>JARHVA010001051.1:3417500-3747500 GCA_037957365.1 Torreya grandis
TGACTCAAGAAATAATAAAACAATATTTTTTTAATATTGATACTAGAGAGACATTGGCTCATCTAAGGTAATGGAATTTTAATCAAATTGAGGAAGGTTTTTTGTCTAATATGTTGCTTTACTGGATGAGTGGAAGTTGTTATGCTCTTATAGATAGTTAATCTTATTTATTTCTAAAAAATTATGCATTTTAGGTGAGTTAGGCTTGATCTTGTTGACCTTTTTTGAATAGAATTGGTGAAACAAGCAGCTTCACAACTTCCAAATGGGTTGAAGTTAACTAGTTTTGGCATGTTTATTTGATCATAGATATGTTTTATGTATATGATGTATATTTAAATCATGGATATGATTGATTTTATGTGCATGTTTATTTCAAGTTTCAATTGCACTTGTTGATTGTGGGGGTTTATAAATTTCATAGTAGTGATTCTGTGTTCACATTGAGGCTTGGATAAGCTCAACCTTTACCAAATTAATTTTGCATTAAAACAAACATCACCATTAAAATTTTGATATGTTGGATTAATTCAATCAATTGAATTGAATTATAAGCTTATTGTTGAAATATTAAGATAATTCCTTGATGTTGATTGATAGTTTATATAGGCAAGCCATCTGATGAGGTTGAGGTATGACATTTTAGGAAGTTCATGGGTATGACTCAAGCTTGGAGGGCCTAATGGGGTGAGTGTGATTGATGTGTGTGAGAAAATTAAGAGTTTTGGGGATTTATTACTATTATCAGGCAGCACGAGCCATATATCCATGATTCATAAGTATTATTGATAAAATTTTAGAAACTCATGGAGATATATAGGCCTTGTTGGAACATAACCTTGCTTGAGTAAAGTTTATTGTATTCTAACATCCCCAAGACTAATCATGTGATATCATATGATGGATATCTGATGTATTTTGTATGGCATCTAAAAATCAGGTGGACAAATGGAAATTAATGGACCTTTGTGCTTCACCAACTTGTGTGTTTGATTCTTGTAATGTGTAAAATGCCTTCTTGTAGTTACTTATACCTAAATGTGTACTTATCTTATGAAACTCCTTCATTCATTTACAATGTTATATATTTATTATATAAGCATTGTAGGTGCAAAAGTGATTAAATAGGTTAAATGTGTGAACTTTTTATCCTATCCAATTATCTTTTTATGTATTCTTGTTATGTTACATATGTGATATTATGTTCTTAAATTATGAAGTGTGAATCTAAAAACTTGTGTTATGTAACTCCCTTTTTGGAATCTGAATTCCTTTTTACAATGACAAGGTATAATATCATATTGTATTTTGTAATCCCACATCATTGTTCTAACTATGAACATCAATGAAATTATGAGGTTGAGGGTAAAGAAACATTATTTACTTAATGGTTTAGAATAGGTACAGGATAGGGATTGGAGTCTCTTGTAGGCTACAAATTAACTCCACCCCTTTGCCCAATGCATCCACCTAATTAATTCATAGTGTGCACCATGAGAGCCACATATTATATGTTATACCCTCATACATAATGGTCATCATATGGTTATGTGTTCCCTTTATCCATCTCTTAGAGGTTGATTTTAAATAACTTGTGTAAAATTTCATTTTTAACCTTGTGAAGCATCAATTGATCCTACATTTTGGATGATTATACAAATCAGCAAGGAGGTACTTACTGGAATATGTGCATGTGTTAGCATGTACATGTAAACATGTTGTGATTGAGATATTACCTTGTTATACTTGATATATATATATATATATATATATATATATATATATATATATATATATATATATAATTTTATCCATGACTTTAAAGCATGTTGGTTTTATGTTCAACATGAACATTATAAGTCCTGATCAGGTGGATTTTGAAATCTTGTGTTCCCTTTTTATTTTTGTTTTTATGAGTTAAGAGCAATAATATGGTGGAATTATTATTCCTATAACCATTGTGTGAGCTCACAAAGTGGTTGGAGAGCATGTGGTAAATATTTTGGTTGCATGTAAAGGCCTAGGATGGCTTATCTACTTGTTCAATGTGGATATTATGGGATGATGTACTATCCTATGAACTTAATTGGATGATGGGTGAACTTAAGTTAGTATGTTAGAAATGGTGCAGTGACCCTAAACCATGATAAATTGATAGCCTCAGATACTAACATTTTAGTAATTTCCTATAGTGCCTTTATTTTCATTCCATCCTAATTATAATCTCTTTTTATGTAGATGATGTTCCTATTATATGCCTAATGGAAATTAGCATAATCTCCATGTGTTAAACTTGATATGGATTGTTATATATGTTTAGCATGTTTGATATTTACCTATTTGTTAATTAAGATAATGTTATATATGTTCCCTTATTATAGACTTATTATGATCCAATGATGATTTAGGGTGGCTAAAGAATAACCTTTTTGGTTAGTTTGGAATGACCACTTGGTTGTTTTTGAATGGAACCAAAACCCACTAAGTGGAGTAAGATACCTAAGGAAGGCTAAGGACCTATAAGTGATCCTATGTGGAAGAATGAGTACCACATATAGTTATCAAGATCTATCCTTATATGCATACATAAATACATCCTAAACCCCATAAATACCCTTAACACAACCTGCTTCCCCATGACATCCTTTATGGGTAACTACCCCCAATTAATTATTATGTTTGCCTCCTTTAGTTATAATTATGTGTATGTGAGTAAAATTAATAAATATTGATTGATTGATCAAAAAATGTTTGGGTCTAAAATGCATCCAAAATCATACTTTGATATGCTATTAAAAAATTATAGTTGTTTCATCTGGTATTAGAGAAGTGTTTATGCTCTAGGGAACTTTGGGACTTGTAGATTTGTTACATGGTGACTAATGAGTTGTCTGAATCAGGCATAATTATGAAGTAATTCACAAGGCACTTAGCCTTTCCAGATGAATGTTAAGTTGTTGTGTTGTATTTTCTTACTGCTACAAAGTTTTGTGCATCTCTTGGAATAAATGATTTCAAGGAATCTAAATTTTATCCTATGTTAATTACTATTGGCCCCTAGCCTTGGTTGGGGTTAACCCTTCCCAAATATAGTTGCATCAACACAAGTCTCACCTATCCATCATTGAGTTATATGGGTGAGTCAATGGGAGTTAGTTTATATAGGCTTCATTATTATAATCAAGGAAATAATGTCTAGTATCTATGGTTGGCTTGTTTAGGTGATCCTTAAATACTTAGAACATTATGACCTAGGGAAGACTCAAGGTTAAATTTAAAATTGGAGGGAATAATAAGGTGCAAAAAGGGATGAATTTCTTGGGTAAGTCAATAAAGGTTGAGATCTCTGCTCATTAAAAAGGTTGCCTTGAGATGTCAATAACCAATGAACTTGCATGGGTGTGATAGCCTGTGTTGGTTCTTAGATAAAATCTTCTAGAAATTCATATATAAGGAGCTAAATATCTTATATTATTTTGATTAAAAGGACTCATTTTCTTATGTTTTTTAGATTTAGTATGTCACTACAAGGTGGATGGTTTTAGTGGATTGAAAACATCTCCACGAGGTGAGTTACCTATATATAGCATGGCTTCCCTACCTCTCTTTCTAATTTTAACAAGATTGTTATGCAGAAAGTATCATGCAATGACATTATGAAATAGTTGTGGTAAATAGATAGATTATGTCTTGGATTAGGTGTCACTTACATGACTCAATAAATGATAAAATATTTTTTTTATAATATTGATACTCGAGAGACATTGGCTCATCAAAGGTAATGGAATTTTAATCAAATTGAGGAATTTTATTGTCTAATATGTTGACTGACTAGATGAGTGGAAGTTGTTATGCATCTTATAAATAGTTAAGCTTATTTATTGCTAAAAAATTATGAATTTCAGGTGAGTTAGGGTTGATCTTGTTGACCTTGTTTGAGTAAAATTGGTGAAACAAGTAGCTTTGTAACTTCCAAATGGGTTGAAGTTAACTGGTTTTCGCATGTTTATTTGATCATAGATATGTTCTATGTCTATGATGTTTATTTAAATCATGAATATGCTTGATTCTATGTGGATGTTTATTGCAAGTTTCAATTGAACTTGTTGATTGTGGGGATATATAAATTTCATAGTAGTGATTCTGTGTTCACATTGAGTCTTGGATAAGCTCAAGCTTTCCCAAATTAATTTTGCATTAAAACAAACATCACCATTCAAACTTTGACATGTTGGATTAAGTTAATCAATTCAATTGAATTATAATATTATTGTTGAAATATTAAGATAATTCCTTGATGTTGATCGATAGTTTATATAGGCAAGCCATCTGATGAGGTTGAGGTATGACATTTTAAGAAGTTCATGGGTATGACTCAAGCTTGGAGGGCCTAATGGGGTGAGTGTGATTGATGTGTGTGAGAAAATTAAGAGTTTTGGGGATTTCTTACTATTATTAGGTAGCATGAGCCATATATGCATGATGCATAAGTATTATTGATAAAACTTTAGAAACTCATGGAGATATATAGGCCTTGTTGGAGCATAACCTTCCTTGAGTAAAGCTTATTGTATTCTAACATCCCCAAGACTAATCATGTGATATCATATGATGGATATCTGATGTATTTTGTATGGCATCTAAATATCGGGTGGACAAATGGAAATTAATGGACCTTTGTGCTTCACCAACCTGTGTGTTTGATTCTTGTAATGTGTAAAATTCCTTATTGTAGTTACTTATACCTAAATGTGTACTTATCTTATGAATATCCTTATTTCATGTATAATGTTATATATATATATATATATATATATATATATATATATATATATATATATATATATATATATATATGTATATATGTATATATATGTATATATATATGTGTGTGTGTGTGTGTATATATATTATATAAAAATATATATATATTATATAAGCGTTGTAGGTACAAAGTGATTAACTGGGTGAGATGTGTGAACTTTTTATCCTATCCATCTTTTCATGTATTCTTGTTATGTTACATATGTGATATTATGTTCTTAAATTATGAAGTGTGAATATAAAAAATTGTGTTATGTAACTCCATTTTTATAATTTGAATTCCTTGTTAAGATGACAAGGTATAATATCATATTGTATTTTGTAATCCCACATCATTGTTCTAACTATGAACATCAATGAAATTATGAGGTTGAGGGTAAGGAAACACTATTTACTTGATGGTTTAGACTAGGTATAGGATAAGGATTGGAGTCTCTTGTAGGCTAGAAATACACTCCACCCCTTTGCCCAAGGCATCCACCTAATTAATTCATAGTGTGCACCATGAGAGCCACATATTAGGTATTAGACCCTCATACATAATGGTCATCATATGGTTATGTGTTCCCTTTAGCCACCTCTTAGAGGTTGATGTTAAATAAATTATGTAAAATTTCATTTTTGACCTTGTGAAGCATCGACTGGTCTTTCATTTTGGATGATTATACAAATCAACAAGGAGGTACTTACTGGAATACATGCATGTATTAGCTTGTGCATGTAAAGGTGTTGTGATTGAGATATTACCTTGTTATACTTGAAATATATATATATATATATATATATATCCATGACTGTAAAGCATATTGGTTTTATGTTCAACATGAACATTATATGTTCTGATCAGGTGAATTTTGAAATCTTGGGTGCCCTTTTTATTTTTATTTTTATGAGTTAAGTACAATAATATGGTGGAATTATGATTCCTATAACCATTGTGTGAGCTCACAAAGTGGTTGTAGAGCATGCGGTAAATATTTTGGTTGCATGTAAAGGCCTAGGAAGGCTTATCTAGTTACTCAATGTGGATAGTATGGGATGATGTACTATCTTATGAAAGGTAGTTATTAGGTTTAAAGTAGCCGTTAAAAATGAGTTACTATATTTTGGTAGCATTTTGTGATGAATTTTTATTAGGTTAAGTATAAAGATTAATGTGTGTTGTTAATGACATTGTTTTATGTATAGAATTATATTTAAAATCTCAATGGGATTGTACAATTTACAATTGATGTCCTAAAAGTTATAGATTTATATGATATGTTCTCCTCTTAATAAGTGGGATGTATAACTGGTGATTGGTTCTCTAACAAATTTTCAATCGAAATAGTCAAAATTTGTTAAATCTACCTAACTTACAAAAGCTTTTAGCTTTGAAAGACATGTTTGGAAGGTAACAAAATATTTTTTGTTGGCATTTATTTAGATGGAATTTTTTTTCCATGACTAGTAATTTTTTTTTGCTTAAAAATTCATGCCTATATGGGTGGCTTAATTTTAAATAATCTCTTTAGAACTACGTTAAATAATGGTATACCTTTGGTATTTAGTAAATAGGAATAGTTTTAGATCTATTAGACCTTTTAATGGGGCTACAATTATCTATTTTTTTACTATTAATTAATGACCTATACATCATAAAACATGGGATTATACTCTAAGTTGAGAAATGTGTATGAACATTTAATGTTGAAATGACTTATGATAGTTCCTTATTATTCTTCTAGTCTCATAAAATTACATGTGATTCAATAAGACATTTTGATTATGGCTTGGATAGAGCAAAAGCATTGTTGTAATTATGATTTATGATGGATATAGTAAATGTATCTTACTTGGATGATGTATTTCATCTTCTTGCCTTACTAAGTATGAAGCTCCTAGTTTTTCTAATCATTCTTATGATTAAGTTATGTAAGTGAACATAAAAATTAATGGTTGAGTATTGGAACCCTTTATAAAATCTCATCCTCTAATGGTTGAGTATTGGAACCATTTTAAAGAGAGGGACTAAGTCCCCATGGATAGTTAGGTCCTTGGATATTGATACAGTCATTAGGATGGCTATTCTCTAAGAGGGGGAGGATTTTACTACCCCATTCTTATTATACCCTATTATGACTACGTAAATTTTAATATTATCATGAGTATAACTGATTGATACACTTCCTTACTTAGCTAGACTATGATGTTAGATTTTGATGATATGATACTTGACTATATGTTGATGTATTTATCATGTTTAAAATTCAGCAATTAATAATGTATGGAATACATGATTTAATTGATATTTAATTACAATTCATTAATTTTTTAACATTTTATTAATTTTGATGTATACAATGGATGGTTGTAGGTGTTGATTATGAGTTAGGCTAGATTTTGGAATTGATTTTTGGGGTAATGGAGTGATTCTAAGTAGTTGGATGGTTTCCAATAGGTATACATGTAATCCATGGTAAGTGTTGTGCCATTAGACAATATTTTTTATCATTTGTTTCATCTCTTGTTATTCTTTCTTGTTGCTTTTGCTTTTAGTAGCCTATCATTCTACTAGATTTTTTTTCATGTTTGATTGGTGTTGAATCCATTCACTTGAAATTCTTCTTTTATCTTTCCTCCACATACTTCTCACCACCATAGATATATTAGAATCACCCTTTTTGATACTCAAACTCTCTAAAATACATACCTAGACCTACCCCTCCATGACAACCCCTTCCACATGGTTTATCACCATGGTGACTCAATAATTATTGGTGGTATGGTTAATGGGTTATTGTGACATTTAAACATTTAATATCATTTTAAGTAATATCTATTTTTATTATCTAATGAGGGTTAGGTCATATTATTCCTAACATATGATTTTAGCATTGTCATCTCAGTAGAGCATAATAAATTAGTTCTAGAAGGCAAGCTATCTATATCCTTAAGAAAGGAAAACTTAACAAAACTCATGATGGCATGAACGAGTGGATGCATGAAAGAGAAGGAGGGAGTGATAGACAAGGATAAATGAAATTGAATGGAGAGAATAAAAAAATCCCTTAGTGGCTCAAAAATACTTGGTTCCTTTTCCATTTCAAAAATTAGCTAATGTGAAAGGCAAATTAGGTGGTAATCATGGCAAAAAATATCACAAGAAGATATTAGAAGTTGTGATTAAGGAGGATAGGGATTGGTGGGATGAGGAGGTGAGTGTAAGTAAGATTTTAGATAGTTGGAAAGGTAAGTAATTGAGATAGTGTCAGTAAAATGTAGAGTTTAATGAGGGCCACAATAATTCATAAGAGCAAACTTTATTAAAAGATTAGACTAGGATAGAGTATTTTGAAATTTCCCCTCAAAAGAAGGATGGGGATGAGAAGGTGGATATTATGGATGTAATATTTGAGGTGTCTTTGGGGGATGGTGTGAAAATTGGAGAAGCTAAAACCATAGAATGGTCTTTAGAACCCTTTGATTCCAAGATTCAATCTCTCACAGATTGTGCCCTTATTTGTAAATGTGTGGGTAAATGGTTGGTAGTGGGAGCTATATAATTCTGGATTAAAGATAATTTGGGAATGGAGGTGAAGTTGAGTTTTATTCCAAAAGGTATTTTTATGGAAACCTTTTTTTCCAAAGAAGAAAAATTAAAAATCTTTAAGGCTAAAACTTGGTCTATAAATGGCTTAAGTCTTTGGATTCAAAATTGGAGTCCTAATTTTGATCCATTAAAACCTAAGAAGGGTAGTTATCCAATTTGGATAATATTTTATATTCAAACTCTAGAATACTAGAGTGAATATTATTTGTTTGCTTTGGGTATTTTGGTGGGGTGTTTGTTGATATTGATGCAGCTACCTTGAAAGGTGATAAAGCTAATTATGCGAGGGTAAGAGTTGAATTGGATTTAGATCAAGAGATTGTAGATTTTTTCATTATTAAAATAGTAGGGAGGATTTGACATCAATGTATTGATGTGGAAAATATCCCCTTTAGATGCTATAGTTTCCATCAACCTGGGCATGTTCAGAAGTTTTATAAGAATAAAATGATCCCTCTTCAAATCAATTTTATAAAAATGTATCCTCAATGGAAATTGAAGTTGGATTGAAAAGGAAATAAGTCTTATGAAAAACATTTAGAGCTTGAGGAAGATCTAAGGTAGTAGAAAAAGGTAGTTAGGTAAAGTCTTCTAAAAACAATTAAGGCAATAGAGGAATTATTGATTAAGATTGTCTCTTTAGAAATAATATTCCCTAATTTAATGATCAAAATTTATGATTTTAATGATAAGGAATCACTCAATATTAGAGAATTGGTTATAAAAAATCAATTAGTTTATGATAGTAATAAGGAGGTGAGGACTATAGAGATTGAGGAGTAGGAAGTCCCAGGTTTTGAAGAGGAAAGGTTGGATAGTGAAGAAGAAATGTAAGAGGATTTTGAAGGAGATTTGAATTCTAAAGAAATTTTGATGATTTCTCAATCATAGAGTAAAATCTACAAACCCAATCAGGTTCCAAAAAGTAATCTAGGTAGAAAAAATAAGGAAAAATGCATTGAAGGAGAAGTCTTAATAGGTAATATCTTAGAATGTTAGGGGAATGAATACCCCTAATAAAAGGCACCTGATTAATCATCTCTTAAATATAGATAATCTAGATATCTTATTGTTGTAAGAAACTAAACTCAATAAGATTGAAGTAAAAGGTTTCATGAGAGCTTTAGGTCAATGTTGGATAGTTTTTTTATGGAGGCTTTGGGAGATTTAGGGGGAATGGATTTTTTATGGTCTCTTTTTTTGAATAAAGTACAAATTTTCATCGTATGTTGGTTTTGGCAAGCAAGTTAAATTTTGATCTATCTATCAGATTTATAGTTTTTATTAGTTAATTTGTATGGTCCATAAGGTGGTGTCAATAAATCTATTCTCTAGGTAGAGATTTCTTCTTTTCTTAAAGACTTTTAGTAGGAAATGTTGGTATTAGGGGTGATTTCAATGTTATCTTGAGTCAAAAGGATAATCAAGGAGGTTTGTTTTCAGTTTCTAAGGCAAGTCAAGATTTTGGTCTTTTTATAGAGCAAAATAACCTTGAATATATCACACCTAATTCAGTCTAGTTTACCTAAAATAATAGATAGATAGGAAAGGATAATATTTTGGAAAGGTCGAATAGGTTTTTTTCTTCTTCTAATTGGATTCATAATAATAAGAAATTGGATTACTAGGTTTCACAATATTATGGGTCAGATCATCAACCTATTTCTCTAGTTATTGATCTTGATTCTCTGCTAGAAAGATGCCCTTTCAATTTTGAATTAATGTGGCTTCAAGATGAGTCTCTTTTTGAACTGGTTAAAACATGGTGGTTTTAATGTCTAGTTCCCCAAGTTTCTAAAATTGTTCAGATATATAAAATAATGAAATTTGTGAAGAATAAATTGAAAATATGGAACTATGAACATTTTAGGAATATTTTTCAAGAAAAAGTAAGGATTTAAGTTGAGTTGAGTTCATTAAATGATAATTTTTTTAAGAAAGGGATGGATGTGGAAGCTTATCACCTTGATAAAACTTTGACTAGTGAGTATGAAGAAATTATTTGTAGGGAATAATTTTTTTGGAAATAGAAATCAAGAGAGAACTAGATAAAGGAAGGGGATATAAATTATACCTTTTTATATCAGTTAGTTAATGTAAAAATAAAGGTGATTAGGATAGCTCATATTCTCTCAAGGTGAGTTGTGGCCCTAGAATCTCTTGAGGAAATTAGGTAGGAATTTGTATACTTCTTTTAGCATTTATTAAATGATGAAGCTTTTTCTAACTTGAAGGATTAGAATGATTTTCTTCAGTTTATTCTGGAAGTGATTTCTCAAGACATGAATTAAAAGTTGTCTTATTTTTCTTTGGAAGAAGTTAGAAAGGTGGTTTTTTTTCTATATCCAAATATAAATTACTTAGCTCATATAGTTTTTTGACTACTTTCATTCAATATTTCTGGGAGGTAGTGGGCATAGATGTTTGGGAGATGGTGGAAGAATCTAGAAAGAAGAAACAAGGGAAGCTAGAGATCAACATGACTTTCATTTATTTATTTCCAAAAGGTTAATCTCAAAATTCCTTTTTGTATTTCAGACCCGTGTCTCTTTTTAATAATATTTATAAGATTATTTCAAAAGCAATTGTATATAGAATGAAACCCTTTCTTGATAAAATTATTTCTAGAGAGCAAGCAGGTTTTGTACCTATTAGAAGTATTCAAGAATGGATTATTGTTGCACATGAGATAATTTAATCCTTGAATCATAATCTCAAAAAGTAATGATGATAAAACTCAATATAAGTAAATCTTATGATATATTTAATTGGATATTATTCTTTAAAATTCTCTTATAATTTGGCTTTTGTAAAGATTGGTGTAGTTGGATATTTAGTTGCATTTCTAATCCTAAATTTTCAATGTTAGTAAATGGGAGTCTAGTTGGTTTTTCCCCATTATATAGGTTTGAGGCAAGGGTATCCTTTATCCCCTTTCTCTTTATCATTATGTATGAAGCCTTGGGTAGAGTGATGAAAATGGTACAAGGCCAAAATAGGTTGTATAGTCTTCAAGTGGTGGCCAGTTTTGAATATTTGATGCATCATCAATTTTAGATGATACTTTTCTCTATGGTAAAGTAGTATTTAAGGATGCATTAGAGTTTAAAAGAATTATAAGATGTTATTAATAAGCTTATGGGAAGAAATTCAATGATGGTAAGTTTGAAATTTACTTTGTTAATTATGGTCAGAGGGTTGAAATAAATCTAAGCAGGATTCTTGGATTTAAAATTAGGAAACTCCCAAGTAAATATCGAGGGGTTCATTTTTTCAAAGGAGCTAGTTTAAAAGATATATGGAAAAACCTACTAGAAAGATTTAAATCTCATCTTTGTTCTTGAAAAGGAAGATGGATTTCTTTGGTAGGTAGAATTTCCCTTATTAAGGTGGTGTTGAGTGCTCTCTTGGCATATTGCTTCTTAGTTCTCACTCCTCTTGAACATATTTATAATTCCATGAATAAAATTATGAGGGATTTTCTTTGGAAAGGTTATGGTGAAGATAAAAAAATCCCCCTAATGAAATGGGAGAGTGTGTGTAAAATAAAATAGAAATGAGGGGTGTTGTTAAGGATCTTTCTCTTCATAATTTAGCTTTGGGAGCTAAACTAGTATAGAAAATGGTTTTAGATTCTAATAGATTATGGTGTAGGCTTCTCAGAGTGAAGTATTTGGATTTAGTCTTACCAGAAAGAATGGTTTCAATTTTGAATCCTCCTAGAGGATCTCATATTTATAACTTTATGTTGAAATGTAGATCAGTGATAACTCATCATGTTTCTTGGATAGTTAATAATGGTCAAAAGGTGGAAATTTGGTTGGACTCTTACAATGGCCATCATCCTTTGGTGGAGGAGTTTTTTGATAGTTAGATTAAAGTTTTTTTGTAAAATTAGTGGGGTACATCAGTGAGAGACTATGTGTTGTTTAACTCTCATTCTAGTAAAGTAGCTAGTAACAAGAAAAGTTTGCATGAGATTTTAGTTCCTTGAGAGGATATTGTATCTCTTGAGTCTTGCCTGAATAAAAGAAAAATATTTCTCAAGAATCAAGAAAATTAGCTACTCTAAATCAAAGAAAAATTAGGTTTATATTCAGTTATATTAGGATACTAGATGGTGAAAGCTAAAGATGATGTTTTTAGATTGGAAAGTTATCTCTATTAGAATAAAGAGGGTCTACAAAAATTAGGGGCATTTTCTTGGTTGGTAGTCCATGGTCATATTCTAACTCAATATCCCTTGAATAAGATTGATTTTATTGGTCTTTCTAGATGTTGTATTTGTAAAGAATCAAAAGAATTGGTTGATCACCTTCTCTATGATTGTTATTTTGTCCACTGGTGTTGGATTTGGCTCTGTAATAAGTTCAATTGGTCTTAGGCATGGCTAAAGTCAATCAAGCTTTTCACTCTTGGCTGATTGCTGAGGTTAATAATTATTTATTCAATTTATGGAGATGTATTCCAAATATTATTATTTGGATGGTTTTGAAAGAAAAGACTACCCATATTTTTGAAGATAAAATATGCTTATTTCATGTTGTTTTGAGAGATATGGAGTTGTCCATATCATAAGTTATTTCCTCTCATTTCTAAAGAAAGAAAGGTTTGTTGGTGCAATGGGATATGTAGATGTGTGGAAAATGAAAATATATTAAAATCCCTCCTATTAAGGGGTCAATGGTAGATAATAAAGTAAAGAATAATAGAGAGGATGCAATTTAGATCCCACTTAAACTAGGTTGGTTCAAATTAAATTTTGATGGGGCATGTAGAGGCAATATAGGAGCTTTTGAGGTAGGTTGTGTTATTAAAGATTGCAATGGATCCTTGATAAGGGCCTTATCCCTTACGCTTTCTGATGGAACCAATAATGAAGCTAAATTACAAGCTTTAGTAGTAGGTGTTAAAATGGTAATAGATCATGGCATTTTTTTTGGGAAATTGAAGGGGATTCATAGGTAGTAATTCAAGATTTGTATAATCAAAGGGCAAAATCCTAGAAGATTACTAATATTTTAGATAGCATATGGTTAAAACTAGAAACCTTTGAAGAATGAACTTTTTCACATTGCTTCTAGGAAAGTAACAAAATGGTAGACTTTCTATAAAATGTGGTAATAGACCAAAGGATAAAAGAAAGAATGGATAATATTAGTGAGAGTTAGACAGATTGTAAGGATTTTGATTAGATTGAGTTTTAAGTTTAATTTTTTTGGAAGGTTTTATAACACCATCAAGTATTTGAAGTTCCATGTGCCTATTTATAATGGTCATACATATGAAATTGGTTTTTTCATGTTGTTTTTGGTTTTATTGATATTTTCTAAAATATTAATAAAAATATGTTAAATGTTGTATTATAAAATGTTTTTTGAAAAAACAATTTATAATATCTTTCAAAAAAAGTGTGGGATTTTTTTAAAATTAAAAATTAAAAAATAAGGAAAAATTAAATTAATAAAAAATGATATAAATTCCTTTTTGTTTTTTGTCCTCCAAGTGTTTTGATGAGCATGTAGAATTAGGCTTTGACAACACTAGTTTCCCGAGCTCTAAGTGAGTGGATGGGGCTTACCCTCTCGTTATGGATTTTACAATATTTCAAGCATGTGAATTTATTGTTAAATATTATCTAGCACACATAATTATAGTAGGAAGGTTTACTTTTTTTGGTGTTGTTGCTAGGCTTGGTAGCATTCAGTTTAGAGCATTAGAAGGATGAATAAATTTTAGTATAAAATCTATAAGTTCTCTGTTGGCCTTTGGTCATGAGAAAAACAAAGACATGGGATTTTTTGGCTCATTATTTAGAATGTATCTATTTAATGTGTTTTGGATTATGATGGCTAAGGTGGTGGAAGTAATTGAGAAGGTGATGGGAATGGTTATTTTGGCTGATAGTAAAAACATCAAGGTGAATTTAGACTTGTCCTCTCTCTTTTCTAGAAATATCCATTTAGTTAGGTCAAATAGAAAGCATTTCTAGGCCATGGTGGAATTCTTTGTGTATCCAAAATATAGACTGGAGCTTCTATTATAAATAAAAGCCCTTCTTGTTGAGCCATTTTCAATTATCTCATTTTTAGGAAGAGATAATTTGGAATTTGTCTCATTATCTATGTTTTGTTAACTATAATTCCATTATCTATCTCTTCTTGATTTTGTAATTTAGTTCAGTTGGAGATATAGGGTAGAAGGGTATCTACTTTCTAGATGTTGAATAATTTCTTAAACTCATTCCTAGGTTGGAGGAGTGGCAAGCTCTTAGGAGGCTTTTAAAAAGAGTTAAGGCAATAAAGTGGCTAGGTAAATGGGTTGTGAGAGGAACATTTAAATCTCCTCTCTATTGGAAAGGCAAGAAGTAAATTTGGCAAGGAACATGTCACACCAAAAAATGTTTGATTTTTACAAAAGATAAGAATCTAGATGGAGGGATGACTGGATTAAAACTTGCAAATAATGGATCTTCTCTCATAGTAAAAGCTTAATAATTTCTTATGGATAGCTTTAAGGATTCTGGAAAGGCCTCAAAGAAGGGCATCCTTTTGTCCAACAATAGAAAAATGGTGGAACTAGTTATTCTAGAGTAAGTTTGTTAAGTTGGAACTTTTTCATAAAATTTAAATAGTAATGGTTATTATTTGGTTAATGTTTACAAACTACTCAGTAGTAAGTATGTTTTTTTTCAAAACCAATTTTGTTCATAGGTTGGTCTTATGCCTTAACACTACTAAATGCTAAGTCAAACCTATTTTATTATTTTGATATTTCTATGTTAAAAGGGCTAGGGACCCATTAATTCCCTAGTAACAATAAAAAATATATATATATTTATTATTTTAATTTTTATTATTAAATTTTATTGTTTTATTGGATCAATTTTTGGGAAAGTTGTTAATGACCATTACATTTTATGAGTTTTTGGTAGTGGGGTTACATGGAAGGGATTTGGTTGATGGATTTGGGAGGGTTTTTCTCTCTCCAAATTAAATGATAAATTGAATTATGATTATGGTGATGGGGTGAGGGATTAAGGAAATTTATATGGGGTGGATGGGATGTGATAGGAAGGAGGAGAGAAGAATGACATGGAAGGGGAAGAAAGGAAGGATAGGGGGTTGTTGGTTCTATTTTCTAGGCATTTTACCTTGGTGTGAAATCTATATCCATGGTTGATTCTCACTATTGGAAAGGAAGGTATAATCACATACCTATTTTACTTGCATTATGTATATTATGCTAGCTTTGCATTTCATTAGGTAAGTCATTTTTTGATTGTAAGCTACTTATCCTTCTTTGGATTAAATTATAAGTTTTGACATTATCCCTTTTTACATACAAACTTGAAAAAAGGGATGAATATGGAAATTGATTTCATATATGTTGTTATGGTTATATTTTGGGTCTAATAAATGCATTATTTGGTTGTATATATCCATTGTATTATGCAAACACCATGACATCTCAGTATTGAACCTACTACTCTGTTTAATTGATTGTGTGTGCATGAATTGATAACTGTTGAGGAATACCATGGATATATGATCTAGTTGTGTTTGCATATATATTATATGCCTTTAAATGTATCGATTTGGCTTTTATAACCCATCATATACCACAAAGTAGTTATAGCAATGCATTTTTGTCCCTTATCAACCATTGCATATACTTATGGATTTATTATTGGTATGTTTACTTACCATTTTATTTGGCTTATGTATATCATGATGGGTCACCATACCCTATTTTCAATGGATGCACATCTAAAAAAGTTGAATCATGAGTTAAAATATGAAAATAGACCTGGGGTATATTTAATCTTAAGGCAAATTTTTAGATTATTATTATATTTTTATGTTTTGAATTAAAATTGAATTGGGTCTTAAATGTTTAAATGCGCTGAGTTTGTTATGAGATTTATGGGTTTTGGATTGTCATTATAAAATTTAAAATTGAATTAAAATTGATTTGGGTCCCTTAAAATTAAAAGTCTGAGCTTTTATTATTTCTTAATATGTTTCCTTGAATCAAAATTTGGTTGGAGTTTTTATTGATTTGTTTGTGCGTATGTGTTGAATGACACAGTTTGAGATACATGGTTATATATTTTGGTTTGTGAAGAATTCATATATAGTTTTTTATCTTTATTTAATGATTGGAATCCATTAGAATATATATAAATGAATTGGTTGACTAGTTCCTTCCTACTTACAAACATATCAATCATGCCTCCCTTTGAATAAACTTGACTTTGTTAAAAACATATGTATGTGATTTTGAGTGAAGACCATCTATGTGTTATTTGATTTACATGTATTGGTTATAGATTTATTGAGACTTATATGTGCTTAACATATTACTAGAATATGGAAAAGGGGTGAAGGCTTTCTTGCATCATTATCTTATAACGAGGGTTTGATTTTTAATAAGACCAAAATAGAGGTCTATTGTTTCATTAACTCATGTTGACCCGATTTTAATATTTAGGGATCATATGAGGTCATGAGACCTCATAATGATCCCCAAAATATCTTATAATAATTATTTACTGAAAATAAATTTACTATTTTGAATGGTTGATATAATATTTAATTGTTTCCATTTTAAAAACTTGTTGACATTATTGGAGATTAAGATGAATGTATTGATTGAGTGTTATATGTTGAATATTTTGATTTTTTGATTGATTCTATATTTATAATCTATTATTGTTTTGAATTATACTTGGATTGTTGTATGGATAAGTCAAATTAATGGGTTAACTAGTTATCACATTTGGTTGATTTAATTATTGGATTGTGGTTTGGTTGGGTATAATTCTTAAGTCATATGTTTTAATTTTTATTCTATTATATGATTTCTTAAAGTGCATCCTTTTTGGGTCACTATTCTTAGACCCAACCTAATTAACTAATAATTTGTTGGTATGCTTGTATACCAAGGTTAAAAATCCATAACTGGGACACCTTAGGTTGATCACATACTTGGAGGGGTTCAAAGTTGGTTTTTACGAAAGCTATATAAATGGATTTACCTTTTTAATCCATTACTATATCCTTCAAGTAGCCTATTATTAGTTATCTCCACTTCTAATTTATATCGATGATGGTTTTTTTATTTCCATCTCACCTTAGAATGGTTATTGTAGGTCATTCATTAGTATATGTTATTGTGTTGAGATGTCCAATGGTTTGAATCTGGCTTGCTTTCTTCTCAACCCTAGTTTCTAAAGGATCATCTAGATGATGGTTAGGGTGGTAGGATTCATTGATGGTTGGGATCATAGGTTGGTTGGGAGGGTTTGTTTGATTTTGTTTTCTATTTCTCTATTCTTAGACAACCTCATGGATAGGTGTGATGTAATTGTTAACATTTTATTATATATGTTGATTATCTCTTTATTAGCATAAATGTTATATTAATTTCATATATCATGAGTAGTGGATGCAGTTGTAATTACTTTTATTTGATATCAATTTAGTTACATTTGAAGTTTTGGAATTCTAACCTTGTATTTGGATACAAATCCTTTAGGAATAATAAATTCAAGCTTATCATGTTGATTATGAGGTAAAATTTTGGAATTCAATTACAGTTCTAAATTCAATCAATTATACATACTTGGGTTTTATCCCTAGATTGATAGTTGATTATCATTTATAATGATTAATTAGTGTATTGCATTTTTATCATCATTATAGGACATTTGGTAAATGATTTTATATGCACTTAGTGTAGCATTTACTTCTTATGCAAGACTTGTGGAACTCATATATGTTTTCTTGATGGGAATAATCATGATAATTTGATTACAGATTTTCTTTGGAAAATAGATCATTTACTTTGGTGTTAAATCATACATAAGTATGTTGGTTTTACTTGATAGTGAATTAGAATCTCATTCATTTAAAGTCATTATTGAATCATTAGATAATCCTCTTTAGCTTATATATATGGATACATGTGATTTGTTTAGACATGATGTTTTAACCCTTGAAGGCAGAAAAAAATAGAGATGCTTTCTTGCACATTTTCTTTGTAGGATTATAAACATTATCCTAGTTATACCTATTGTAGGTATATGCAAGAGACATAAATAAAATCCTTTTTTTATTGCATACCTCAAACATACTTGGTTACATGTAGAGGTATGAATATTATTATTATCAAATCTATTAGTGTTGATTTCATTCTTTGAAGTTAATATTATATACATTATGTAATGAGTACATTTATGATTTTTTTAGTTTGTTAAGGCTACTTATTATGAGAGTATGTTCATTTTAATGTTGGAACAAATTGTTAGCTTATGGAAGAAGAAAATAACCCTTAACTATTTTTAATGTGAAATAGTATTGTTGAAGGGTGCATTATGTTTAGTTAGATGCTTATATACATGGATATAGGTAAATTTATAGATGTTGGATATCACTCTTATGATATGTGTATGAATATTATTTTATTCTTTTGTTGACTGAGTTTAAATGCACACGGCTATGTCATGGCATGCCAAACATTATTTTTGTAAATGTTTCTAAAATGGAATGTTTTCTATGGGTTCCACTCAATTATAACTTGGATTTAATTTTCATGTTGATTAATAAATTATTGTTGGTGTTAGATTGGCATGTGTATTTGGTTCATGTGTACAATTTGATGCTTATATATTTATATACTATGGTTCATGATTGGAACCATTGTATGATTAAATAAATCATACTTTTACATGAGATAATCATGTTATTAATTCATGTTGGAACACACTCAAAATTATGTTTTTTGAAGTTAAAGTACTCCCTGAATGAACTCCTTGATTATAGGAGAGGTTTATATCTTAATGGAAAAATTTTCTAATAAATCTATCATTATATGATGGTTGATAAATACTGAAGTAAGCATGAAATTTGAATTTGATAATATGCTTTCCTTACATAAATTCAATGGTTGATTTAATGAACTATGTGATTTGAATATATGTTTCACTATAAGGTACCTTGGGTGTATTGATTTCCCTTTATTTATTATATTACATTGGCTATTTTACAATATAGAATCATTTACCTTAATTCAATTATTAGCTTACACCATATCTTATCTATTATTTGATGAATATGATTATTATGGTATCATTGATAATTTGATTATATAGTGGTATTCATGTCGATTAATTGGAGGATGGGTGAACTTATGTTAGTATGCTGGAAAGTAAGCAGTGACCCTAAGCCATGAAGAATTGATAGCCTTAGCTAGAAGAGTTTTATTAATTGCCTTTAGTGCCTTGATTTTCATTCCATCCTAATTGTAATCTCTTTTATGTAGATGATTTTCCTATTGTATGCCTAAGGGAACTTATCATGATTTTCTTGTTCTCAACTTGATATGGATTTATATCTATGATTAACATGTTTGATATTTACCTAATTATTAATTAAGATAATTTTATATATGATCCCTTATCATGGACTTGTTATGACCCAATGATGACTTAGTGTGGCTTAATGATAACCTTTCTAGTTAGTCTAGAATGACCACTTGGCCACCCATGAATAAAACCAAAAATCACTGAGGGTAGTAAGATACTTAGCGAGGGATAAGGACCTATAAATGATCATATGTGTAATATCAAGTGCCACATATGACACTCAATACCTATCCATGTATGTATACATTGATACATCCTAAACACCATAAACACCTTGCTTCCCCATGGCATCCTTTATGGGTAACTACCCCAAACTAATTATTTTATTCACCTCCTTTCGTTTTGGTTACATGTACATGATTAAATTAATTGAACATCATTTGATTCATCAAGTGATGTTTAGGTTTGAGATGCATCCAAAAGTGTATTCTGATACGCAATAACAATTTTTTTTAGGTTTTAGTAATTTAATAGAAGATTCATGTTAGTCATATTATTCCACAAGATGAGTTACAATAGTCCTTTATTTAATATCCTTCTTTGGAGTGAGGTTTTTGCCTTTCTTATTGCATGCTAACTGGGTGAGCTATCTTTGTGTACTTTTATTGGACCCTTCATTTGCAAATTACCAATCTATTTTCTGAGGGGTGGGACTTTTGGTAGTATAAGATACATTCTTATTCCCTAGTTGAGGCTTTCCATTTACATCATTCCAAAATAATTAATCCCTATAACATAACCAAAATAAATAACACTCATAATATAATAAAAAATAAAATAAACTAAATATATCATGAACAATCAAGTGATAATTATGACATCATACTCAATAAAATAAAGGTTTTAATATAATAATGTAATCTAATAAATAAATTAACAATAATAAAAATATTTGAAACCAAATCAAAGTAGAAAATAAATATAGAAGAAGATATTGATAAGATCAATTGATCATTAGACTATTGACTATGTGTTTTCTACTTAGTTAATAACCTTATAATTCTCTAACAAGATGAAACATAAAGAGGATGAAGGTACACTAATATATTGAATAATGTTACAAATGGATAGTGGTTAATTATTCATAAATAATATTCTCTTATTATAAAAGAGCATGGATTTATTAATCTTATTCATATGGGTAATTATAATTTAATGTGGAACTTGGGTTGATTTCTAAAAAAATGGAGAAGATATCTCTCTAAAACTTGTGCTTAAATATTAATATAATTGTTAGATGTAAAAGTCAAGGAAAATGAGTTATTTATAAATTAAGAGAGGAGATTTCATGTGGGAGTTAACTGAATCTTGATGTAGATATTTATTTAGTTAACATGAAGTAAAATAAAATTGATTTAAACATGATTAAGAGTGCATAAAAACATTAACAACATAACTACAATATAATAAGATTTAAAAATGTAAACTAAAATATGAAAAATAAGTGTTATAGGAGTGAGATTGAAAAGGCATGTAATGGTGGAAAAACCACTACTTTGTGTAGGTGGTGGTTAGGAAAAAAACATTATAATTGTAAAAACATTTTACTAAACTTTTTAGAACCACCATGGCTATGGTGTGAACCATTACGAATGTTTCATAAAATGTAGCAGTGGTTTCCTAACCACCACCATAGTTTCACTGCACCACATAAATATTCATAAATTAGAAAGAAATATTTAGAAAAATTAAAATTATTAAAATTAGACAAGTCTAGAAAAGAGATAAATATATAAAGGTGGGAGAAAACCAAGTCTAAGCATGTTTTATTTATGGATGTTATTTCATCATCATAAGATATCATGAAATGTAAAACCATGTAAATCAAGCTGCATATATATTTATCCCTTAGTGAGACATCTCGACATGAGTTTAGAGGGTGTTTCTAACAATTAATTATGAACTAAAATGAAAATGAGGGTTATAAAACTTATCTTACTTGGTGAGACAAAAATAAAAAAATGCATCTATCTTTACATCCACAAGTTAAAGTTTAGAATTTAGAAATTCCATTGCATACATATAAAAATATGAATTGTATGACTATAATATATTCATATATATTAATTTTTAAGCATTCATTATATTTTATTTATTTAATTTAAAAAATATCTGACCAAGCATTCATTTCTATGAAGCACAGATAAATTTATACATCCTCAAATAAAAAAACAAACAAAAATTAATAATTATATAATTTAATTTCAATTTTAGTTTCATTATAAAATACATAATTATTTCAAAAAATTAAAAAAAATAAAAAAATAATGTATTTACTTTTAAAACTTTCAATTCCAACAATAGCATTATTTATTTATTTTAGAAAGCATTGTTTAAACACAAACAAACCACCTAGACCCTTCTATACGAAACTATCACCTTCAATTTTTTTTAAAACAACCCAAATTATCTATATGTTTAAAAAAATAATAATAATAAAAGAAAACAAGGCTTTCCAAATCTCAAAACAAACCTTTGGCTCACTTTTTAATGATGGTTTCTGAAAAAGTTTATTTTAATAAATTAGGAACATGTCCAAGAGTAATAGACCATGTTCGATAATCAAAATTTAAAATGACATATACTATGAATTTAGATTAAAACTATTACACTCTACCCCTCTACATAATTTAACCATTACTTAGTTAAACACTCTTGATGAAAAAACTAGATTGAGCAAAGTCCAACTAGCAAGATAAATTTACCTCCTAGCCCACCAAGCATGTGACTTAAAAATCTCATTATATTATTATTTTTATTTCTATAATAATCAAATTTCATTCCCTTCATGTTTTTTTTCTTATATATTCAAACCCAATATATTTAATAAAATTCATAGAGTTATTTAACTTCAGTTCAACTCATTCCTAGAACCTAATGTAGTCCAAAAACATCACTAGCTCATCCTCCTCAACTCTAAATATTCTCAAGATTCCATCACACCTTAATTTCATACCCTTAATGATTATTTTTATGTAACTTAGGTATTATGTTATATAAATGAACACCCTATACCATTTTTTCCTTGAAACCCTATGTGGGTAGCTCATCCTAACCAATCAACTCTTCTTATCCAAATTATTCAAGCAAACTGACCAAACCAACCAAACCAATAGACTACCCATCACATCATTATTTCAATTTATGTCTCAGCCAAATGTTGGGAGGTTAAGTACATGAAGGTTATCATGTTAGTTTCTACATGTTCAAAGCAATAGTTTTATAACTATCACCTATAAAAAGTGTTGGTCTCTCCACCATTTCATTCTCTTTCAAACTCATTCTCAGGACATGTGTTTTCACTTATTTTGAATGTTTTAATTCAAGGTTTTATCTTATTATATTTCACTTCCCTTCCTAATTTTCCAATTTACTCTTAGTCATGTCATTTTAAATTTTATCTAACTTTAAGTCAACCCAAACAAGATTTCAATCAAATTTTTGTTAACTCCTACATACAACCTCTTCTCTTTCATTGCAAATAATTATTCTTTATATGATTTTTGGATCTAAAATTTGTATTAATATTTTCACACATAAGTTTTATAGATATATATTGTACATATTATATATTTTTAATAAATCAACTGAAGATTCACAGTAATATTAATGTCACCCAAATGAATTAGATGATGAAAACCTTGATCTTGCAACATAATACCTAGATTTTATATGAATAACCAACCACTATTCAACTATATCCTTATTAATTTTGTGATTATTTATTCATATTTTTCTATGAATCTTGATACGTAATTTTAAGGTCATTATTAAGCAATAAAAATGGATTTAATATCTTGAAGTTCAACTAATTCTATCATTAGTTTAATATCTTATTCTCCAAAAGTCCTATGATTTAGTCAAGTTAAAAAATTTAGTTTATTTCATGTTATTATATTATATTATATTATATTATATTATATTATATTATATTATATTATATTATATTATATTATTATTTTTATTGAATCTATTAGCATATATAGAATTTATATAGGAAAATGCCAAAACAATTTCATCTTTCATTGTCTTTACATTGAAAAAAGTAAATTATATGTTAAATTAGAAATAGATAAGTAAACTTAAATTTAATTTACATCCAAATTATATTTTATTTTATATAACACATACACAATCACATACAACATAAATAAAAAAGCTCTCATACACACTTGCATAGAACCTCCCTACCTAAAAATAAAAAACAATTACATTCATAATCATTATCTCTTATTAGATATTATAAAAATTCATTTAAATAATAAATATTAATTAATTAATTACTATATTAATTTTCATATAAAACTATTAAAAAAATCATCTATCTTTACATCCACAAGTTAGATTTCAAAATTTAAAAATTACATTGCATGCATATAAAAGATCAAACTATAGTTCTAGTTTCCATTTTCATATTTTAAAATTTAAGGAATATACTATTATTTTATTACATACAAATTAAAATTTAAAATAAAAATATTCATTTGTATTAAACATAGATATATTTATACACTTCAAAATCACAAAATAAATAGAAAATCAGCAATTGCACAATTTAGTTTCATTATCAATTACATGCAGTCTTAATTACATTAGTATCATAGTTTATTTTCTATTTTAAAATACTTTTTAAAACAAAAACAAACCAATAATACCTTTACAAAAAACCAATCAAACTCAAAATTATTAAGTATACATTTCACAAATTAAACCAAATCAGGTATACAATTCAAAACAAAAAACTAAGAAATGAAAAAAACTTCCCAAACATAAAAATATATATTTTATTTACTCTTTAATGATACTTTTTTAACAATCCCATTTACACATAATATCAATGTTTATAAGATCACTATCTCCTATACCAACAAGTAACATTAAAAGTGACATTGACTCTGAACTTAGGATATAATAATTTCACTATAATCATATTACTAACCTATTCATTATTTAGTAAACATATATTGATGGAAGAACTAGATTAACCAAATACTAACTAAAGAGATAAATTAACCTTCTAGCCCACCAAATACATAACTTACAAATATGATTCTTTCCTTTTTATCCTTAGGTATACCTCATAAAATTCATTTTCTTTGTAGATGACATTGTATGTGAAATCCCAACCTAATAAAGATAAGTATTTTTTCAAATTTCCACCTTAGATTAACCCATTTAAATAATATTAATAGACCAATATCTCCATTACCTTATCCTCCTCAATTTGAAATATTCTTGAGATTCTATCATACCCCAATTTTTTTCATTAACAATCATTTTTATGTAATTGATTTATTATTTTACATCCACAAACATCCCCTAACACTCACTACTTAGAACCCCATGTGGGTAAGTTATCCTAACCAACCATCCCTTACAGATGTTCATATTTAAATTCCTAAACCAAAATGACCAAAAAAAAACCACCCATCACATTATCTATTCATCAAGTATCTCAACTACCTTGAATATTTCATTACATTCAAATTTAAATAAAAAATAAAAAAAATCATTATGAGAAAATGTAATTATTTGCATGAAATATCTTACCCCTAGTCTCATTTGATTTAAATCCTACCCTTAATAATTTATTATGCAAGTGTGAATAAATCACACAGGTTAACCATTTAGTTAAATCATTATTGAAACTCTTGTATTAATCCATCAAGATAAGTTTATACATGTATCAATGTTTTGTCTTATCATTCCCTCTAGATATTATTTATCCATTTTAATCCATGATCAAAACTTATCTCATGTGCATTATTATGCAAAGTATTTATTAGTTCTTCTTGATACCTTTATTATTTCAAATTCATGTTATTTATTGAGTTATTATTATTATTGGTCTTTTTTATTGTTATTCAATTGTAGGATTCATGATCAAGTTTCATTTAATTTCTTAATTATTACTAGTATAAAAGGTTCTCCACTATACTTATTAATTATCTTGGTTTTTTTTCTATATAAGTCCATTACATTAATTTTACCTTAAGTGGATTTAAGGTTATTTACCTCTTATAAACTAGACCTGTAGGGAAAATCCATATTTTAAGGCCTCTAATATTCAAGTATACATGACATTTTAAATCTTCCATCATTCCCTTAATATCCCACTTAATTAAATTTTCATTCATTATTTTTTAAGACATCATTAAGATTATTATTCGATATAACAAAGGTTTATTATCAGTATGTGTATCTAATAAATGAACTCTTATTTCAATAAGTAAAATTTAAATCAAATAATTATATGGAATGAAACACATTATATAACATCACACATGGATGTATACATTAATTAAATTAAGACTATTAATTATCTTCTTAACCTTTATGTTTTTCATTAAAATTTTAAATTAAATAATTAATTTTTATTCAAATTTATAATTGTATTTAACGAATTATAATTTCATACCAAAATATATTTCATTTATCATATCATTAGGGAATAAAATCGATTCCCATGATATATCATATCAATAATTTATGCTGAGAAAATCTTATTATCTTTAATCCATGTATCTCATCCAATACTCAAGAAGCATCCATCATTATTTGATCCAAAACTACACTTTAAATAACTATCACATTTACTAATAAAACATTGATTCAAGTTCATTTACATAATAGAAATTAGATGTAATGAATTACATACATGAATTCTAATGAATTCCATTGCTTCCCTTACAAAGTAATACCTAAAAAATCAATATAAACATCAAATTTTTAGATTTTAATCAACTTATCAATTCCCTCTAATAGATGGGGATTCAATAATGTCAAAAATACTCATTTGTATATGATCAAACAATTTAATAAAATATTCCATATAAACTGAAATTCACTACTAAATTAGGCATAAGTATAAGACCCACTAATAATTGATTTTAATTATACACCTATGAAATGAGTTGGCACACATACTTATTATGACATGAGATTATGGATTGATGTATTTCTTCAAAACATTAATAATAAATAAATGAAAATAATTTGTATCTTGCATTTTACATCAATCACTTCATCAAATTTTATGAGGATATGTCAAGTGTTATTTTTGGAAACACTTGGTGCATTTTTGTCAATTTTGATAGATCTTTGACTTGCAGTGTAAGTTATAAACCCTCGTACACTTTCATAAAATTAAATCTACATTTTAACTTGAATCTATTTCTATAATGAATCAAATTAATAATATTTAATGATATAAATATACACACACACACACACACACATATATATATATATATATATAATAAATATTAAATTTAAAAAATCCCTACTATAACATTATAAATAAATTAAACCACCTTCAAAAGTTCCAAAAAACTCATTCAACTCTTTGTTAAGTGCATGTTATATGCCAAACAAAAAAATACACTATAAAATTTAACTACATGAGTATCATTTCCTTATAAGTCAATGCAATGATGAGGTACATGATTATAGATGATTGTATCTTTAAATATATATCAACCCATCTAAAATATACATAAGTTTGAAATACAAAAGTTTCATCTAATTCATGCACTCAAGTGAAAAATGATAAAAATAAAAGGTTGAACATGTTAAAATTACACATTCCCAACTCAAAATGTGTTTATATCTTATTTATTAAGAAACATTATTACTAAATTTCCAAAAAAAAATTCCATCTAAAATGCAAGATTAATTAGCCACTTTGAAGACTATTCAACCATCTCAATAATTACAAAATAAGATAAAATAATATGAAATAAAAACTAATATATTTTATTATCACTTATGATTTTAATCACATAGTGAATCAATAATTACATCACCCATTTAAATTTTCTAACTTTTTTAATTAGATAATGTAAACCCAAGATTTATAGGGACCTGAAATCACAAAAGTGAAATAAAGAGTTTTAACTAGACCTTACATGGTTGAATGAACAAAAATAAAAAGTCTAAATAGCAAAAAAAAAAGAAGACATAAAACATGTTAATCAGGGGGACCTTCTTAGGTATCCTCTACAACAAAATTCTCCTTTGGCAAGAATTTGGTCTTATCTTTCAAGGCTTTGGCTCTTGTCCAATTCTTGGGACCCTCAACTTGTTCACCAGGGAGAATCATCCTCGAACGTTTCCTACCTTTCACCTAGGGGAAGGGATGTTTAGGAGGGACCCCATGGGGGAGCCCAAGTGGTATTGTGGGTCTTTACGGGATTTTGTAATTTGTTAAAGGGGAAGGGGTATGTTATAATATACCAACACATGGGTCATGGCCTCCACCACCTGTTGAAGATCATTCCAATCTTAGATCTATTTTTCCAAATAAAAACCTACCTACTAGACCTTTATGTTAAATTTTTTAAATGTTAATATATTTTCCTCATCCACCTCTATTAAAATGGCCTTCACTTAATCATATGTGGAGGGAGAGCCGAGGGTGATGGGTTTAGGTTTAGGGATGAAAATCATTTTCAAGGGAAGGTCATCCATAAGGGAATGGGGCAAGTTGTTATAAGGAGAAATTTTAGTGGTGGGGAGGGAGCTCATAGAGTGATCCCTCTTTGAGGGGCCCTCTTGGGAGTCTTCCTTTAAAGAGTATCCTTTAGGGGGGACCTTTTTGCCAATTAATGAATGAAAAGAAAGTATAAAAACACAACTAACTTTTCTATCCTTTTAAATGCAAAGATTTCAATAAAAACATTAGGATTATTTAATATAAATCTATACATGCTTATTTCATAACAAAAATAAATTTATAAATAAAAAATAATACAAAGCCCCCTTTTTAATTCATTTGTATGCATAATCATTATCACCTCATTTATGTGAGTTATGGTAACTTAAAACTAGCATTGTCCTACCATTTCAATTAACATGTAATATTTTTAGGTAAAACTAATAAAAAATATAAATTAACATAATATAACAATAATTATTTCTCGTATAACATTTCAAATGAAATAAATAAGGAAGGATTATAAACCATTATAGTTTCTCTCATTAATGTTTTGAAAGAGTAGTTTGAAACCCATAATCACACAAATGATTTGTATCCCATATTTTGATGATAAAATACATAAAAATATTCAAATAATTAAATTTTAATGTGTAAATAAATATTATATTAATGGTTATAGTTCGAACCTAAATCCCCCACACATTTATCTATTATTTTCTTGTTCTTCCATGACCTTCTCTACCAAGTAAGATCTTATAATTGATTTATAATAAATCATAATTACACCCATTTTCCCACATGGTTTTAGGATTTAAATGGTAAAATTTATTTTCTTATCCCTCATTCATGTCTCGAAAGTCCAACTAAAACACTTGGTTGGTTCCCATAAAAAATTTCTTAGAACTGAAATATAACTTCAATTAATGAAAATCATTACATGTTTGCATAGATATACATGTTCCTCATGAAATGAAATCATACATCCTATCAATCACAAAATTAAATAAATAACTTACCACTTACCCATATACATTTCAACAATCATCACTTTAATTTTTTTAAATTCAAAATTTTCCAACTTCCCATGTAAATTTAGCTTCATAATCCAGTAGGGCTTCACCCAAACCATGCCATCGATGCCAAAAAATTATGGATTGATAGGTTAAAAGACTCTTCACATATTCATAGTTAATTCCTAATTTAAGTCTAGTTAAAGTTAAAAACTCATTCGTAATGACATACTACATATTCCATAAATAACATTGCATGTGTGGTTAGGTTTGAGTGGAAATTCCACAAGATTATATTTTAGGCCCTCTTATTTCAATAACAAATGACTTGATGGGTATGTGAACCCTTTTATTTTAGGCTAGGGTTTATTCCTATCTTAGTGGCATGTATTCTTTAAAACATAACCACTTTTTCTTATAATTTCTCATGCCTTAAAAGATTTTTTTTAATATTCTCATTTTAAAACCATAATATTATTTATGATTTTCCCTCAAAGGCTTAAAAATTGAAGAAAACAAGATAAAACAAGAATACAACAATCTCAATGACATAAAATTTGTGAATGGTATTGCATCAAAATACTGGTTAGAGTAAATAGATGAATTCTATTAACATTATAACCTCTAATTATATAAGTTGTTAAATTTATCAATAATTGTAAAATACCAAACATATTAATATGAGCATAGATAAAAAATTGAGTATAAAATAATTTAACTTTAAATATTGATTATTACCATTTAATCTCATCTAATAAAAGTTTTATCTACCATGTTTTCCAAGCTAAACTCAAATGTTATTACATGATCTCATCCACATGTACCTAAAAAATAAAATAAAAAGTCTTTAGAAACATGTATATATTCCAATATATAGACATAATTGAAAAAATATTGAAATAAAGTGGAATACAAAATATGTCATTCATAAATTACATAATCCAACATCAAATATAATAATTATGTGTTATAATGAAATCTCATTATTATTGTAATTCAATAAAAATAATTTTTCTATTCTTACACATGGAAAAATGTAATTCAATGTTTAAAAATTAACAATAAAATACAAAATAGTGTTGAGAATAATATAAACCCATCTTAAACTAGTGTGGAATCAACCCAGTTAACATAATAGGAGGCTTGGGCCTCCAAGAAGGTTCACTAGGAAAGTAACTATGGAAGCAACACAACCAATCAAAAAAAGAACTACACAAAAGAGCAAAAATAACCTATAAGATATGAGTATCAAAAATAAAAAATTAATGAAATAAAAAATTATTGAAGGAAACACACTAAAGAACCTAAAGGGGCTCTTCCAAAATTTCCCTTAGGTCCTATTAATTGGACTTTATTTACATGTAGATTTTAGTCCTTCAACATTAGAATGGGAGGATGTGTTTTTTGGGGCTAAGTGAGAAGAAATGGTACCTCTAAACCATCTCCTAGTAGAACCTAAAATTTGAAGATTCTCCAGTTCATCCAATAGTTTCCTATGTGAGGTATTAATATTAAAAACATGGCCTTACTTGGCTATCAAACCAACTCTAGGGAAAAGGACCAAATGGATGTCCTTAAGCTCTTTCTTCATCACCTTGAGTTCCTAGCCTTATTTTTAAGACTTACAAAAAATTCAAACATTGTTTCGATTAGCTTTCCAAAACTAAAGTTGTATCCTCTAGATCAAGGGATTTTAGGGATCTTAGGGCTAATGGATCCACAAAATATTTTCCCAACCCTGAGGTCTAAGCCACATCTTTAACTAGATCCTTCAAATCCCTAGAATCCAATATTAACTTCTTCCTTGGCTTGCCAATTTTTTCATTTGTTGATGTTGAAGCTTCCAATTTCATTAGCTAAACTTTTTATCTTTTATTTATTTTTTTGATACCAAGCTCAATTTTGGGGTTACTACCACCACCTTACTCCTCTCTAGAAAGGCATTCTTAAAAATTAAAATAATAAGAGATTACTGGGCTACAAACACCATGTTATTACACTAAAAAACAACAACCCAATCTTTAAAAGAACATAATAAATATAAGGGGGGACTATTTTGGTAAATTTCCTTAAAATAGTTAAGTAACATGAAGTGATGAGAAGGAACTAGGTTTCTTTTAAAATAGAGTTATCAAAACTAGAAATACGAAAAATTAAAATAGAGTTATCAAAATTAGAAATATGAAAAATTAAAATAGAGTTATCAAAACTAGAAATATGAAAAATTAGGAGAAGTTTTAGCATACCCAAAATATTTAAAAATCCTTTAAATAAAAATTTATTCCTCATCAACATGATTATATTTTATATGTTAAGATGTATGTATAATACAAGGTGATAGTTACATGTTTCTTATTATTCCATGAAATTGTACCATATCCTAATGAGAAACAAAAACCACATGGATGTATGACAATTTAGATCATCAACCCAATCAAAATATGTGTAACATTAAAAATTAAAGTTTATATTAAATGTTTACTCTATGAAAATGATTAAATTACCCTTAAGATAGTGAATAATTATTCTAAAAACATTAAAATGACAAGTTTAAGGTTTAAATGTGAAATGAGACACCAAAATAGTAGAAAAAGTAATGTCAAGATGAGTCTAATCTAGATTATTCATATTTCAATGTATTTTTATATATAAATTAAGATAAAAAATTTTAACATATATATCAATAATAAATATGAGACCACATTCATAAGGATTAGAAATGGGTTCTTAATCAAACATATTATTTTTTTCAAAAAAATCATATCCATAATTGGATTGATAAATTAAAATGCTATATTTTTATTTTCAAATTGGTGTGTCTAAAAATTAATGAAAAATATATAAATATTTCATTTAAAATATTTTTACCAAATTATAATTAATATAATAAAGTAATGAGATATTATTACCTTTATGGAAGATCCCCTGTACAAAGCAATATCTCATTAGGAATAATTGAATTGATAGGCAATTTTTGTCAAAGAGAAGTATCTACTATTTCATCAACATGGATAGATATTTATTCACACTACTAGAAAATTCTTTCTTCAAACCTATTATCTATCCAGATAGCACCCTAAATAGGGGTTAGTTTCATTCAAGTCTAACCCATACCTGGACTAACATGGGACTGGTCTAAGGTCATGGGTTGCCTATATCTATATCAGACATCTAGGATTTTAAATGAGTATGGATCCTAAAATTTTACAATTTTGTAGCTTTGATTCTTAATCTAAGACTAGTTGGGGTGAAAAGATGTAAGAATTTTGCATATAATAGAACCTATTCTAAGCTATGGTGATGCATCAAGAATTTATCAAACCCGTTCATAATCTTGGACTCCTTAACATACTAATGAATTATTAAATAAAATAATGCAATTATTACTATGATTTTTATAAAAAATGTATTTCATATAGAGGTCTATTTGATGCACTTAGACTAGGGAGCAATTAAAATAAGGTTTGGCTAAATACACTTAAGTTTTGCTATCCACTGTATCCTTGAGAGATCAATGTTAAGACATATTACATGAACTAAAAAGAAGATTTATAGCACCTATGTTGAGTTTGGACATACAAAAAGGAAGATAACATTCATAAATGTATATTAAAAAAACATATAACATTAAATAAAGATTAGTAAAAATACTATAAAATACTTTATTCACTACTCCAAGAGGTGTGGAATATAATTATGACATTCTAGTCATATTAGCCTAAGGGATTAAAAATAATAGCTCAAAGGATATATTTATAGTTGAAGGGAAGAAAGAGAGGGGGATTTTTAGTGCTCAAAAAAGGAATCAAACTATTTTGAATCCATTTGAAAAGTAGGTACAACTACCACCATGAATCTAGCTCACTCAAACCCTTCATGATTGATCTAGGTCACTCTAGTCCATTGCATTATTACAATGTCTTTTATGTGATGATCCATGACAAATAAAATGGTGAGATCAAGTCATTTTAACTTTGTCCTAATATCAAACTACTCATGATTGGTTTTTTTATGCATGCCCAAGTGGGAAGAATGGTTATTTTCATGTACTTGGATTTTTTAATGGTCATTGAAGTTTATGTGTCTTTCTCTATAGGTCCATAATGGTGCCATCCAATATCAAAATATCCATTCCTATGTCAAAATAAATCTTGAATTAGCTCAAATCCATCATGCTTGCTTGTCTTGCTCAAAAACTAACCTTTCATCCTCTATCCAAGACATTTGGGAGCTCTTTTATTCTAATTAGTCATTGAAAATTGACTTAGATCCTTAACTCTTTAACCCTTGTTTGCACCATTAGGTCTACATGAGGTGAATGAACATGATCCATCGATCTTATTCCTAGACTCACACATTTTTTCACTCACTATTAGATCTATATGCTCTATCAAACACCAAATATTGATCTATTGAGACCCATCATTTGCAAGCCAATGGCTAGTTCATGATCATAAAATTGACATCCTTGATCCCATCATATGACATTCACATGACCAACATTGACCATTTTATGATCTTCGAATTTAATATCTATAATATTTGTCTTTCTCTATCTTTAAATTTGACATCCCATCGACCGTCATTATTCATCCCACAAAATGAAAATAATATCCCACAGACTGCCAAATTTAAACACAAATATATTTTTTCTCGAGCTTTATTTTGACATTCTTACAAACATTTTTTTATTTTCAAATCCAAATGGCTATCTATAGGGGCTTAAACTTGATGCTTTTGAACCTGTCTAGATCACTAATTCTATGGGTTATTTCTTTTAGACCCCTTTTACTAGAGAATTATTTTAGGATTAATGTGGAAAACATTTTCCAAAGGAATTTGATGTCCTTATCTATGCCTTAAGAAATTATTTTAGACAAAATGTTCAAAATAATTATTGTCTTTGGGATCCTTATCTTGGATAAAATGTCTAAAATAAATCTACCTTGGTCATTTTCCCTTTAGAAAAGTGCCCTTTGGAACTTTTACTTGGTTCACCTTGTTTTAGAAAGAACCTTCAAAGAAAAAATAGAGGACACTTGCTTGAGAAATAGAACCCTCAGACTTTATACACTTGACCCTTTGATGAAGAAAAAGAGCCCTTCAAAAAAGTGTTTTGGACATTTTTCGAAGGAAAAGACCCTTCAATAAAAGTGTTGGGGGTAACTTAATTAAAAATATACCCCTTGTCTTTTTCCTCAAAAATTTTATTCAAAACAATACTGACTTTCATAAAATTATCCCAAAAACTTCTCTCAAAGGAATTATGTCCTTAGAATGGCCCTTCAGCCCTTTGAAATAGTACTTTACCTTAGGAAAATTACCCTTCAAAACTTTGAAAAGTGCCCATTTATAAAATAAAAATACCCTTCAAAAACCTTGAAGTGGATCATTTTCTTAAGAAATAATATCCTTTGGGCAAATGTAATGGACCAATTCTTGTATAAGTACCCTTCATAACCTTGAAGTGGATGATTTCCTTGAGAAAAATATCCTTGTAAACTTCTATTCTGGACCATTTACCTAAGAAAATTACCCTTCAAGAGAATTGAATTGGACCATTTGATGAAGAAGAGAACCTTTCGAAAAAATTGTAATGGACCACTTCCTATAGAATTACCCTTCTAAACCTTGAAGAAGACCTTCGGTATTTTTTTAAAGGACCCTCATTAAAGAAATGACCCTTTGGGAAAATTGTTTTTGACAAAATCTCTGAAACAATTCCTGACACATGAACAAAAGTCTAAAACACAACTCCCAAAATAACTAATCCTTGTACATTTATTACAATATTTTTGAGGAACACTTCCTCCAAAGTAAATATGGATGATATACTTATCCAAAAGTTGGAAAAGTGCAAATTTAGGCCTTTTCTAGATATGCTCCTGCAACTACTCAATATCATGAAAACTTTCTTAGATCCCTTCACTTTTGATTTTGAGATTACCTCAAATAAAAATAATCCATTCATAAATTAGGACCCTTATCATCTTGTTTAAACTAGGTATAAGATTGGTATGTGGGCCAAAATGGCCAATAATTTGATGACTTAGTTTAGTTGACTAGCCTGCTAGTCATGAAACCTAACCATTGATCAAGATTTCTTAAATGAGAATTTAATTATAAATAGACTCTACTTAACTTCAAAAAACATTTCTTAGAGTAATGGGGGAGGTAAAAAAACAACAAATAAATAAAATATGAAGCAACAATCTAAACTATGAATAGAATAACTAAAAATATCAGTGTACAAAATAACTTGGAGGAAAATAAAACACATATCTACTAATGTAAAAGGGGAAAGATATGAGAATAGTATTAAAAATTGATATAGCTCCCATTAATAGGTATAGGAAGGCCTTATCCATTCAATCTAGCTAGATCAAAATCATTTATCTCTTTTCATCCTGTGATGACATAGGGTCCACTCCAAAGGCTATCAAACTTGAAATTTTTTCCTAGTTTTTCATGGTTCTCATTCCACTTGAGGACTATATCACCTTAATATAATGTATTAGATGAATATATTTTATCAAAGGTCATATTGACCTGATATTTTTTATACCACATAGTATGCATGACACTTTCCATTATTTAATCTAACTCTTTTAGTTCATTCATTCTAACCTCCATTGCATCACTTTCTTGAAGCTCTAATTGGTATGTAAGATCTAAAGCTGGAAGCTCCAATGAAATTGGTAGCCTTGATTATCTTCCATAGTCTAAGAGATAAGGTGAGTTACCAATGGCCTTCTTGGGGGTGACTCTATCAACCCATAATGTAGTCTTCAACTTTGTGTGCTAGGATATATGATTATCTTCCATTGTTCTCTTAATGATGAAAATTAGGTTCTTATTAGTGGACTCAGCTATTCCATTACCCTATAGATAATAATTCTATGAAGACGTAATATAGATACCATAATCATTATCCCACTCACATACCTTTACATTATTAAATGCCAAAGCATATTTTGATATTATGGTGGATGGTTCTCCAAAATGGGTGATTAGGCTCTCATATAACTCAAGAATAGAGTTCTCATTTAATTCCTTCAATGGGAATGCTTACACCTACTTGGTGAAGTATTCTAAGGCTATTAATACTTGATTATGGCTAGCACTAGATGGAGGATTAATCATGGCAATGAATTGTAAACCCCATTGCATGAAAGGCTACTCAACTTGATTAGGCTTTAGTGACATAATAGATAGATTTTATTTCCATATAAACATGGCACATTTTGAACACTTTATCACACATGCATGTGTTTCTCTAAATAAATTGGGCCAAAATTAACCATCTCTAATGATTTTTGTAGCTATAGTCTTGGTTTGAAAATGGTCTCCTTGAGGACTATCATGAAACTACCTAAGAAGCTTATCAATTTGGTCAATTTCAACACATATTAAGAACATTCCTTGAATGTATCTTTTGAAAAACACCCCATCAATAAAAATATATGGCACTAATTATAGCCTAAATTTTCTTCTTTGTGATACATTAAAACCCATTAGACACTCTCCCATTTGGATAAATTTAGAAATATCCTATGTCTAGTTGGATGGAAAAGTGTCTTCATCTTCTTGTTGAGTGTCTTGGATTACCAAGATTGTCTCCTATTCTTATTTTAGATCTTTATCAAGATGTTCACATAATCCCTTTTCTCAGACTAGCTTTGTGATCTTAACCTCAATGTCATACTCCATACACTTGGTGACCCATCCATCTCTCTTTTCATTCAAATCTCTATTGAGGATAAAATCCTTCACACTTGGATGAGCCACCATTAGTATGATATTACTATTTAAAACTATATGCTTGAATTTATTTAGAATTATTACAACACTAAGCACCAGTTTTTCAATATATATATATATATATATATATATATATATATATATATATATATATATATATATATATATATATATATTTCTTCTTATTATATATATATATATATATATATATATATATATATATATATATATATATTTCTTCATAACCCTCCAAATCTTGGCTAAAGAAATTAATGGGTTACTCTAGACCTTGATCATTCTACTGCATGAGCATGGATAAATTTGAATATAATATGGAAAAATCATATAGATAGAACTCCTTATTTAAATCTAGATTTAACAAAGTGGGGTCATGAGATATGGCCTCCTTGATGGCCTCAAAGATCCTCTTACCCTCTCTATTCCATGTGAACTCTTTTCCTTTTCTTAGTATATGAGTGAGAGGGTTGACAATCTCTACAAAGCCTGGAATGAACCTCATGATGAATATGATCTTCCCTAAAAAGTTATGTAACCCTTTCTTGTGTTTAGGTAGTGATAGAGAAAGGATTGCTTCTATCCTCTCTGGATCAATGGAAAGACTAGCTTAAGACATCACATGCCCAATAAGTCTTCCCTCATACACTAAAAAAATGCATTTCTTAGGATTAAAATAAAATCCAAATTATCTAAATCTACCAAAAATAGATCTCAAATGTGTTAAATTATCATTAGGATTATTTGAGAAAAATATTATATCATCAAGGCAAACTAAACCCATATCTTTCAAAAGACCATGAAAAGTAACATCCATTTCTCTTTATAAATTGGCTCCAACATTAGAGAGTCCAAAAAGCATTTTATAATATGCATAAGTGCCTCATTTTATTGTGAAGGTAGTCTTGTGCCTTCTTCTTCTTTCACCATGATCTAGTTGTAGCCAAAATATCCATCAAGTAATGATAACCTTTGATAACCTACCACCTTTTTATAATTTGATACATGGAGGGTAGTAGGTAATGATCTTTTAGGAACACCTTATTGATCTCCCTAAAGTCAAAACATAACTAAATCTCTCCATTATTTTTCCTCGCTGGCACAAGGTTTGCCACCCGAGAGGAATGTTTAATTGGAAATATTATCCTACATTCAATTAATTTATAGAGCTTTCTTCTCATGAGATCTTCTACTCTTGGTTTGACAAGCCTCTATTTATACGTAACTACTTGGACATTGATTTATAATTCAATGGTGTGTTTCACAAGTTTGGGGTCAAACCTTTTCAAGTATTTGCATTCCCAAATAAATATATAAGAAAATTCTTGCACAAATCAATAGATGAAACTCTTTATTTTATTGTATTGACCTTTCCTAGCTTCAACAGCTTGCCCTTAAAGATCTCTATTTTTTAATAGTGTTCCTCTTTAGTTGAGATGCATGCCTTCCCTTTTTTTATTTGGTCATTTTCATTGAATATTCTCACCAATGTCACAAGCCCTTTATGAAGCTTATTATATCTTAGTTGTATTATTTGATCATCTTCTTGATTCTATAACTTGTCTTGATTCCTATGGAAAAGTTATGCCTCTTGCATTAGAAAATATATTATTTGAACATCATCATCAAAGACTTTAAAAATCATCTCATTGGAAAGTAAAAGTGGTCTAAAAATGATTTTGACCTTATCTTGTCCTTGGCTACCTTTTACTCTTTTTGTTATCTCATATTGGGCATGAATGGCAACAATCCTATCTGCATGTTGGTTTACTTCTCTTGGTATGGATTGTATGTCAAATGATATTAAATCTTCCATGAGGTCCCATACATGGTAATTATAAGATTTTATACAATTGAATACACTTAGGCCTCTCACTTGTTGAACTACAAGTTCACTATCACCTTTCACTTAGAGCAGTTAGATACCTTTCTTTCTTGCTTCTTGTAAACCATGCAAAAGAGCTTCATATTTAGTTTGATTTGAGGTACAAATAAACTAGAGTCTTGTAGTAGAATGATAATTTTGACTAGAGGGTGAAATCAACATGGTTCCCACTCTACTTCCATTCTTTGACCTTGAGCCATCAAAGAAAAAAGTCCATATGGCATCTTCTTCTTGAGAAGTGTTAGTTAAGGTATCATAGCACCTTATTCATGCATACAATACACTCCCAAGTCTATCTCTTCAATGTTTTTGTATGGATCAAATCCATCATTATCAACTACCCACTAATCTAGGTACAGATCTGAGATGCCTTCTAGATGACTATGGGGTTATTGTTGAATAATATCTTTAACCTCTTCAAATATGACATAATTAGCATTTGAAAGATTGGGAATTTAGGGTTCTAGATGGAACCTGGCTATAGGCTTAGACCTTATGGTGACTTTGGTTTTGTACTTGGTTCTAAGAACCATGTATGACCAATTAGATGAAAAATATCCCCCAATCTTGGTAGTAAAGTCCCTATAAAATCATAGTGGAAAATATGTGGGTAGGTCTACCACCATTACATCTAATTTAGTGACAAAATTTGGATAGGAAACTAATGTAATTTTTAGATCTTTCAAGATGCCTACTATCTTAGTAGGAGATATATTCAATTGGAGCACACCCTTTTTGTTAGGTTCATATTTGATCCCAACATTATCTACTATGGCTTTAGGAATCACTGAAGTTGAAGCACCTGAGTCAATCATGTAATTGTGTACTAAAAAATCCCCTATGATGACTGACAGATAAAATAGGGGAGGATTAATAACTTTAGAAGGATGAAAAACATTTTTATATTGACTTGTGCTTGGAACTTGATTGAAAACTAGGCTAGGGGCTCAGTTAGGGGCTTGGTTACATTGACTATTACTGATGACAATAGTGTTTACTTTATCATCTATCTTTTCCCCATGAGAGAGATTAGATATCTCTTATGGGATAATTTCCTTTTTCCCATGGATAGATAGAGTATCATACATGTACATAGTTACATTATCCTTCTTCAAATGATCCATAATATTAAAGGGAAGACTAGTACATTTGGACTGCACCTTGGAGATGGAAACATCACTTGGAATTTGAGTAACATGAGGAATGGAAAGGGACCTTTTTTATTGTATATGAGGTTATGGCACTTTTTGATTTGTATGAGCCTTAACATTCTCATTTGAAGTAGGTTTTTGACTAGTCTAAGGAGATGATGCAAAAACCACAGGTTTCCCCAAGTTATCCTATAACATCCTCTACTTAACCCTTATCTGAGTTGTAACTAGTTGATTTGTCATTTGTGAAGCTTGTCCCATATTTTCTACTACATGCTCAAACACATATTCCCCTTATTGAAAATTCATACATGTGTTATTAGTAGGTGCTCCACCCATACTCCCTTATTTTTTGCTTTTAGATTTTGATCATGACATGGTAGGCATGTTGTCTTGACTCATTCAGGGGGATTATGGTGGAGACATCATATCATGACCCTAAAATGAGGGAGTATGCTACCAACCAGAGTCTTGATACATGTCTCTAGTAGTGGCCATTACCATATCATTAGACTATCCCTCTGACTACCATATACCTTCTTGATCATAGTGGTTTTGAGTTGGCACAAGATCCCTAGAATTACTTGGAACATTAGGATTATATTGCCTTGACTAAGGATTCTTCCCTTGTCCTTGTTAATTAGGTTGATAGGGTGGCATATTATAATATAAATTCTAATTATTATTTTAGTATGGCCTATATGATGGATCATGTTACCTCTCCATTGAAACCATCTTGTTTTTTTTATTTGAGAAGACTTTCAATCTTCCTTAGTCTATCAATCTAATCACCTTTTATTTTATAAAACATTGTTGATTCTAGAACTGGAGCCATAGTTGGGGTAGGAGGATGTATCTCTATGAAGAGAGTCATGGGTGGCCTTGAAAAAAAATTTCTTTCTTATATAAGGTAATTTCCATCCATAATTACTACTTCAAAATATCTAGGTAGGGTGTTCCCTCCCATGAATTAAATCATTACAACTCCATCCAAGTTGAGAGCCTTCAAATAGGATAGAAAAGCATAGTCGGGTGTAGGTTTGATCACCACAAGAATTATATCCTAGGTTTTCTAGAATCTGTAATTAAAATCCACCATGAACTCATGATTAAATCTCTTGATTGTTGTGAGCTACTCCACAAGTGAAAGATGCTCACTCTTATCCATAAAGTGTTTTCACATGAGCTCTCCAAACTCATCCCAACTATTGATTGATGTAGGGACCAATCCTCTATACCACTAAAGTGTTTTCCCTTTGAAATAGGTTTATAACAAACTCATTGATACATTTTATTCAATTACATAATGTACTCAACAAAGGTTAGCGATGTCAACAATGTGGTCTATAAGAGTAATGTGATGTTATCCTTTATAATAGGTAAGAACCTTCAAATTTGAGACTAGAATATCATCCCATTGAGTGAGGTTTAAAGGACTACCACCATTGAATGGCATAAAGGCTTGCCTTCTATGAATAGCCATCTGATGTATGGGATTTCTAGCAATGTTTAGCTAAATCATACTAGCTTGAATAGGAGGATTTTGGGAAATAACAAAGGGAACAAGAGGAATGAGTGTAGGTTTTAGCTAAGAGGATTTCTTCTTCTTTGCTAATTGTAAATGTATATTAGACAAATTTTATTCCTTCCCTTTTGTAAAGGATATTGTGGTAACTCTGGGGTGAATTAAAATTATGAAAATCTAAAAATGAAACTCTGAAACTCACTACAATGCTCAAATATTCTAGATTAGTGGTCCCACCAAGCATGCCATAATTATTAGCTATCTAGATAACACCCTAAATATGGGTTAGGTTCATTAAAGTCTGACCCATACCTATAATAACATGGGAATGGTCTAAGGCCATGGGTTACCTATATTTAGACCAGACCTCTATGATTTTTTATGAGGCTAACTCCTTAAATTTTACAATTATAAACTTTTTCTTCTAAATCTAAGGCTAGTTAGGGTGAAAAGAGGTAAGAATTTTTCATAAAATATAACCTATTCTAATATATGGTGATGCACCAAGAATTTATCAGACCCACTCATAATCTTGGACTCCTTAACACACTAATGAATTATGAAAGGAAATAATGTAATGGTTATTATGATTTCTATGTAATAGTATTTTGTATAGAGGTTTGTTTAACTCATTCAGACTGGGGAAAAATGAAAATAAGGTCTAGTTAAAGACACTTAATTTTGGCTATCCACTATATCCTTAAGCAATCAATACTAAGACACACTATATGACTTGTAAAGAAGATTTCTAGCACCTAGGTTCATTTCGGACATACAAAAGGAAGATAACATTCAAAAATTTATATTAAACAAACATATAACACTAAATACAAATTAGTAAAATGATTTCAAAATACTCTATTCACTACTCCAATAGGTGTCGAATACAATTTTGGTAGAGTCTAGTCATACCAGCCTAAGGGATACAAAATAATATCTTGAAGGCTATATTTATAGTTGAATAGAAGAAATAAATGGGGAGTTTTTGCACTCAAAAAATAAAAAAGGGAATCAAACTAGTTTAAATTCATTTTAAAAGTGGTTACCACTATTGCCATGAATCAAGCTCACTCAAACCCTTCTTGATTGATCTAGGCCACTCCAATCTTTTGAATTATTAAAATATCTTTTCTATGATGCTCCATGGTGGCTTTAAAGATGGGATAAAGTTATTTTCACTTTTTTATGATGTGAAACTACTCATAATTTTTTTTTTATGCATGCCAAAGTGGGGAGAAGGGTCATTTTTATGTAGTTGGCTTTGGTAATGACCATTGATGTCTACGTGTCTTCCTTTATAGGTCCCTAATGGTACTATCTTATCCTAAAATATCTAATCTTGGATAAAAATAAATCATGCTAAAGCTCAATTATATCATGTTTTCTTTCCTTGGTTGAAAACCAACCTTTCAACCTATATCTAAGACATTTGGGCTCTCCTTTGTCCTAATTGGTCATCAAAAACCAAATCAAACCCTTGATTCTTTGACCCTTGTTTACACCATCAAATCTTCCTAAGGTGAATGAATTTTATCCATCAATATTCTACCTAGACTCACTTTTTCCACTCACTATTAGATCTATATGCTTGATCAACTGCCAACCATTGATCTGCTAGAACCCACCATTTGAAAGCCAATAGCTAGTTCATAATCCTAAAATTGACATCCTCACTCTAGTTAAATGACATTCACATGACCAGAATTGATGGTTATGTGACCGTAAAATTTAATATCTATAAGATTTTTATTGCTCTATCTTTAGATTTGACATCCTCCCAACCATCATTTATCATCTCATAGAATGAAAATGACATCCCATAGATCATCAAATTTAAACATAGATAGATTTTTGATTGAGCTTCATTTTAACATTCACATGAGCATCTTTGGATTTTCAAATCCAAATGGATATTTTTAGAGTCTTAAAATTTATTCTTTCATACCTATCTAGATTTAAAAAATTTAGGTTATTTTTTTCAAACCCATTTTGCTAGACAACTCTTTTTACCTTTTTGTGGAACACTTTTTCTAAAGGAATTCATTAGCCTTATCTCTACCTTGAGTAATTCCTTTTGACAAAATGTCAAAGAATTATTGTCTTTCAGATCGCTATCTTGGACAAAATATCCAAAATAAATATGCCTTGGTCCTTTGCCCTTTGGAAAAGTACCCTTCAAAACATTGACTTGGTCTACCTTTCTATAGAAAGAACCTTTAAAGAAAAAGTAGAGGAAACTTGCTTGAGAAACTAATCCATTAGAATTTTTGAACTAGACCCTTTGGTGAAGAAAAATTACCCTTCATAAAATTTTTTAAGACATTTTCTCGAGAAAAAGACCCTTCAGGAAAAGTGTTGGGGGCACTTTGCCTGAGAAAGTACCCCTTATATTTTACCATAAATATTTTGTCCAAAGGAATAATACCTTCAGGAAAATTATCCTAGATAATTTTATTGAAGGAATTGTGTCCTTTGAATGGCCCTTCAGCCCTTTGAAATAATCCTTTTCCTTTTGAAATGCACCCTTCAAAACTTTGAAAATTACCCTTTGGAAACCTTGAAGTAGACCATTTTGTTGAGAAACAGTACCCTTCAAGGAAAATTTAATGGACCACTTCCTATAGAATTACCCTTTAAGACCTTGAAGTAGACCATTTCCTTGAGAAACATATCCTTTGGAACTTATATTCTAGACTATTTCCCTAAGAAAAGTACCCTTTAGGAGAATTGCACTAGATCATTTGATAAAGAAAAACAACATTCAAAATAATTATAATGGACTATTTCCTATATACGTACCCATTGAAATCTGTTAGTATACCTTCAATATATTTGGAAAGGACCCTCTTTGAATAAATAACCCTTTAAGGAAATTATTTTAGAGAAAATGTCCAAAACAATTCCTAACACTTGAACAAAAATTCTAAAACATAACCCCCAAAATAATTCCAACACTTAGCCAAATAAAGTGGGACAAAACTCCTAAAATAATTAAAACTTGTACATTTGTTATGGGCTTTGTGTGTAACACTTCCTTTGAAGGAAATATGGATGTTATACTTAGCCAAAAGCTGGAGAAGTGTAAACATAGGCCTTTTTTAGATCTACTCTTATAACTACTCAATACCATGAAAACCTACCTGGATCCCTTCACTTTAGATGTTGAGCCTAACTAAAATTCACCTGATCCATTCATTAATTAAGACCCTTCTCATCTTATTTAAACCAATTAAAATCTTGGCATGTGGGATAAAATGTCCAATAAGGCCTTGAGAAAGTAGCTTCTTAACCCATAGGCAGGAGATGAGGGATATTCATTTCAAATAAAAATTTCATTATATGACTACGATGATTAGGGGAAGTTTTCATAAATTCTATAAAAGGTATTTGATATGGGACATGTGAAAAGTTTTTTTTATAATATCCCATTCATCATATCATGTTTTTATTAGATAAAGGTGCATAGTTCTAAAGTAAATCCTTTAAGGGTATAACAAAAGTGTAGTTAAATTGATGTTGGTAAGGTGTATTTGTTTTGGATTTAATAAATATGGGTTGACCAATTATTTCTAATTATGTTGAGTTATATTACATGTTTGAAGCATTGGTTGTGTCTTGTGAATGAGAGGAAGAGGTACTAGTCATAAAATATTTTGGGATTTATGAGTGATGTAGCTTGGTTAAATGAAGGGTAAAATGTATATTGATAGTATTTGAGTAAATTATAATTGTATAATTTGATTTTACACTTGTGAGTTTGTTAAATTTATTGGAATTGGTTATATGTGACCTAATTATATGAGATAATATGTGTAATAATCTTGAATGGTACAAAAATTTGGGAAATTATTGTAGTCAAATGTTGGATAAGGATCAATTATCAAATAAGTATCATCATATTATTCATATTAATAATAATCTCATGATGTATGTTAGTGTTATGATCCACATAAATTTCAACATTATTGGTAGTAAGAAATTGGGTAGTATTATAGTGATGATTAGGAAAGGGATCTTTGTAAATAGCTAAATGCACATTTTCTTGATTAAGGGATTTGTGTTTAGTTTTGGTTTTATGAACCATAGATGTCTCTTTATAAGCTTACTAACATGTACATATGAGTTAATCATGATCAAATTTAGGTCCAATAAGCTATTCCATAACAAAGGCTATTAATTGGAGATAATTTTCATGAGAATGGCCCCAAATTGCATGATCCCAGCATAATTTATGTGGATCATACCGTTGATTGTTAGGGTGAGTAGGATTAAGATCTTGTGATGAATATTGAGGAAGATGTTTTTGAATATATGATAAGGAAAGCTATTTATTGGTATCTATTTTATTTACTTGATAAAAATTTAAAACTAGGATGAGGATTGTTGGAAATTGATGATGACAAAATAGGCTTTGTGGGACCACTAAGAGTAATAGCTTGAATGTGGTGTATGAAGTCATAGGTATCCATAACATATTTAATGATTTCATGTCTATTCTAAGTTTTCAGAAGCACTTGATTCCCTATTGGAGGGTGCAAAGTCTAGAATTTTCATATAATAAATTCTTTATGTTTTGATTTCTTGAATGCTTATTCTAAATATTTTGGAGAAATAATCCTCACACATTATTATAATTTAGAGTGAAGAGAATTAGTGAATAAGTTAAAGATATTGTCATTTGACATGTTAAGTTTAGATTTGTTAGATAATTCTTTCCACCATTTGATGAATACTTGGGTTGTTTTGTACTTTAATTATTTAGAATTGATGAAATGATCTTGGATATTTTTAAGAAGATTATTAGTTTGTAATTATTGAGTTAAAGCATTGAATAAGTATTCCAAGCTAGAGGTAGAATGAGTTTTGAGTTTATTATATCATTCTAGAGCATCACCTAAAAAGGTTTTGGATAATATATTGGTGGTGGATAAATGATTAAATTTAACCGAATCTTTATGTAAGTTTTTAAAGGATTTTAAATGCAAGTCTAAATCAGTAGATTCATGATAAGTGATATTATAAACTATGCCACCTATGTCAATGTTTACAATTTTGTGAACTAGAGGTTTATTTTTTAAATGTTTAATAGCCTTATTATGAAGTGGTAGTTAAATTATAATATTACCATGTGCATCTCTAGGGGGTGGGGGGCATTAGGATTTTTCACTTCCCATGTAGTATGTTGAGTATGATTTTATAAATTCATTAATTAGTTTTGAATTTTCATCATTTGATTGGCACTATTAATTTTAAAAGTTTGCATTAGATTTAAAATTTCTAATAGAAGTGTGATTAATGTTAATGGTACTTTGACAACTAGAAGCAACATAGGATGCATGAGTAGTATGAGAGGAATTGATAGTTTGAGATGAACTATTAGTTATATGAATTTTATTAGTAGTGTGATTATTTTGAGTATAACCACTCAATTTCATGCCTACCATGTTTATGGCAATGGTTGGCATGAAGGATGAAGAAAGAATGAAAGACAAGGACATGCTAGCATAGGAAGTCATGGGATAAGAGAAAGGTGTGATAGATGTTATATAATTACATGATCCAAATCCTATAACAAAACTAGGTGAAGGTGAATGGGGTTATTTAATGTAAGGTCCCATCATGAGTTTATAGATAGGGGATCATTAACCTAATGTTGAGTTTTTTCATTTATAAAAAGGATCATTTCAACCATATACTCAAGATCACTTTCATCCTATACCATAGGTATGAATAGAGGGTTAAGATAATAATAATGGGTATGAGTCCCATAATTAGTGGTTCTATTAGTAATGTGGATGTTGTTAAGATCAGTACTATCTACTACATCATGCAGTAGATGCATCTTAGAGGCTGTATGATGATTAGTCAGACTCATCTTCTTAGTTTGATTTTGATATAAAAAATCATAAAATAGATGTTTCAATATGAAAAATAAACTTATTTAAACACTTACTGAAGAAGTGAAATTTTGAAAATTAACTAGATCAAGTTGGTCAATATATTTGATTTGATGATAAAATAGAAAAAATAGTATAAAAGATTAGTACATTAACTAACTAGATCGATCTACTTGATATAGTTATAAAAATAGGATAATAGAATAATATTTGAATAAAATAGATTGAATTGGTTAATTTAGTTGGAAAATAAGAAAATAAAACAACCTATAAATTGATAGATCAAGTCGATCGATCTAGTTATAAATATAGGATAACATAATAGTTTATTAACTAACTAGATTGAGTTAGTCGATATAGTTGGAAAGACAATATAAAATAATAGTTTGTGAAATTATTTTTATAATCAAAATTTTCACCCTTGATGATGTTATCCAAGCCTCCTTACTTAAGTGATAGCCTGTGAATAATCCTAGGTTATGGGTGACCTAAAGAATGAATTGAACCTCTAGATACGGTTAATTCTCTCAAATCATCACTTAGGAAATATAAAATAAGATAATACTTTAAAATGAAAAGGGGTAAGATAAAACTATAAATTTAAGTGGAGGTGATGCAATAAATGTTAAGACCACTACCACTTATTTTCATGTGCACTAAGACCTATAAGGTTGTAAGAAACATACACTTATCCTAGAGAGACCCTTTCACATAAATGATTTTAAAAGAGGTAAGGTCAAGTAAGACTATAATGGAAGATATTTTCCACTTATAAATCCATGAAGCCCTTGATGAAACTTTTTACACCCTAAAACAATGAGTCAAACTATATGAAGGCAAAGAGAATGAGATAACAACCAAGATGATCTTAATCTATGCTTGATCATATCAATCATTCAAAGAATAAATTAAATATAACCTTAAAATTAGGTAATACAAGTCATATTATTGATAAATAGACATATAAAATAGCAGGTATATGCCATATTCTTAGTGGAAGGATCCTTATAATGCTAAAACAAGGCATATATATATAGAAGAGTGTGAGAAGCAAAGAGAAGAGAGACATAGGAGAAGACTATGAAAGGTTTAACATCATGAATAATAAAGTTAAAATCAATAATTTATGTCAATAAATAGTTTTTAAATTCATCTTAAACATATTTTCAATTGGTTTGATGATATTACCCTCATGATGACATAGGAGTTACTTATTTACCTCTATGACTCATCCACCTCTTTGAAACTACCCAATGGAGCTGATTAGGGGATGACAAGTCACATTAATTGATTATAATTTATTTAATTTAATTATAAATATATTTAAGTTCCCTATCCAATCATCTTTCCACATTTTTTCAATAATCTCTCTCATCATTCTCGTGTTTGCTCTCTAGGTAGGCATATTCCTTATATCCATGTTTTATTACAATGATCCTTGTTTTGAGAAATTAAGGAAACTTATACACAAAATAAATTTATATTTTGGTACCAATTATGCCATTATATCTTCACCCCATATTTCATTATCTAACTCCTAAGGTAGCCCTACTTTCTCAACCTCTATTTTTTCCAAATAGGCCTAATTAGGCCTAATACAAGCCCATAGTACTAGATACCATACAATTCCATTTAATACCATTCAAAAAACAAAAAAATAATTTATATTACATTAAATTTGGTTTTTTTGACAATCTTTGAGTCATTTCATTGGATGAAACTCAAATTATGCAACTTTTCAACTTTCTATCCCTAGTTTGACCATGAATAGGCCTAAGGAGGTCAAGGGATAATGAAAATGAATATTTTGAATTATTGGATGATTAAAAACAAAATAAAATCATTCTTTGGGTCTGACCCAAAATTTCACAACCTCTCAAAGTGTTTTTGACCTTTGGTCAATCCTCTACACCTCTCAAACAAGACAAATTCTATTGTTTTTGTATGCATTTTTAAGATTGTGTATATGTATGTAGGTGTTTTTATTTTTTAAATCACTATATGATAATTTAAACTACATATTAGTCTCACTAATTCCTATTTAATACCCACATATCCATACAAACTCCAAAAATCAATCAAACATTGGATGTAATCTTGATTACTAAACAATAGTCTTACAAATGAGAGCTCTTAACAAGCTTTTGGGACTAGTTTGATTATGATATTTTTTTAGGTTAAAAATGAGGTTATTAATCAAATATTTTATTTATTATATCATTTATGTACTCTCAAAACATTTCATCATAGTATCCAATCTTAACTTGTCTCTTCAAACTCATGTCTCTCAAGTTGCTCAATTTGGCCCTTTTATTCCTCAAGAAGCCTTAATATGGATTTTGGGGCCCAAAATGAGTTTTAGACCTCACATAACTCTCTATTTCAGATAATTTTAAATTTATCAATAGTTTATACCTATTATATTTTTAAAAACTCAAAAATAACTCATCAAATTCTTAAAAAAAAATAGTTTCCAAAAGTGCATGTTTGCTAGCCTATAAGTGATATAGACCAATGTTTTCAAATTTTCTCTCTCATCAGTGGGTTTGAAGATATAAAATAACATATTAAAATTAAAATAAATAAAAATAGACCTCCATGTCATTTTTCATGAGGTTTTATCTAGTAAAGCTTAAGATATACACTTTTTAGTGTTATCCCACCTTGTATTTTCTCATTTCCTCATGAGTGTATGTCTGTGTTATGTAATTTTATTTCAGTTTATGAGTTATAAATATCTAATTATTTTTTAAATAAGACATAAATTATTCATTGTAATAATTAAAACCATCGGATGCATTCAATCAATCACATAAAACTCAAAAAACACCTCTTTGACTATAACACTTGCATTCTAAAAAGATTGCAATGGTTGTGAAGGGTTTTATGCCCTATAATCATTGAGGAGATATTAAATTAATTTATAGAGAATTTTATAGATATATATATGTGGTTTTATATCTTTAAAAACATGCTTTCAACTACTTGAAACCTTTAACTCATCAAAACTCCATTACAACTAGTATGTAACTTGATCAAAATAAAGATTTCTTATGATTTGATTTCTCAAACATACCAAGTGGGTAACAAGGATGATTTATAAGGATTTTAAAAAACCCTTAGTACTCACCAATAATAACATTTTCATTATAAAACTTTTAAATTCATTTAGACAAGCAAAAGTGTTCCTATGGGTTTTTAGCAGGGTTTAAAGGTAGATAGTCTTTTTAATGATTGTTCGTAAAGCATAAGGGTTCTTACTGAGAAAATATGCCATGTATTAAGAGGTAATAAATACCCCCTCCAAAATATACTATAATTTTTTCTAAGATGCATCCTCTTTCATGAACCATTCTTAATAAAACTTCACTGTTTTACTTTTAAAGAGCTTGATGGAGGAATGGATGAGTTTTATACCATTTTGGGACCTATAACTCACTCTTGATAATATATATGACCTAAATAGGGTGTATATATAGTATAATAACTTATTAAATATATTTACCTACCATATCTTACACTATTACTTATTTTCACATTATAAAATGAACAAAAAAACACATCAAATGACTTATAATGTTAGAATAGTGAGTTATGCTTCATTTTTTTGATTTTACAGACCAAAATAAATGTAAGATAATGTTCGACATGTGAAAAATTACCCTAAAATTCCTCTTTTACCTTTATCACCCTTTAGCCCATTTGGACTTTACATGGAAAGGTCAGACTAACGTAAAACAAAAAGAGCACTTACTTTAATCATGTTAAAATAACCTTCAACTTTGTTAAATACATAATGAAGGATCAAATAAATAACCATTGGTAATTCAATTATGGGACCATGACCTCATATTTTTCTATTCCACCCTAGTAAACCTCTAACACTACTTGGACAACAAGATGATTTAACATGACAAGATAAGATACGAGCTAGTCAAACACCTTCAAGTCTATCACTAAATATGAGCTAAATAACAAGATTTTAATTAGAATCACCTATGGTGGCCGAATTTGGCTAACATATTTGGTGACCTCCTAATATTGCATGCTTTCTATGCACCTTAGTCTACTTTCCTTGTCCATCAATTGGGATATGGGGTCAGACATCACTTAAATTTTGACTTAATGAGACACTAAACTTGATTGTAAATACCTCTTCAAATAACAAAGACAAATAAATATCTATAAAATGAATAAAAACATGCATGGATATGTGCACACATGCACACACACACACACATGCGCGCACACACACACGCGCACACACACACACACACACACACACACACACACACACACACACACACACACACACACACACACACACACACACACACACACACACACACACACACACACACACACACACACACACACACACACACACACACACACACACACACACACACACACACACACACACACACACACACACACACACACACACACACATCCTAAAACTTGTTATACAAATCACGTAGGAAAATAAATCACAATAAAACTACCAACTACAACTAACCTCAAAACATTTTCTTCCTAGATCAAAAGGAAAATTTCTAAAAACTTTTCCTCCATGAGCTGAATAATGATGTAGAGCAAGTTTCCATTTATATATGTTATTTTGGTGAGTATTCCTCTTGATTTAAAACTCCTTTTTAATACTCTCCAGTGAGTTATAAACATCAAACATGTTTCCAATGAAGACATACTCATTATGTGACTCAAGACTCACATCATGTTTCTCCTTGATGTTTGAACTCACCTCAAACATGATCACCTCTTCACTCATGGGTGTAGCATAAAATTTTATTTCTAATGGCTCCATGGAATGGTGTGTTTTACCTTTAATATCCTATTTATGGTTCCCACATTATTATTTGAGGAAGATCATTTTAAAAATCATCCTAAACTTGACCAACAAGAGATATAGACCCTTAAAGAGCCTTAAATTCACTAAAAATGTCCAAATATTATTTCCCCATGACATATTGGACCTATTCATGTATACTCTATAATAAAATACCTCCTTGAGATTATTATATTATTAACTCAACCAATTCTAATTTACAACAAGAAACTAGACCAAATTTTTCAATCAAAGGAGAGAGTTCAAAACAAGATTTTACCTCTTTTAGGCAACTTGAGGAATCTTGGGAAGTATACAATTATATTTTTATTGTATCTAGATACTCCAATTCATCAATAAGATATAAAAATTATTATTCATGGTCATACATGATCTCATTGAGCTGATTAGCTACTTAGACAACTATTACAATTATCCCAATTAAGCTTTGTTCACCTTCAAGAGTATTTTCCCTTTCAAATTCTACTACTACATGATAAAAATCACCTCTCCCTTCATTTCTAAATACTAATTTATTATTTTATTCACCAAGGGGAGTTCTAATTATGATTTATTCCTTATGTTCAGTTGAATTATCTTCATCATACCCTTATTGAATTTCACTTATAGCTATAAAATGGCCTTCTTCATTTGCCTCCCATAGAACATGTTCTTCTTCAAGGATGGGATACTCAAGCTCATAAACAAGCTTTGAATTTTTTATATCCATGGGATTATAATTATTCTCTTTCCATTCACTAACCAATCCCTCAAACTTTGATATGCTTTAGTATTTAACCTTCTCAATAAGGACTTCCTTCTTATTTTGAATTCTCTCTTAAATTTCCCTCCATAATGGGAAATTTTTAGGTTCTTCAACTTTATCAAGGACTTATTTCCTCTTTTGAATTACTTCATGAATTTACCACTATGATGGGAAGGTTATAAAGTCTTGAGGAGGGGTGGATGGGGATTAAGTAGGTTCATGAATCTACCTTTGAATTAGGACTTTTCACTTGTTTTGGATGCCCTCTTAGATAAACTTCCATGATGGGAAGGCTTGGGGCTCTTAAGGATGGATGATTTTATCTTGAATAGGAATAGGTTCTTCCTTATCCTTAATTTCCCAATATAGTATTGTTCCATTTTGTTTATCCAATGATTCCTCTACTTGATTCCAACTTGGAATCTTAAATGACCTTTTGGGGGGTTCTTGAGGAAGGGGAAGAAAATTTTATGCCAAGATAGCCTCATTATTTTCCCTCCAATTAGCTATCAAACACTAAAATTCTAATTTATATTGATATTAAACCCTATTAACAATAAATTATTTCATCTTTATAATGATTTCTTGGATTGACCTCCATGATGGGAAGGCTTGAGGAATGTGTGAAAGACATGGGAGGTTATGAAACTCACTTGATTTAGTATTTTGAGGGAGAATCAAACGAGAAAATAAGGGCTAATGTGGAGTAGGAGAAGTCATATGACGCTAATATTACTTAAATTTCTAGCCCTCATAAACCACTAACTTGTCCTTTATTCCCTAAATTAAGCCATCTATGTCTAACATGTCACTAGTGAGTCATTATTGGTTTTCTCTCTCTCAATAGGTGCCCACTCTCTCTTAATCGGCAACAATGATTTTCTCACATTATGAATGAGATGACTAGGAGAACTTAGGCCATACTCCTTTTGTATATCAACTCTATCATATTCCTTTAATATCCTAAAAGATTTTCATTGATACTTGAGATATACTAATTGGAAATGTAACTATGTTGACTAGGAGTAACATGGTCTTGACAAGGTTATTCACAAATATGAATAGGCTACCAAGAAGGTTTACTAGCTTGATAATACTATTGAGGAAAAGTGTAATGGTAAAACTCTTGATTTCAAGGCTAGTATGGCTCAAAATAGGGCTAATATAACTCAACATGTTGTTCTTAAAGACCAAAAAACTATTGTTAAGTCTCAACAAACTGATGATAAGGATCAAAAAATATTAGTAAGGGTCAACCAACTACTAATAAGGTTGAACATAAGATTGACATGGCTCACCAAGCTAAGTAAAACATAAAACCACTCCAAACCATGCCATGAAACCTCATGAAAAAGGCAAAATAGAAAGAACACTTGTTTAAAATAATAATTAGGCTAATAAAACTAGATAAATACACTCAGAGTTGTCATTGGTGTTTTTGTTCATGCATATAAATTTTTATGCATTGAATATTGACACTAATAAATTTATAATTGATGAAGTCTTCTATCCCAATGGGTGTGCTAGAATTGTTTTAATCAAAATTTGCAATCTCGAGGAGGTTGTTCAAGCCTCTTCACTGAAGGGATAACATGGGAATAATCCTAGGTTGTGGGTAACCTAAAAAATAGATTGAACATATATATAGGGATATATCCTTTGATGAATCAATTAATAACTACAAACTAAGCTACTAATTACAAATAAAAAGGGGTAAAAGAAAACTATAAACTAAAGAGGAGGTGATGCACCAAATATTAAGACCAATAACACTAATTTTCATGTGCACTAAGACCTATAATGCTAAAATAAACATACACATCTCTTACATAGACCCTATACCTCAATGATTTTCAAAGAGGTAAGTTCAAGTAATACTAGAGTGGAATATATTTTTCACTTCTAACTCCATGTAACCCTTGATGACACTCTTCAAAAATTCCAACAATAAGTTAAATTATATGAAGGATAAGATATGAGACAAAAACCAAGATGAAATAAATCTATGCCTGATCGTATCAACCATTCAAATCATACACTACATATAATAATAAGAAGAGGTAAAACTAGTCATCTTATTGATCAACAGGCATACAAAAGAGCAAGGATATGCCATACTCCTTATGGAAGAATATTTACAATTGCAAAATTAGGAATATATATAGAAAAGAGTGAGAAAGAGAGAGGAGAGACATAATAGAATCTTATGACAAGTGTCACATCATGAATAATCAAGTTATAATTAAAAATTTAGGTCAAGTAGTAGTCCTAATTTTATTCTTCAACATGTGTGTAATTGGTTTGATGATATTACTCTCAAGTTGTCATAGGATTTTATTCTTTGCCTTTATGAATCATCCACCTCTTTGAAACTACCCATTAGAAGTGATTAGGGGGTGAAAATTCACATTAATTAAGTCTAACTAGTTTAATTTCATTAGACATCTATTGAACGCCCTTATCCAATCATCTTTCCACATTTGTTCTGCAATTTCTCACATTATTCTCATGTTTTCTGTCTAGGCAGACCTATTATTTATATCCTTTTTTTAGTGAAAATATCCTTGGATTGAGATATACATGACACTTACAAACAAGCTAAAGGTATATTTGGGTACCCATTATCCTTTACATATTCACCCCATATTTTGTGATTTGACTCCCAAGGTAGACCTAATTAGTACTAGAGACCGTATAAGGTCATATAATAGAAATCCAAAAACTTAAAAATACTTTATAGGACATGAAATTATGTATTTTGACCATTTTTTAAGTTATTTCATTGGATGTAACTCATTTTAGGCAAGTTTCTAACTTTTTAACCCTAGTTTGACCATGCACAACCTTAAAGAAGTTGAGGGTTAATAAAAATGAATATTTTGAGTTATGGGTTATTTTATAAAAACATAATTACTATTTGGGATATAAAAAAACATTACTCATCCTCTCCAATTATTTTTTTCCTTTGGTCAATCCTCTGTAGCTCTCAAACAAGCCAAATTCTCATGTGTTTGCATGCATTTCTAGGACTACGTGCATGGATGTAGGTGTTTTTATTATTTTTCAATGATTATATAATAATTTAAACTCAATATTCAGATAATTAATACCTCATTCATACCAATATATCCATAAAATTTTAAAAACTCAATCAAACATTGCATGTTCTCTTGAATTCTTGATAATAGGCTTACAAAAGAGAGCTCTTAGCAAGATTTTGGGATTACTTTGATTATGATACTTGTTGAGGTTTAGGAAGAGGTTATTACTAAATTAATTTAAATTTTATATCCTTCATTTACTCTAAGATCATCTCATCATGGTCTCCATTCTTCATTTTTCTCTTCAAACTCATCTTTCTTAAGTTGCTCAATCTGGCCTTTCTATGCCTCAAGAAGCCTGACATGGATTTTGGGGTCTAAAATGAGTTTTAGACCTCAAATAAATATTTAATTAATATAATTTGAAATTTATAAATTGGTAATACCTATTATAGTTTTAAAATCTCAAAAATACCTCATCAAACTCTCAAATAAAAATATTTCCAAAAGTGTCTATTTGATGCCATGTATGTGACATAAACCAGTGTTTTGACATTTTAACTCTCATAAATGGGTGAAAATATATGAAAACATATTTAAAAATTAAAATTAACTAAAAAATACCTCCATGTCAATTTTAATGAGGTTTCATCTATTAAAATTCAAGATATGCACTTTTTAGTGATATCCCACCTCACATTTTATCATTTCCTCATGATTGTATGTGTATTTTTTGGAAATTAATTGCATATTTTGAGGTCTTAAAAACTTTTTTTTTAATTAGGACCTAAATTAATCCTTTTAACCATTCCAACCATTAGATTCATTCAATAAATCACATAAAATAAAGCACCTTTTCTAACTATAACACTTGCATTCTAAAAAGAACACAATGATTGTGAGGGTTTCAGGCCCTATAGTCATTAAGGAGATATTTAATGAATTTATAGAGAATTTAATGTGTGTGTTTGTGTGTGTGTGTGTGTGTGTGTGTGTGTGTGTGTGTGTGTGTGTGTGTGTGTGTGTGTGTGTGTGTGTGTGTGTGTGTGTTGTGTGTGTGTGTGTGTGTGTGTGTGTGTGTGTGTGTGTGTGTGTGTGTGTGTGTGTGTGTGTGTGTGTGTGTGTGTGTGTGTGTGTGTGTGTGTGTGTGTGTGTGTGTTTATATATATATTAAAACATTATCTCAACTTCTTGAAACCTTGAACTCATCAAAATTTGATTACCACCAGCCTGTAACTTTATCAAAATGAAGGTTTCTTATCCTTTAAATACTTCCAAATTCCAAGTGGGGATGTAAGATGATTTGTAAAGACTATAAAGACCCCTGAGGACTCATCCAACCTACCATTTTCATTATGAATCCTTCTAATACATTTAGACAAGTGAAATTGTGCTTCTGAGGTTTTAGTAGGATTTAAAGGTATCCAAATTTTTAGTGATTGCTCATAAATAATAAGGGCTATTTCTAAAACTAAATTCCATGGATAGAGAGGGAATATACACCCCCTCCAAAACTTACCAGCATTGGTATTGAGATGCATCCTCCTTCATGAACCATTGTTAATAAAACTACCTTCTTTCTTTTGAAAAATGATTGATGGAAGAATGAATGAGTTTTCTTACATTTTTCTAACCTTAAATCACTCCTAATAATGGATATGAATTGAATATGATGGATATACATTCCAGTAACATATTAAAACTATTTACCTACCATATCTTACACTATTACTTCTTTACACATTATAAAATGAGAAAAAAGACACTTCAAATGATTTATAACATTAAAAGAGTGAGTTATGCTTCCTTTCTTTGATTTTATGGACCAAAATAAGTGTAAGATAATATTTAAAATGTGACACATGACTTAAAAATCCTTAATTTTCTTTTAGCACCCTTGGAGCCACTTGGAAATGACATGGAAAGGTTAGACTAGAACAAGACAAAAAGGGCAATTACCTTAATCTTGTCAAAATAACTTTAAAATTTGATAAACACCTTATGAATGATAAAATAAATGACCATTGTTTATTCAATTTTGGTTCCATGAACTCATCTTTGGCTATGCCACCCTAGGATATCTTTAACACTACTAGGACAATAAGACAACTTAAAATGACAAGACAAGATATGAACTAGACAAACACCTTCAAGGCTATCAACAAATTTAAATATTAGCTAATAGCAAGTTTTTAATTAGACTCACCTATGGTAACCAAATTTTGTTAACATTAACTAGATATATCTAGTGGATCTAGTTATAAAAATAGGATAGAAAAATCATCTTTAAAATGACTTAGTTGAGATGGTTGATCTAGTTGAAAAAACATGATGATAGAAAAATCTATTAGATCGAGTCGATTGATGTATTTATATGGTCTGGTAAAAAATTAAGTTATTTAAAAATAGATTATTTAGTTTGAAAATATAAATAAATATAAGCACATAAGGAACTAGATCAAGTTGGTTGATCTAGTTGAAACACATAACATAAAATATGTATCAACACTAGTTGATATAGTTTACAATACAATAAAGAATGGTAAACAAAAAGTAACAAATATAAAATTTTAACTAATAATAATAACTAATTATCCAAGGAAAAGAACAAGAGATTGTACTAAAGGCTATTTTTGATAATGTATATTTCTAAAGATATTGGTTTATCCATTGGATAGTGACAACCTAATGTTTTAGAACACTAAATATGGAGGAAGTACCATTCCCATAACCCACTAAACTTGATTTCAAGTGCAATCTAAAATTAAATTCTCAGTGCTAACCACTAACTGATACACCACACAATTAAATGGATGTTTTGATTCCTAATTTTAAATACAAAAGTAAATCCTAAGAATTTCTAAATTACTATGAGGTATGTGGAAACTAAAGATTGTGTTTAGCTCTATATTATGGCTATGAGTATTGGGGGAAATGCCTCATGCCAGTATATCTATAAATGATAGATAAGGGCTATAAATAGAATATAAATCATCCTTTCATGATATTAGATAATTATTTTTAAGACTATCAGTATACAATTTATATGGAAAACTAAATAAGATAAAAATAAAGGCAAAAATTTATTTGCTAAAAACCAAGTTACAATTTTTAAAATCAAATAAACTAGAAACTAATTATTTTGTTTTGAAATTAAAAGTGATTTTGTAATTAATATTAATATATAGGATTGTTTCCTTTTTTTATGCTTAGAATTAAAACATGTAGAACATGATCGATGAGGTCAATCTAGTTGAGCAAATAATATATAATAGAATTGAGCTAGTTAGATCAATCTATTGAAAAATAGGCCCAAACAAACAAAATTGACTAGGTCAATTTAGTTTGATGGTATAAAATAGACACAAAACTAGATCATGCATGTAGATCTAATTGACTATGTGGGTACAATTTTACATAACTAAAAAATTGAGGGAAACAATAGGAAATTTGAATTTCAACTGAAAACTAGGAAATGCAATTTTAATTAAAATTGACAAAATAGAAATTCAAATTATAAACATATAACACTATGATAGTTATTTCATCAATAGTCTTTTCATGAAAATGTTAGGATCATTGAAATTATGAGTAAGACCTTGATCTACCATAGGTTATTACTTCCAACCATAAATATATTTATTTAATTTTTCATACAATATTATTGTTTCATTTCTTAATGAAACCATGAGGTTAAGAATTATAAATTAAATGCATATCACCATTCAAAACCACATTCTTAACATCCATTTAATAAACATGTAAATGCATATTAATAGTTATAGGTAAAATACTTTTAATTATGTGCATCTTAAAAATATGAGATAATTTTTATTACAGTTTGACACTTTATGTGCAACACTATTTAATTTTGAGATATGGGATACTTAGAGTTGTGTATAAAAAAAACACTTGAATAAATTAAATGATATGAAATTAAAATACATGAACTAAATATAAAATTATCTTATAATATTCCCAAACTTTTATGAATTAAATGTACAAACATTAAATATAAATTACACACACTTGTAAGAATGGAATGAAATAAAATAGATAAACAATAGAAATGAACTAGGTAAAAAATATGAAATCAACCCATTGAATCTGTGAAAGTGGAACCTATTTATATTAGAATAGATATTGACTCCCCTCTTCAATTGAGAAAATAAATAAATCAAAACAAATCTCATTTTTCCAACTATAGCATGAAATTAATTTCTCCAGATCTATTACAACTTGATCTAAATTTGTTCTCAACATAATAAATTATAATACTCTATTTTATCCCAAATTCCAAATTATTGATTATCTTTATAACCTAAAACTTATCTCTTAAATATGTAATACCACACTTTATTTGTATCTAATATTTTCTATAGGTTAGAACTAAAAAACTATGATTACTCATAGAATTAAAAAAATCAAAGTAGATATGATTAAAAAATAGAAATAATATAAGGTGTTGTGACAAAGTAAACTAACAACTAAACAATAACAAAGTATAGGAGAAAAAATAAAGATATATTATAACCACTTAATATGGATATTTTTATTAAGAATATATAATTTTAAATTGAATTTTCATTTTCCTTAAAATGTGGGAGTTAATTTTTTTAAAAATTCATCTAACTGTAAAGCCTTAGAACATGTGTACACATTTATTGATATGGGTGGAAGCTAATTTATAAAAGTGAATTTCTAAAATTCTATGGTTATGTCACCTAATTTATATAGGTATATTTCTATTTTATATAAGTGCATTGATAATTGTTATGAGCACACAATCAGTTCTTATTAATGCACAACCAATTTCTTTAGATGTAGAACTAGTTATTACAAGATTTTATTAAAGTAAATGGATCTTTCCTCCTATTGATGCATAAATGTGTACCAAAGGTGCCTATAGTGTTAAATATGCTTCTAACTTTATAATTCCTGATAACTCAATGCATGAATTATGGGTTACGATAATCCTATTATCTATTGGTGTTATAGAGGTAGAACAAGAGACTATTTCACAATATTTATAAAATTTGGTGGTTGAGAGAAACCATGGCCAAATAGTAGATATATGTAAAATATGAACTATACTCTGCTAAGAATAGTGAATTATGATCATAGCTACTCTAAAGACTAATCTAAGATGGATATTTACAATCACAATTAAACTAAGGTGATATGGTTAAAAAGAAAACAAAAAGAAGGGTAGGGTAGAAAAGAAAGATGCTACTGGTATTTGTTATATAAATTATGATGAAGATAATATATCATCTAAACATAAATTTAACCAATGTATGAAGTGAAATATCTTAATCCCAAATCACAACATACACCAAGTAAGATTTTAAGGAAAGCAAGAAATAATGTAAATAGGAACTAGGCTCACTTCAAAGATTCACTCCTGCAAGCAAACAACATTATCCCAAATGCAAAAGAAGTGAAAAAAAATGAAATAAGCCTAAGAAATTTCAACTAATATAGTATTGTAATAAATTATCAACTATGAATTCAAGATACATATCCATAATCCATAGCAACCATTCAAATCTAAAAGTTAAACTAAATAATAGAGAGAGAAACCATATAGCATTTCACACAAGCAAATACTAGACAATCTTTGCATAATTCCTTACTTATATTAATTACTCTAAGTTTAAAAAGTGATTTTCTCTAAGAAATCCCTCCTCTTTGATAATTGGCAATGATCCTTTTATAATATACAAGGCAACATATCAGTTAGTCTCATACAATTACATTTGTAGAAGTGTATAGGACAAGTGTCTTTTTGTTCAATTCTAGAACAAATGATTTTTTCTATGGATTGACTTATAAACAATGTGCTCTTACAAATTACACATGTCTAAATATAAAGAATTTCATATTTTAAAATATTATACAATGTTGATTGCAAAAGAATATTCTTTTTTCATCTATCTTTGGGACCCACTAGTTGATTATGGGTCGAATCATCTTCATACGAGTGGCAATTTAGCTCTTTATACTTGATTATGATGAATATAGAGTCAAGATTGGGATTACTTGAAGGTTTCATAGTACTCAAATGGTAGCAACATTTAGGATTAAGTAATAGTTATGACTTAGATCATGCAATGGTATTCGATATTTGTGGGTCTACTAAATCTTTACTTTTCATTGATTTTTCCTTATGTGGCATTATCTTAGCACCTACATGGCATCCCTATGGCATTTTTGTGGAAAAATTACTCATCAATGTTCAAATAATGAAAGTTACCTTTTAAAATCTTCCCTTCATCTCTCACCATTTGATTGATTTACATATATTGATGCTGCTCATTGATCTTGATCCTAGGAGTTGAATGCCATTAGCTACCTCTGTTATATTTTATGTCATTATTACATGTGTCATTACCATGTTTTCCCTAATATTCATTAAAAATCCTCTTTAATCATACACCATCCAATCTTCTCCATCCATTTAAATGCATGTCGTTGATTCTAGAAGATGCTTGGGATTTAACCTGTATTAAGATCCAAGGTTATGCCACTTGGCAGTCCCATGAGAATTTAAAGCCTTGTTGAAAATTTCAACTTGATATCACTTTGTTAAATTAATTCTATCCAAGAAAACATAGATCATAGATCTTGTAGAGATACACAATGTTTAATGTTCAAGGACATGTAGAGCATAAAATTTTCATATTATGGTTTTATTTCATGTTAAATAAGCATGACTTAAGACCTTAACATAAGAATATTTAAGGTAAGATTTGAGCATAATAGAAGGTAGCCCATGCAATAAAAGAGAGATTGCCTAAAGTTTTTAGCCTAAGATAGAAACATAGAAAAAAGGACCCTATGAATAGAAGACATGAAATAAGGTTTAGCCTAAGGTTTTTATTGCATAAATGCAATTTAAAACTTTAGGCTAAGTCTAAGATAATAAATGGACCCTGCATGGAAGTTAAGCTATGTATATAGCATGGCTAGTTATTCTTGAGCAAGTTAGAATTTAGCTTAAAAGGGAACCTAGGTTAAATCATTAGATTATGGATTTATCATGGTAAAAATAGATCTAGTTAATCTTCAATAGTTCATAAGCTAAAAAGGATAGATTTTGATGTTGAATCACAAAGAATTAAGCATGTTCACCACCCAAATGAGATTCCCTTGAACCTACAAAATACAAGTAGTCAATTATTAGAAACCTAGGATAGGATAAACTAATGATCATTTAAAACATAAAGGACCTATTAAAAGACTTTTGATTAATGCCTTAGCAGTATTAATAAATAAAACTAGGACCTAAGTTAAAGTTTTAAACTAAGTCTGTAATAAAATGCTTCTTACATAAATTAGAATCCCCTTTTAAGAAAACCTAGGATAAACATTTTAAGACTAAGGTTTTACATGTTTTAGATTGGATTCAATTAATCAATCAAATCTAAAGGATTATTTAAAGTAAAGAATAAAATAATGAAGTTCATATTTTGTTCATTCTAGATGGACTCCATGAATCCTATCACTGGAAATATCCTTTTAGGTTGTCATTTCTATAAACCCTATTAAATTGCTTACTAATGGATTTTGGGTCAATTCATATTCAATCAGACACTCATATGATGCAAATAAGAACAAATTAAGCCTTTCATACATTTTTCATGGCCCTTTTGATGTTCAAGTAGGTTTATAAGAAGCTTTAATAGCATCCTTATGTTCAACTTGAAAGCTTAGACTATATTTAGATATGTTTATTTATGTCTTTGCATCAACAATGAGCTCTATATCTTTTTAAAAGTTAGATTTTCCTCATGTCATTAGATCATTTTGTATGGATCAATATGGTTCATTGATCTCTATAAGGTAATATAACTTTAATTTATACCAGAACCCAAGATTATGCCACTTGATGGTCTTGAGGGCCTTCTAAGCTTTATATCCTATTAGTCTAGTCAGTTCATGCCCTTTCTCCATGCGGTGGTATCTCATTTACTCGTAGCTTCATTGAAAATTTTCTACTTTCCTCACACCATCAGATCTTGATCAGTGAGTAAATGTGTGTCATTGATTGTTGGAAAGTGTTTGAGATTTAACATGATTTTATTGAAGTCTTGGCTTATTATGCTCTATTGATCAAATGTGTATGTTTTAATGTGTACCATCAATCATTTATAACTTTCTCTAGGTTTAATCCAAGTTTGTATGTTGAATTTTCAACATTGAACTCAGTCCATTAGATATATTCCATCTGAGTGAATGCAAGTTATTTTATCATGATCCATGGAATAGACCACCATTGGCTGTGCATTATTATTTTAAAAAAATGGTGACATTTTTCACCACCTCATGAGTCTTATAGGTATCATTGAAACTTTGATTGGTCACACTCCATTTGATCATATCTATTCAATTAATCATGGGTCTTCGATCCTACATAAATTCAAAAGTTTTAATTCAGGCTTAGTTATAAAGTTTATGGACTATGTTTTTATTTGTATTAATAAATATGAATATTTTAGTCTAAGTTTTTAAAGCTAAGCTTGAAACATATAAAAAGGACTCCATGAATAACAAAATGGACCAAGTTTAAGGATTTCAACCTAAGATTTTTAAGCTAGGCTAAACATAAAAAAAGAATCCTATAGAATATGACTTAGCATAAGGTCTTACCCTAAGGTTTCATTTAATAATTAAATATGATGGATCTTTGGGATAAGACCTTAGGATAAGTAATAAAAGTGACCCTATATTTTTATTTATACCATGCTAAGATAAAATGGATCATGGATTATGAGATATAAAAAGGGACCAAATATGAATTTTTAGCCTAAGGTTTGGTTGTGTTGAAAAACATGACCAAGACTTAGGAAAATTTGAACAAAGTCCATGTAATTTAAATTATTCCCATTTAAATTTAAATAAAAGCTCCCACCAAATAAAATCTGAATTAAGAGGTCTAAGTAAAACATCAGGCTAGGGTTTCAAAATATTAATCAATTATAGACTAAGGCTAGTTAAAAAGATCAATTAAATATTGAATCACAAAAAACCTAATCATGTTCATTCCCAAATGGGATCCATTAAATCTGTAACCTGAAACATAGATATTCAATGTTAGGACCTTAGATAAGATTAAATTAGAAATATGAACAATAAGTCATCCAAACCATGGTGTGGATGATCTTCACAGATAGATAATGTGCAAACATGGTAGTGACACTTTGATCAAGTGGACTTTTAATTTTAAGGTACAAATTTTCACAATTTGATAAAAGATTCCCCATTTTTTTAAATGTGGATATGTTGACCTAAATAAATGGCCACTTCTAGAGGAATATATCACTATGTTAGAATTTAGAGACTATAGCTTAGACTATTAATTAAGATACTTATTCTATTTGATCAGGCACCATTATTTAGATTAGTTTTTGGTAAAAAAAAATCTTGTATATATAGAATTAGGATCAAACATAAAAACTTAGTCATATTATGTGTGTGATTTGATTCCACTTACTGATTTCCAAAGGCTTTAGAAGATAATTTACAAGTCCATGACTTTAATCATTAACATTGAATTTCAACATGTATGAATATTCATTAAGAACCATGTTTTATCTTAAGGACTAGGAATTGTTCTACTACTAGCTAGGCATCCATACCTCTAACAGAGATGCCTTTGGCTCTACTCAAGGCCTTTCTCCACTGCTAGCCAAGCATCTATAGCCCTAATGGAGATTACCAGAATCAAATCTACTTAGAAAGAATTTAATTTTGTAATAAGATCTTTTTTTTTTGTTTTTTAGATCATTTTTGGCTTTCTAGTAGAGGTTGGGAACCAGGCTAGCTAGGTGTAGGGATTTAGTCAAGTTTTTTGATTTTTAGACAAACATATTTGGCTATAAACTTTGTCCCAAGAAATTAAGGTTTTTTAAGTGCAAGCATGAAAATTTGTTAATAGTTTAAGATTTCATACTACATGTGAAATCCTTCTTAAAAACAATCTTATATTATAACAACGTTTAAAATCTTGAGGAACAATTAACTTATCCATTAGTCTTTGCTATTTTCTCTAAACTACAATATCAAGCCCATATTTTAACAATCCATGATCAACTAATGTTGAGAAATCATACATGAATTTCTAAACTATGAATTTTATTGAGAAACTAGATAAAACCTAAGTTGATAATTATTCAAAATGACTTATTTAAAATCAAGGAACAAATTAAGAGAAAATAAATAAATATAAATAGGCACTATATACAAATAAGGGATAGGAAAGAAAAAAGAAAGAAACAAAGAACGAGAAGGAAACAAAACTAAGCCCTATACTAACTCCATTAATTAATTACCTCCAAGATCAAATGGAAAATTAATTAGTCTACTATAGAACCTTGAAGCATGATTACTTTCATTCAATGGTCTCTTATTGTGGATAGGAGCACTTATACTCTTGTATCTTCTAGGTGATGTGGCTTGGTCTCCTATCAAATTTCTTGAATGCATGGATCAAAGATATGAATCTAAGATGCAATAATATTATCCCAAAATTATTCTACTTTATAGTTGGAGTGTTATTTATACTTCATCCATAGACATATAATGGATTATATCATCTTCACCCAATAATGGTTCCCATTGAGTTACCATTGAGGTGGACATGGACTCCCAATATTTACATAGAAATATTCCAAGTCATCCCAAAAGGCTTATTTATCCTAATCAATTGGATGATGCTCATTTAGAATCTCATTAGAAACATGTTAGTCATATACTCCTAACTTCTTGATGAAGTCATATGATAATTCCTAATTTGTTTCACCTACTTCATCTTCATCCTCGATGAAGAAAGTTATCTCTTCTATCTAATCAAGATCTAACTTATCTTGTTATAATACCTCCAAAATAATATCTTATTATAAGAACTATATATCATTGGTTAAATCCTTAGATGAAGTATCTATGTGTTTTTTCATCCTATCATCTACCATCTCTAGCTCTTTAATTTTGTTTATGAAATCATGGTATGACTTCTATTAGTGATCATCTTCTTCAAGGGTATTCTCTATTTTAGAAATAAACCTACATGGGATAACTTTCTATCTACCTTATATAGAAATATCATCTCATACTTAATATATATCATGGTTTTACTCATCTTTAATAGTTTTACCTTCCTCCAGGGTGTCTTCAGGTTCACTTTCCACTTTGAATGTAAAGTCAAAATCATTTTTCATGATACCTTGAGATGTCCTTAAAAATATAGATGTCCCTATAATATTGTCTTTGTTAGGCACAATTTTATAGGTTTTATAAATATTTTAATGATCAACCAAATCAATATAACGTATATTCATTTATATGCTTTTAGATGATCCATTATTTCTATTATCATGAAACCTATTTGGAGGCCTATTGAATCTTTGAGAAGCATAGTATTTTCTAGACCCTTTAGATATATTTCCTACTTATTTTTACAACTAAATAAATTTATTTCTTAGTTTTTGGACTATTTTTAATATCAAGTCATTTTGAATTTCTATTGTCTTAGGCTCATGAATTGGAGCATTATTACTGGTTGTGGGCATTAAAGTTCCATGATTTTGTGGATGAGGTCCACTTGTAGTTTTATTCAATAACTCTAGGTTTTGGCCAAGATATGTATGACTCAAGGGACATTGGTTCTAAATTGGTGTTTAAGTAGGTATACTAGGAATGACATTCATGATTGGCCAATTTAAATTGACATTAAGCATGGAATATGCCATCTGACCTTACGGTTGTATTTGGTCATTAATGATCATGACTTCATAGTAGACCTAATTCAATGTGTTTATGACTATAATAGACCTTTTCATGAACATAAATGTCATGGTATCTATAATATCCTTATAAATTTTTAAGGCTAAAGCCTCATTGGGTCTATAAGGGGCTCTAGTTTTACTAAACATTTTTTAGAATTGAACATTAAAGGCTCTAATGGTTTCATTAAAATCTCTTTTAATTATGGTGAAATACTGATACATAATGCATGGAATAATTATTTTACTAAGTTTATCAATAAATATTCTATTAAAATCATCCCATATAGCTATGCAATCCTCTAGAAGGTTAAGGAACCATTCTTATGTAACATTTTTGAAATTAAATGGGAATAATCTACATGCTACTTCTTCATGAATAACATTTAAGAGTCTCAAATCAGCCTTAAATATTTTAACATGTTATTCACCTATGAAAACATCATTAGGGTTGAAATAATTCAAATACCTTTCAATATTTTTTGGAAGATCATTACTATACCTAGTAAATTATTGAATAACCACCTAGCCAAGCTATACCTTGAACACATGAGTAACTTGAATTGGTGAAGTGTTTGATACTTTGGTAGTTTCACTCACCTAAGCTTTACCTTGGGTAATTTTAGCTTATGACTTTGAAACATATTTAAAATATGATGCATCATGTTCATCTTTGCAAAGTACAATGATTAATTTGTATATTAAGCTATTTTTTCACAAATACATGTGAAGTATGACTATCATTAACTAAATAAGCTCAAAGATGCATCTAGAATGATGAATGAAAGGTATATTTACATCTATAAGCTTGAATAAAATTAAATTTTCAAATAATCAATCAATATTTTTAAAAAATTGTTATTATTAACCTTAAACACAGGGTATACACAAAGCATGAACTACCTTTGCAAGAATGTCTAGGGATTTCCAAAGAATATCAATCTTTTTCTAAAGGAAGCACATAAAATGGTCTAAAACAATAAATATAGATTATATTTACATAATTACGCTCAAATAATCATAAATATGTAATGAATACATCAATATTTGGACACAGTTCACCAAAATGAGCAAATATTCTATAGATTCACAAAGATATAACTAGGCCATCATTTTAGCACCAATGAAGATCCTCCTATTGATTCCTAAATGTGTACCACATGTGCTTACAGTGTTTAAAGACACTTCTCATTTTTGAGTTCCTAAGAATAAAATTCTTGAGTTGTGGGTTTGGTGGAATAGAGGTAGTATAAGTAACTATTTCACAATATTTATAAAATTTGGTGGTTGGGAGCCATCATGGCCAAATAGTATATCTACGTAAAATATGTAGTATATTATGATAAAAATAGTGAATTATGATCATAGCTACTCTAAATACTAATCTAAGTTGGATATTTACAATGAAAATTAAACGAACGTGATCTAGTTAAAAAAGAAGCAAAAGAAAGGGTAGGGTAGAAAAGAAGGATGTTGTTGGTCTTTGTTACAGAAATTATGACAAATTTCAAATATAATATGAACATGATTTTAACCAATGTATGAATTGAAATATCTTAAGCCCAAATCACAACATACATGAAGCAAGCTTGTACGAAGGTATAAAATGATGAAAATAGGAACTAGACTCACTTTAAAGATTCACTCTTGTAAGCAAATAACATTATCCCAAATTAAAAAGAAGTTAAATGAGTGAAATAAGCCTAAGAAATTTTAAATAATATAAAATTGGCACAAATTAGTAACTCTATATTGAATATACACATCTAGAATCCATAGGAACCATTCAAATTTGAAAGTGAAACCATACAACTAAGAGAGAAACCATATAACACTTCACACAAACAAATACTAGATAATATTTCCATAATTCCTTATATTAACTACTCAAAGTTTTCAAAATTATTTGGCTCTAAAAACTCCCTTATTTTTTACAATTGATGATGCTCCTTTTATAATATACAAGACAACATGTTGTTCTATCTCATCCAATTACATTTGAACAAGTGTATAGGACAAGTGTCCTTTCATTCTATTCTAGAACAAATGATTTTTCCAATGCACTAATTTATAAACAAAATTCTCTTACAAATTACACATGTCTATATAGAAATAATATCCTATTTCAAAATATTATACAATGTTGGTTACAAAAGAACATTCTTATTTCATCTAACTTTAGGACCCATTGGCTGATTATGGGTTAGATTATCTTCATACAGGCAACAATATAAATATTTGTAATTGATTATGGAAAATACAAGGTTAAGCTAGGGCTTACCTAAAGGTCTCACAGTGCTCAAATGGTAGAAACATTTGGTCTTAAGTGAAAATTATGCCTTAGATCATGCAATGGTATTTTATTTTTGAGGGTCTACTAGATCTTTAGTTTCTAATACTTTCTATTTATATGGCATCATATTGGCACATGCATGGCATTATTGTGGCATTTTCACTAAAAATGGCTCATCAATGTTTAAATAATGACCATTGCCTTATAGAATCTTCCCTTCATCTCACACCATCTGATTGATTTTCATGGATCGATGTTGCATGTTGATTTTGATCCTAGGATTTGAATGCCATTGGTTGCCTCTATTATATTTTATGTAGTTATGACATGTGTCACTACTATGTTTTCTCTAAGCTACATTGAAAATTCCTTTTTGACCACACACCATCCAATATTTTCCATCTTTTATAATACATGTTGTTGATTTTAAAATATGCTTCGGATTTAATTTGCATTAAGATATGAGGTTGTGCTACTTGGTAGTCCTGTGGGATTTCTAATCCTTATTGAAAATTCCAACTCGAGATCGCTCTACTCAATCAATTTTATCTAGGTAAACATGGCTCATAAATCCTATAGAGATGTAAAATGTTTAATCAAGGTTTAAAGACATTTAGAACTTATCCTAAATATTTCATACTATGGTTTTATTTCATGTTAAATAAACATGACTTAAGACATTAGGCTAAGAATACTTAAGCTAAGCTTTGAGCATAATAAAAGGGACCCCACAAAATAAAAGAGATATAGCATAAAGTTTTCATCCTGAGTTAGAAACATAAAAAAGGGACCCTACAAATATAATACATGGAATAATATTTAGCCTAAGGTTTTTATTGCATAAATTTAATTCAAAACTTTAGGCTAAGTATATGATAATAAAGGGGCCCCACATAGAAATTATGATAAATCTATATCATTGATAATTGTTCTCATGCAAGTTAGAATTTAGTTCAAAAGGGTACCTAGGTTAAAGCCTTAGATTATGGATTTATAATGGATAAGAATATATCTAGGTAATATTTGATAGGCCATAGGCTAAAAATGATAAATTTTAATTTTGAATCACAAAACACTAAGCATGTTCACCCTCGAAATGAGATTCTTTTGAACCTGTAAAACATAAGTAATCAATTTTTAGCAACCTAGGATGGGATAAAAACATGATCATTTAAAACATAAAGGACCTAGAAAAATACTTTTGATTAAGGCCTTATAAATATTAATAAATACAACTAGGACCTAGGTTAATGTTTTAAACTAAGTCTGTAATAAAATGCTTCCTACATAAATTTGAATCCCCTTTTTAAAAAACCTAGGATAAACATTTTAAGACTAGGGTTTTACATGTTTTAGATATGGATTTAATTAATCAATCAAATACTAAGGATTATTCAAAGTAAAAAATAAAATCATGAAGGTCATATTTTATCCACTATGAATGGACTCTATTAATCTTATTATTAGAAATGGCCTTTTAGGCTGCCATTGATGTAAACCCCATTAAATTTCTCACTAATGGATTCTAGGTGGAGCCATCTTTGATAAGATACTAATATTGTGCAAATATGAACAAATTAGGAATTCCATACATTTTTCAAGCCCCTTTTGATGTTCAAGTAGGTTCAAATGAAGCTTTAATGGCATCCCTGTGTTTAACTTGCAAGCTTAGACTATATTTGGATCTATTTATTTATGTCTCTAAATCACTTGTAAGCTCTATATCCTCTATAAAGGTATCTTTTCCTCATTTAATTATATAATTTTTCATGGATCAATGTGTTTTGTTGAACTCTTAAAGATAATCAAGATTTAATCTATACTAGGCCTTGAGGTTGTGCCATTTGGTGGTTTAGTGGGCCTTCTAAGCTCTATATCCTATCAGTCTAGTTAGTTCATACACTTTCTCCATGTGGTGGTATTGAATTTACTCATATTTTCATTGATAATTTTTGACTTGCCTCACACCATCAGATCTTGATAAAGCAAGTAAATGTGCACCATTGATTTCTAGAAAGTGTTTGAGATTTAACATGACTCTATTGAAGTATTAGCTTGTTATGGTCCATCGATTAGATATGTATATTGTAACACGTACGATTGATCATCTAGGAATTGATCAACATTTAATCCAAGTCTTTATCTTTACTTTTTAACAATGAACTCACTACTTTAGATCTATTCCATTTGAGTGAACATGAGTCATTTGATCATGATCCATGGAATAGATTGCCATTAGTTGTTCATTATTCTTTAAAAAAAATGGTGACACTTTTCACCACCTCGTAAGTCCTATAGGTATCATTGAAATTTTTATTGGTTATGCTCCATTCTATCATATTGAGATGATTAACCATGGGTCATTGATCTTGCATAGATGCAAAACGTTTAAGTCAAGCTTAGTCATAAAGTTTATGGACTATGAGTTTATTAGTATTAATAAATATGAATATTTTAGTCTAAGGTTTTTAATCTAAGTTTTCAACATATAAAAATGACCCCATGTATAATAAAATAGACCAAGCATAAGGATTTCAATCTAAGATTTTTAAGCTAGGCTAAACATAAAAAAGGACCCTATAGAATATAACTTAGCATAAGGTCTTAACCTAAGGTTTCATTGTATAAATAAATATGATGGAACTTTGGGATAAGAAAAAAGGCTAAGTAATAAAAGTGAACCTATATTTTTAGTTATACCATGCTAAGATAAAAGGGATCATGGATTATGAGATATAAAAATGGACCAAGCATGAATCTTTAGCCTAAGGTTTTGTTGTGTTGAAAAACATGACCAAGCCTTAGGATAAAATTTGAACAAATTCCATGGAATTTAAATTATTCCCATTTAAATTTAAATAAAAGCTCCCACCAAATAAAATCTGAATTAAGAGGTCTAAGTAAAACATTAGGCTAGGGTTTCAAAATATTTATCAATTATAGACCAAGGCTAGTTAAAAAGATCAATTAAATATTAAATCATAAAAAACCTAATTATGTTCATTCCCAGATGGGATCCAATAAACCTGTAACCTGAAACATAGATATTCAATGTTAGCACCTTAGATAAGATTAAAGCATAAACCTATTTTTAATCTAAGTTTTCAACATATAAAAATGACCCCATGAATAGTAAAATAGACCAAGCATAAGGATTTCAATCTAATATTTTTAATCTAGGCTAAACATAAAAAAGGACCCTATAAAATATAACTTAGCATAAGGTCTTAACCTAAGGTTTCATTTTATAAATAAATAAGATAGAACTTTGGGATAAGGCCTTAGGATAATTTAATAAAAGTGATCTTGTATTTTTAGTTAGACCATGCTAAGATAAAATGGATCATGGATTACGGGATATAAAAAGGGACTAAGTGTGAATTTTTATCCTAAGGTTTGGCTGTGTTGAAAAACATGACCAAACTTTAGGATAAAAATTGAACTATGTCCATGGCATTTAATTTTTTCCCACTTAAATTTAAATAAAATATCTCACCAAATTAAATTTGAATTAATAGGTCCAAGTGAAACATCAAGATAAGGTTTCAAAATATTAATCAATTATAGACTAAGGCTAGTTAACAAAATCAATTACATGTTGAAGTATAAAAATCCTAAGCATGTTCATTCCCAAAGGGCACCATTAAATTTGTAACTTGAAACACAAATATTTAATGTTATAACTTTAGATAATATTAAAGCATAACCATGAACAAATAAGTTAGCCAGACTATGTTGTGGATGATCTTCAAATATAAATAATGTGCAAGCATGTTAGTGACTCTTTGATCAAGTAAATTTTCAATTTTAAGGTACAAATTTTCATAATTTGACACAAGGGTCCCCATTTTTTAGAAATGGGGTATGTTGACCTTAACACCTCCTTCATTTATGAGGGCATAAAACATCTTGAAATAATTATATCCTACATTATTCACTTTTTATTAGTAATACCATAAACATACAAGCAATTAAATCATATTAGTTTATATAAAGATAACTAGTTTCAACTAGAACAATTTGAATATGAATTGATTATATAATATGTGTATATATAAGCATAGTGTTGGTGAAATATTCCCCAAAATATGTTTTCAAGAATTACTAACATAGTACATAACATATCCACATGTAGACACCACTACACACCCTACCTACACTACACATTAACACAGTCCTACACCATGTGAATAGACAAACCATAAATGGATTAGATTAGTGAGATGAATATGATAGGATACCCATCATTAGAGGATTCCATGGAGACAAGGGTTGCCTAAAGTGCGAACATTTTTTAAGAGGTATTAGTGTGTGGGCCCACATTAATAACCTTTGAACCTTAGAAAGCAATTCATTTCCCAATTGAACCACCTAGGGATCCTCAATGTAATATGAACATCTCATAACCCTATATGGTTATAACTTGGAAACTCATGCATGTAGGAAGGTTCACTTAAATCATTAGATATCCTTAACATGGTTACTAACATAGAGTAATATTTCATATAAAAATGAGTCAACTTTTGGATAAGTTTAATTATATCCACCTAATAACAAAAGGCACCATAATGGGTACAATGGTTCAAAAAGGGGGAACCAAGTACCAATAATCCAAAATTTGGTTTAGAAAACCATAAAACATTCAAGTGGGTCTACAAATTGATAAAATCAATCTGCTATCAAGGGGACCCATACATAAAACTTACAAGCATAGAACTTTATGTTCTCAATATTGTGGAATGATTCAAGTTTCCACCCAAAAGATCAAGAAGCCATGACCCAAAAATTTAAGGGTCATTTCACTCATAATCTAATGCTTAATAAATGTCATCATTCCATGTATAGACATACAAGAGGAAAATGGTTATTGTGACATCAAATAACCATAGTCCTAAATGACAACATGGACATTAGACATCACCCAACCATAATGATTGTGCATAAAATGGTCATGGCATCCTTAACATACCCATTAAGTAATTGTGAACACATCTAGGTAAATTATTACCTAGTACAAGATGAACACTAGCTATTTATGTGTACTATTATGACTTGAGTCATCTAATCAAAATTATATAAATGAACTCACAACTCAGGTTCTCACACTAATAATTAATTTTGAATCCTTAACTTAAGAGTAATAGATGATTTAATCAAAAGGATAAATGACTCATTTAATGACAATTCATCCATTAGGTTAATTACAATGTCATAAATTTAGACTAGCTTTGGCTATAATAATAGATAACTAGTTATCATAAAACATTGCTTGCACACAACTAATCAGGGATGCAAATAGAAATATACCAAAATAGAATACATTTAATAAAGTAACATCAACATTTAATTCAAGATATCAATCATTTAATATGGTTAATTTCATTAAATCCCAAGTTGAGAATAACCATATGGTTAACATGTCAGTTGACTATGGCTTCGTGATTATACTACCAATGGAAGATGTTTGAATCATTCAATAATAGAAATGGTAGTATCATGAGATAATGGGTATACATTAATTAATATTCACATAATAAATAGAAGGTATAAACCACTAAAAATAGTGTTATCAAGCAAGTCCCACAAGGTCACAATGTAGTGCATTCACAAAATAGTTTTCAACACTTTTAGCATGATTTGGTCTTATTATCAATGTGAATGCATATATATACAAAATAATATTAACACGAATTAATAAATAAGTGTCCCTAAGATTATATATATATATATATATATATATATATATATATATATATATGATCAAAATGCTTCAGGCATCCCTCAATTACTCAACAAGAAGTGAATAACATAGCCATTTCATGTACATAAATAAATAGTTAGTTTTAAAAAAGTAACATTAACATATATATAATTATTCCATCTATGATTATTATAGCTTCACAAGACAACCCATCTGGGTGACTCTTCCAAACACCAAGTGTTGAGATCAACATACCCCCATTCTATAAAATGGGGACCCTTATTTCAAATTATGTAAATTTGGGCTTTAAATTGAAAATTTATATGAATAGAGTACAATTAATTTTTTTTGTAAATTATATTTATTTGAAGATCATCAAAACCATGGTTGGATTGACACATTTACACATGATTCTAGTTTGATCTTGTCTAAATTTTCTAACATTGGATGTCTCTGTTTTAGGTTACAAGATTAATGGAGTCTTAATTCAACCAACAACGTCTAGGGTTTATTAATAAAATTATAATTTGACCCTATTATTTATCTTTTATCTTTAATTAATAAATTAAATTCATGTTTAGATACCTAAAAAAACCTTAGTCTAATTAGTTAGTCTAAGTTCCTTTGAATTCAAATTTTTGTGAGGTCATTTTATCTAAATTTCCATGGGAACACTTATTATATGTTAAGATTGGATTAAGATGTAGACTAAAGTTTTTATCATGTTTATCAACATGACAAAAAATTTAGTCCAAAAGATTCATACTAAGTTCTATATTTCCCAAAGCTCCTTATTCTATTATATTGTTCACATGGACTAAATTAAGTAGAGATATTTAATTATATATTTTAAACCTAACTTACAACATTATCCTAAGATTTTTATCATTTTTATTAACATTATTAAAAATATAGGATAAAATTATATCCTAAGTTCTATATCTGATAGGACCTTATTAAGTCTATTTTATGTGTTTGAAAGAGTGGAACAAACCCAAAAACAATAAGTGTCAAGATCATGGGGAGTTAATAAGTCAAGAAGATGATCTGATCATATGTGTTTTATCACTTGGATATTATCTAAATATATGATATCAAAGTTTACATTTCAAAGGTTTTAAGAGCTCCAAAAAAGTGATAAGTTTCACCATCTCAATGGCAACTCAAAAATCCTTTGGAGCATATTCCTTTGAGTGGACAAGATCTGATGAACTACATTAACTCAGACATAAATGATTTGATGGTGCATAATCCAAGTTAAAAATTCAACTAATTGTGAGGGAACATAATATTGACAAGTGTCGAGATCTCAATAAAGTGACCAAGGAATCAATGATCCATGTTCAAGCATACATCTAATAGATTAATGATGTGCATTCAATGTTGCCAAAATAGATTGATGGTGTGAGAGTAGGGTAGACTTTTCAAAGAGCCTAAATGAATGAAAATTTTCTAAGTGGAAAAATATTAGGAGATTTAGGAATATATCAATGGTCCATGGTAAATGTTAGGGTTAAAAACTCAAAAGGAAATAGAGGTCATGTTTTGAGATCAAATGAACAGCTCAAGATGGGTATTGCCATATAGAAATGACATGTTGGATTGTAACGTACTATGGACCTGAAATAAATTAAATTATACTTTTTCCAAACCAACAAAGATTAGAAAATTGAAACAAAGACATGAAGATCAAGGAAAAAAGAAAAAACCTTCAATTATAGAGAGTATCAAAGTTAATTAAGTTAACATAGTATATTATATTAAAAAGACCCTATAATTCATTTGAAGGGAATATTATATTCTATAAATATGGGAGCAATATTAAACACATATAGATTTTAGGTTAGTCATAGTTAAATAGTGTCATTGGTTTTAACGCATTGGTAAAGGGATACTTATCTTGGATACATGTCTTAGTTCCATTAGAAAATGGCTAACCCAAATGTCTCACAAGTTTTTATCACAACCTATAAAAGGGGGTATTATTAATTATGAAATGGGGGGAGTTATTAGAGCTAAAATTACTTTGTAAACTTGGAGTAAGTAGTACAAACAAAGAATTCTACAAATTTTGTCTAATATTTTTGTGTTTGTTATCATGGTTGTTTCCTTAGTTTTTTGGCTTGATGTTCAAACTTGAATGGCTTTCATGAATTCTAGATGTTATAATATAAATGAAGAGTTGTTAACTTATGATTAGGCTAGGTTGATTGAAGGATTCTAGATTTAGTTCGTTTCCTTTGATTTGCTTATAGATGTGCTAATATTCTTTGTTTTTAGAAGTAAATCTTCAAATGAAATATGCTTTCTCATTTGCATTATCTCACTTTTTCGTAGACCCTCACTTGGTATGTAGTAGGATTTGTGTTTATGAAATTTCATGCTATATATTGGTTAAATGTATGTATGGATGAAATATAATCTTTATCATAATGTCTAGGATGAAGATAAAAAAACACCTTCTTTTTGACTTACCATTTCTTTTGCTCCCTTTTTGACTAGATCATTATAGTTTAACTTATCATTATGAATATCCATGTTAGATTAGGGTTTAGACTTTAGGTTTTGGACATCATTCATTGGACTTAGTTCAAATCCATTTCATCTTCATAAAGACTTAGGACCACAGTTTATACCAACAACCATTTACATGCTCATTTTATGAAATAGCCATTTAGCTTGGTCACTACTCCACCATAGATCTCAAGAAGATCACAACCAGAAACTCATGCAATGGATTACTTGAATTCAAAAATTAGAAGTGTTTTTAAACACTATATGTTGACCTAGTGATACACATTCATGCCTCAACAAAATTGGCACTATAAGGAGGGCATTTAGCTAAAGCTTTGTGAATATAAATTGTCTTTGCTAACTATTAGTGAATTTTGTTCAAAAATTAGTTGATTATTTGCATATTTGTGTTATTCTTGGCTCAATTGTGTAAAGATCATTGATATTAATGGTTTCAAACTAGGATTTAGGCTTATTTAACTAAAGATTGCTAATCTTTGAAAATTTATATGAATTTTTTGTAAAGGTTGATTAATATTCATTAAGGATCCATTTGTCTTTAAAAAGATTTGGTTTCTATGTTGTATTATCAACAATATTTGGATATAAAATGACTACAAGTAATATTTTCATCAAGTTATGGCATGGTTAGGTGGATATTCTATTAATATTACTAGTCAAGTACATGATTTGTCTCAAAATCCTAAAAGGTATTTACCTTATTTTAGTCCTATTGTTGTTGTGAATGCTAAAAAACATATCAATTGATTTTAAAGTTGAATTATGATTGTTAATTATTGTTTATGAAGATGTTTCTTATAGATTTCTTCCTTTTAATCTTAGAGATGAAGCATATGATTGGTTTCTTAACCTTCCTAAATATTTCATTGTTAGTTGAAATGATTTCAATAATCATTTCATTGATCAATTTGGAAAGATCATAAGTCCTTATGTCCTTTATAAATAATTCATTACTATAAGAAAGGATTCAAATGAAACCATTAGAGCTTTTAATGCTAGATTTAAAAAGATGTTGAACAAAACCATAGCTCCCTATAAACCTATTAAGGATTTATATTTAGAGATTTATAAGGATACTTTAGATATATTAACTTATATGTTTTTGAAAAGATCTGTTAGAGTCATTAATACATTATCTTTAGCCTATGTTGAAGATGTTGTAATTAATGACCAAATACAACCCCAAGGTTAAATTGTTTATGCCATTTCAAATATCAATCCTAATTTTCCCATGTTAAATTTCATGCTTGTTGTTAATTAAGCATTATTACTTTAAATCAAACTCCAATTTTAAACCAATTACCTTTGAGTCATGCTCATCCTAGTCAAAACCTAAGATTCTTGAATAACATTGAAAGAGGATCTCATCCACAAGATTAAAGAGCTATGGTGGAAATAGTTAGAAGTAGTCATCAAGTTAACAATTCAAAGGTAACTAAAAGTGCAATCACTCATTAAAAATAGTTAAAAAATAACCATTAATTTTCTTAAGATGCAAAATTAATTAGGTAACAATGGGGAAGGTTCTAATAGAAATTATTTTGTTTAGGGGTTCAAAAAACCCACATATAGGTTTCAAAATAAAAATGAAAACTATAATAATGAGCTATCTAAAATTATGAATGTGCCTAATATAAACACTTGTGATGTGCCTTTGGTTAGTTATTATATGGTTCGTAATAATGTTTCATGGTCATCTAGTTCTTCTAAGATATCTACATCTTCTAGAACAACTCTTATGGTAGAGACCTTTGATTTTCCATTTCAAGACGAAGATGAATTTAAAGATTCTTCATAGGAGGGATCTACTACACCAATCAAGGAGGAAGACCCTATCCTTCTTGAAATAATAGAAGTTGTAGCTGAGATGAATGGATTTCTTGAAGATGTCATGGAAACACTTGTAAGAAAAGAAAATGAAGATGAAGCAAATATAATACATCAATAATTTTCATATGAATCTATAAAAAGGCCAAAATTATGTGATCAACATGCTTAAAATGGTAAGATTCTAAATTAATCTCATATCCTTTTGGTTGATCATGATGAAGACACCTTTTGGGATGACTTGGAGATTTTTTGTGCAAAGATTGATAGTTTATTCCCACTTCATATGGAGATTAAGGAATGTGTTATAAAAGGTATTATTGTAGCTATTATTTAAGAATTAAATGATATTCTTAAGATACCAAATCAAGATGAGTTAGACCCTAATGAAGACATCAATCTAAGTATACCAGCTGAGTTTACAATACAACCATGGAAGGAGAATGAGACAAATCATGATCAGTCTTTAAATGAAGAAGATCTAGCTTTCCTAATGTAAGAAAGAAGATTTTGGGAAGAAGATGATTGGATCCTGGATCCATATCTTCAATCCATATGCTATAGAATATATGTGGGAAGCCTAGTTTCATCATACATAAGACACAAACATACAAGTAAGAGGAGCCCATTGAATAGAAACAATCATGTTTCAAGGTTTTATATTAGACTAAATAACCTTCCATTTGATCTTGGAGGTAAGTTATTTATGGATTTAGTATGGGGATTTGTATTAGTTTCTTTCCTATTTCTTTCCTTCATGTCCCTTATTTTTAAATATTTGTTTGCTTATTGTTTGTTTGGTGTGTTTATTTTTTCCTTTGCTTTATTCCTTGTTTCAATAAGTCTTTTCCAATACAATTTTTAGGTTCCAAATACTTAAGGATATTCTCAAATAAAAAATTTAGGTATGAATTTTAAACATTATTTGATCATGGTTTCCATAAATTTGAACTTGATGTTATGATTTGGATAAATTGGTAAAGACTGATATCTAGGTTAATTGTTCCTTAAAATAATAAACCTTGTTCCGATCTAAATTTGATTATAATAAGGATTGAACATGTTGGGTGAAATTTTTAATTATTGAAACATACTCATGTTTACACTTAATAAACATTATTACCTAGGAAAAATTTTACAACCAAGAATGATTGTCTAAAGATCAAATACTTAACAAAATCCTAAAACCTAACTAACATGGTTCCCAACCTTTGTTATAAAGTCAAAATGACTTGAAAAATACAAAAAATAAGAACCTTATTGAAAAATTCAATAAATTTATAATAAAAGGTGATTATGGTAAAATCCAATAGGGCCATGGATGCCTAGTTGGTAGTGGAGTAAGGCCTTGAGTGGAGCCAATATCTCTGTTAGAGCTATAGACGCTTGGCTAGTAGCATAGTAATGACCAAGCCTTCCCTGATCCTAAATACACATCCAAATATGATACAAGTCAATCTTAATGGTTTAATTCAATAAATTTGGAAGTTGTTCCATAAATCCCATGGAAAATAGTAAGTGCAATCAAATCACACACACAACATGTCTGAGCTTTGATGTTTAGGCTTAATTTTGCATATGTAAGACTTATTTTAATTATGATTTGATATTAATAATGGTATCTGATAATATGGGATGATTTTTATGGTTATTAGTGTAAACCAAAAGTATCTGAAGTCTAACATATTGTTATGTTTCCCCAAAAATTCACCATTTATTGAGTCATCATAGCCCCATTCTTGAAAATAGGGACCCTTATTTCAAATTGTGAAAATTTATGATTTAAATTGAAAATTCATCTAATTTGAGTACCAATAGAGTTTTTTTAACATTATATTTATTTGAAGATCATCCAAACCATGGTTAGATTTGTATATTTACACATCATTCTAGTTTGATCTTATCTAAATTCTCTAATAGTGGATATTTATGTTTTAGGTTACAAGATTAATGGAGTCTCAATTAAACCAAAAACATACAAGGCTTCTTACTTTGATGATAATTTGATCCTCTAATTGATCTTTTATCTTTAATTAATTAATTGAATTCATCTTTAGATACCCAAAAAACCTTTAGTCTAATTAGTTGGTCTAAGTTCCTTTGAATTCAAATTTATGCAAGGTTATTTTATCTAAATTTATGTGGGAAAAATTATTATATGTTAAACTTAGCTTAACATGTTAGAATAATTTTGTTATCATGTTTATTGACATAACAAAAACTTTATTCCAAAATATTCTTACTAAGTTATATATTTCCTAAAGCCCCTTATCTAGTCTATTGTTCACATAGGCTAAATTAAGTGGATCTCTTTTATTATATATTTTAAACTTAGCTTAAGACTTTATCCTAAGGTTTTTATCATGTTTATTAACACGAATAAAACCTTAGACTAAAATTATATCCTAATTTATATAACTCTTGGGACTTTATTAATTCTATTTTATGTTTATAAGAATAAAGAAAACTGAGAAATGACAAGTGTCAATCTCATGGGGAGTCAATAAGTTAAGAAGATGATATGATAGTATGCATTTTCTCACTCAAATTTGATATAATGATGTGAGATCAAATTTTAAATGTCAAAGGTTTTAAGAGCTCTATGAGAGTGACAAGTGTTACCATCTCAATGGTAGCTCAAAGATCCTACAGAGCATGTTCACTTAGGTAGACAAGATTTGATAGACTACATTAACTTAGACACAGATGATCTGATGGTACATAATCCAAGTTAAAAATTCAAGGACCTTATGAGGGAATGTGATATCAACAAGTGTCAAGATGTTAGGAAAGTGACCAAAGAATCAACAATCCATGCTCAAATGTACATCCAATCGATCAGTGATGAACATTCAATATTTCCAAATCAAATTGATGGTGTGAGGGCAAGGTGGAATTTTTAAAGACCCAAAATGAATGAGAAACTACCAAGATGAAATTTTTTGGGATCTTCAGGAATAGATTGATGGTCTGTGGTAAAGGTCAGGGATAAAGACTCCAAAGGAAATAAAGGTCACATTTTCAAATCAAATGAATATATCATCATGGGAATTACCCCATAAACATGACACATTGGATTGAAAGGTCTTGTAGACCTAAAAGTGCTTTAATTATACTTTTTTTAGACCAACAAAGATCATAAAATTGAAACAAATCTATGAAGATCAAGGAAAAAAGAAAAAGGCTAAAATTATAGAGAGTCTCAAAGTCAATTAAGTTAACATAATATACTATTTTGAAATAGACCATGTAAATCATTCAAAGGGAATACTCTATTCTATAAAAATGGGAGAAATATGGAAAATATATATATATTTTAGATTAGTCATAGTTAAATAGTGTCATTGGTTCTAAGGCATAGGTAAAGGGATACTTGTCTTAGACACGTGTCTTAGTTCCATTGTAAAATGGTTGACCCAAATATCTCATAAATTATTCTCACAACATATAAAAGAAGGTATTTTCAATTATGGAAATGGGGAGTTCTTAGAGATAAAACTACTTTGTAAACTTGGAGAAAGAAGTGCAAATAATGAAATCTACAAATTTTGTCTAATATTTGTCTATGTGTTTGTTATCATGGATACTTCTTTTGTTTCCTAGTTTGATGTTCAGACTTAAATGGTTTCTATGAATTTTAGATGTGTTAATACGAATGAAGTGTTGTTAACTTATGCTTATGATATGTTTATTTAAGGATTCTATATTTATTTCATTTCCTCTATTTTGCTTACATATGTACCAATGTTATTTGTTTGTAAAAGTACATCTTGAAAAAAAATCTAGTTTCTCATTTACATTATCTCACTTTTCCTTAGACCCTCACCTAGTATGTATTAGGATATGTTATTATGCAATTTAATGATATATATTGGTTAAATTTATTTGTGGATGAAATCTAAACTTGGCATAATGTCTAGGCTAAAGATCAGAAACACCTTATTTTTACCCTACCCTTCCTTTTGTTCCCTTTTAACTAGATCACTATAGTTTAGCTTTCTACTATGAATATCCATGTTATCTTAGGTTTTATACTTTAGGTCTTAGACATAATTCATTGGAAGTATTTTATATCACTTTCATCTTCACAAAAATTTAGGACCATGGTTACTCCCAATAACCATTTACATGTTCATTTTTTGAAATAGTCATTTAAGTTAGCCACTGATCCATCATAGTTCTCAGGAAGATCACAACCAAAAACTCATGCAATGGATTATTTGAACAAAAAAATGAGAAGTGTTTCTTAAACATTATATGTTGACCTAGTGATAAATATTCAAGCCTCAACACCAAGAAATTTTAATAACCTACATTAGTCATACTTAAAATTGAGGTGCTCAAATACATAGCTAAAATGTAATATAATAAATACTTAAATAAAGATGTTTCTATTGTATAAATGAAATAGTATAAAATACATAATTAGATATATTTTACACAAGAATATAATTACAAGCCCTAAGGCATAAGTACAAGGAACCTGTTATGCTTTCTTATAATTAAAAATGTTGGAAATAGCCATTGAAAAATAAATATGCCAACTAAAATGATATATCATTACATTAAACTCAACCAACACCTAGATCACCCCAAAACTTTCCCTGATTAACAATGAGGTACATGGCCTTGAATAGGTAATAATTAAATCAGGTAACCCAAATAACAAGTGATGGCTAATTAGATAATAATCCCTACACTAAAAGGGGGTAAATAATGTGTTATCATAAATTTGGTAATATGAATATCCTCCCTATAATACAATCTAGAAAATAAAATTATAATTTAATAATATAGGCCTAACGAGATGGAAAATAAATAAAATATCTTAGTTCAACTTTGACCAATCATGGGAAGTCCATGATACACACTATTGTACTATCTATTTCAAGGAAATAATCCTCAATACCCTATCATATAAAATTTTTAAGTAAGCATAATGATATAACCCTAAATATATTTCATAAGATAAGAATCAACCATGTACATAGCAAGCATATGAATGGTTGTAATATTGTCAATAGAGTTTTAATTTATCATATTTTCATAACTAGTCACATTCCATTTTCCTTCATGTGAAATAAATAATCCAAGGTAAAATATTGTAATTAAAAGTGTATGGTATCTAATTATTTATTAACTAACATAATAATTTAAACATTTTCTAGCCATTGCTAAAGGAAGCTAATGTTGAATGTAATCCATGTGAGCAAGGAAAATATTAATGTGACCAATTATCATTGTAAGGATAAATTCTCAAATCCATCCTTTATAAAAAAAATATATCTGATATTAGGTGATACCAATAAGGATACAACTTAATAAATTTCACCATATCCACATAACATCAAATGTGTCCTACCATACAAATCACAACTACGTAGTTATACATTAATTTTACATCTTTATTTCTTGTATAACCAACCATATAGACCATAATAACCATGATGTCCACAAGTGCCTATTCAAATAAGCAAGCATTATATGTTAAGAACCATGTAAGCATCATATGGATGCAAAATAGGTAAATCATACTATATGTTAGTCTCTAGTGTTAGCCTTCATAGTTGACAATTAAGCCACAATCTCATCATACAAGGAAGAAATACAACTCAATAAGAAATATATGAATACCATTATTTAAATAAGGGGATTCTATGCCAATAAGCTACAATATTACATACAGATTCATATGAGAAGTCTCAATCATTATGGATGGTTTTAACCAATGTTTTCAATAGGGATGCAAGGAAATCAAATGTGAATATACCTACTAAATTTTATGATCCAAAAGAATATCCGACATGGGAATGTGTAGCATCAATTCTCTAACTAGCCATAATAGTTTTCCTTCTAAGTGGAAATATGAGAGGTTTTCCATATCATCAGCACATACTAAAAATGCATATATATTTTTTTCAAATCAACCCTTGACTTTAAATATGCAGTAAATAAAGTTTCTCAAATATAATACAACTCATAAATCATTTTAGATACAACCATATACTAATTTTAGCATATTAAATTTAAGCAACAAACCACCCATTTAGAAAACCTAAAACATAATAAGAGGTTATTATCATACAAATCACACATTCAAAAACCCTCCTACAACTAACTATTGCATAAATCCATGTGGGTATGGCCAATCATACCAATATGGGTGTATGCTCCAATAGGATTCTCAAAAGGGATTTACAAAACCAAAATAAAATCTATTTACTAGAATAGAAACAAGAAAGGGATTCACATGCCTAAAATATGTAAATGTAAGGTTTGTATTTTAAATAAGGATTCTCCTTGTGGTGTTATCCTAGTAGTAGAAGCACCTCATCAAGCCCTATTCCCATCTCTACCTCCTTTCATTCCATTCTACTCTATATTCTCCTCTAAGTCATCATTCTTTCCCTTTTTCTCCTTGCCCATCACTATGACCCCAACATGCAGGCCTATAACTCCATCATTTATTTATTCTACTCTCTAATTCCCCCATGGTGGTGACCTCCATCTTAGTTCCATTATTTACTTCAAACCCCAATGCCATTCTCCTCCATTAAGGTCAAAGACTCCAAGAGAAAGATAAAAAAGATAAAAAACAAGAATAGAAATGAAAGTTATCTCCAACATGGCCCTAAGTGAATTTATCATCTGAAATTAAACTTCATACAACTCCATAGTTTTACTAGAATAATGTTCCATGCAACATCAATTTTCATAAAGGAGAAAACATAATTTCTACATAAATTTATTATTTATTTCTAAATTGGTGCATATGGAAAATTCCACATTGACCATGGTTAAAGGGAAGAGTGTAAAGTTTGTTTTGTTTTATTTTTTCTTCCACATATACATTTAACAAACACTCCACCTCAACCAAAACACATTTAACAATTAATCCTCTTAAGATAAAATCCATTATTAAAATTTAATATGGACCTCTAAAAAGCCAAGACATCATGACTACATGCTATCACAAAGTCCTAAGTAATTAAATTACCTTTATTTTTACTTCATTACTCACATAGGCATTCGACGAACACCCAAGGCCAAAATGCCAAATAACACAAAAATATTAAAAAGGGTCATTTTTTAGAATAATTCCATGCCACATAAGCCTTTTAATAAACATAACTCCACAATAATATTGTGTGTGTGTGTGTGTGTGTGTGTGTGTGTGTGTGTGTGTGTGTGTGTGTGTGTGTGTGTGTGTAAGTGTTCATACCTATGCATGAAATTTAAAAACTAACAACTTACTCATCTACTTAATGATTTCAAAACCATAGCTAAAATAAGACACATCAGAGCAGATTTAGGGGTCTTAGGAACACTATTAGGTAATATCATTGGGATTAACCACCCAAAGTAGTCACCTTAAACATATATACATACATATATATATATATATATATATATATATACATAAATATGAATAATACATACATGTGTGTGTGTATACATATATATTCATATATATATATATATATATATATATATATATATATATATATATATATATATATATATATATAATCATAAAAAATCATCTAAGACCAAGGTCAAATATATCCACTATCCAAAAGGAGACGTGCCATTAACATTTTGAATAATGAAGGAAAAAGGTACCCATAATAAGGTCATGACAATTGGCCGAAGTAATGTGAATAGAAACCTAGGAAGGTGTTTTATTAAATACTAATGAAGAATATGAGGTAAAATTCTATGCCTCAAAATAACCACCATATTTAGTATTAGTCCATCCTTGTGAAAAAAATATTAATTATTTTTTGATAAAAATAATAAATTAAATTAAAAATGTATAAATACTTTCCAAATCACTAGGTGGCATCTTGAAAAATATATTTGAAAAAATATCCTTTATCTTTCTCAAAAATTTTCCCAATTCTTCATCTTATCCCACTCATCAATATGATTGGATGTTTGTTTTATTGAATCTATAAATAATATATCTCTATCTCCATAAGAACTATAAGCTATCCTATATGTTTTATTAGAATGATAAATGAAATGATTTATAAATTCCTTTCTGATTTCATTAGTCATTTCAACAAAGATTGGAAACATGATTAATTAAATCCATCGATCATTCATTATTTTTTATTGTTGTTATTATTCTCCAATATATAGTATTTAAAAAATTATTTATTTTTATATAATCCATGAACTCATTTTTTCTTTTTAATTCTCAAAAAAATATCAATGAAATATCCCAATCAATCCCATTATCAAAAGTGACTTCATACCCATAGAAATTCTAAAAACATAGGCTTTGGTAAAAGAGTTTTTAATAATTATGCCTATGTAATTGCTTTAATATTTTAAGAAATTAGTAGATATTTTAATTTTTCCTATCATACAACAATAACCATTCTTTTCTCATATCCTAAAATTTATTTAATTATTTGATTTAGAGATGCGATCAATAGAAAGTATCATATTCAAAATATGGATGCTTGAAATAATAATACCTAGATTATTAGTATGAGATGAATTTGCACTGATATATCTTGATTATTATATTTATAAAAATGTTCCAAACTAATATTATACATAATGTAATTTCAATTCAAACATAGTGAAAAGGAATATTGACAATCATGTCCCAATAAAATTTAAAAAGTTGAGAATTTTTGGAAGAATCTTTAATATGAAAAGATTTTCTATTTTATTTAAACATAATAAAAAATTATATGTTTTTCATCATGACATGTGGAATATCATTAAACATTAATAACAAATATATATATCACTATAGGTATAAAAAATTCTTACAAAAAGAATTATAATGATGGATATTTACATTGTTCATTGATTGGCTCTAGAGTTTCTTGTCTCTCAAATGTTGAAGGTGGTGAGCTTGGTAGTGGAATGAATACATAAATATAAAAAATTTCCATGTAAATATTATACACATACTTGTTTTTACATTCCTAAATGTGAAATGATTTTATATTCTATCGCCAAACATAAATTATAAAGGCCACATAGATCTAAAGGATATCAATTTAATTTATATACATATTATCCCCCCAACATAAGGCATACACTTGTTTTTAATTGATTTTCATGGTTTGATTTTATGAAGGTGGTTAATAAATGGGGATTATACAATTAGGATGATTAATATAAAAATTTATAAATAAGAAAATCAACTAACATCATGAGAGTTTCTATATGAATGTGACATGAATTTGAATGATTGAACATTAGGGTGAAATGATGGAGCATATGAAGTTGATAGGATAAATGACATGCTTGATTAATTATTGGTTAAATCCTATAGAATATAGTGGTAAATAACATATAAAATACAAAAATAATTAGTATACCTATTGAAAACGAAAAAAAAAAAAAAACATTTAAAAGAAACTATAATAACTTTTTCCATTATTAATTTAACTTTTGTAGATATTTAACCATCACGTGTTCCTTATCTCAAAGTCATTGTAATGATTTCAAACCTCCAATATTTTTTAGTGGTAATTCATACAATTATTTATTATTTTATGAAATCCCTTGGATATGTATTCACAATGAATAACATTCCATGAATTATGAGATATTAGAATATCCACCACATATTTATGTTTTATTTTGTCCTTGCATTTTTATTCATCCCATATTCATTCATCATCATCATCATCATCATCATCATCATCATCATCATCATCATCATCATCATCATCATCATCATCATCAATCATCATCATCATCATCATCATCATCATCATCATCATCATCATCATCATCATTATTCCTCTTTTTTCGTTATTTTTCCTATTCATCCTCTTTGCCTCAAGACATGTCCATTTTTATTTCTAGCCCTTTTGGTTGAAGTAAAATTTTATTTTCAATATCCTATTGCATAATGATTTTGTATATTTTATCTTATTTATATTACTCTCCATTATTTTTTGAAATTATTTCCATAACATCCTTATTTGGTTATTTTTAGTAATTTGGCATGTCAAAGTCATATTACTACCCCTATTATCTGAAACATTTCCCATAAGTCACTTTTCCAATACAGTTGATGAAACTGATCATTCATGGTCCTAAATTTATAAAAGTATGGTAAAAAATTCTAAAAATGGGGTTAACAAGCATAAAAAATTATTTCAAAAGAGCATATATTATTCCAAAAGAGCTTTAGTCATGTTTTAAAAAGTGAATTTATCCCAAGTCTAAAATTTCAAGTCATGAAAAGATCATTTGATAGGTTTAATAGCCAAAAAGGCCCCTAATTGGACTCCCATGTGCCAAATTTATAATTAAAAAGGTTAAAAATATGAAAATTTTCATGGATGGCACGAAATACTTCCCCAATGTTCTTTTAAAGTGGTGGGAAGCTTTATTTTCCTCTTAAAAGTCTAAAAGAAGCTTGTTTTCACCTATTTTTCAAGAAAAGTATAAAATACATACAATATATGGTAGGGGAGACTTTTTCCAAGACATATTCATGATTCAAAAGTAGTTTCATGGAGTTTCATGGCCATAAAGGCCCTAAACCAACTTTCTTCGATTTCCTACTTATTGGCACAATGACATAACTGTAGCTTTTTTGATGGTATGGTCTACTGAAGAAGGGCAAAGATATAAAATTTAGGGTGAAAAAACTAGACTCAGAGAGATTATTGATGGTTTAAGTTGTTTCTCAATTGTATTCTCTAGGCTTAAAATCATCAAGTAGAAATCAAGGAAAATTATGCTACCTAACATCTAAAAAAGTAGTTGTTTTTCTTCAATATCTCTTCACCTAGGTAGAGTTTTAGGATATTGAAGAATTTATATACCATTTAATGGTCTCCTTCAGGTTTTATTAATCCATTTCAAGGTCAAATAGAGGTTCCAAAATTAGCCAATCAATCTACAGTATTGGTAGGCTTGCAATGGAAAATTGTACGGTCATGAGAGAAAAATTTAGCTTCAAGTTTTCAAGAGTTTGGTGTTTTCAAATTTTACATAAGTTTTCATGATTTAAAATATAAATTATCAAAGTTTTCTCTTATTTCATGGCCAAAAGTGTTCATCTCCATACTCTAAGGGTGTATCCAAGGGGCCTATTTAGCATAAATTAAGGAATTTTTGCATATTTTGAGGTTTTTTGAGAAAAATAAGGTTCATTTTCAGTCACTAAACCTTTGAAAATGGCTTCCAAATGGTGATTTTTTTATGTTTAATATGTTTTTATTATATACACTCCTATCCATGGTCTTTTAATGATCCTTCACCTCCACCCCATCCATCCCCATCTCACTGTCTACCACAACCATTATCACTATGTTTTTTTCTTCATTTTCACCCTTCTTTAATGATTATCTCATATTTTCAGCTTCCTTCATACCTAACACCCTCACACCTTATTATTTCCATAGTTTCATGGTGAGGAGCTAATTTTGATCAAAAACACTATCAAGTATGATTAAGGAGATATGAACATAAGCCAAGCATCATGATACAACCATGAAAGATCATTCATATCAGTTTATAATATTCAAGAGAATTCCACATGTTTGAGAAAAATATAGAGAGAATGAGAGATACCTAAAGGCCTATGCACAAAAAGTTAACTTGTTTTATCTCAAGAGAGCTAAGGTTGATCAAGGGGCAACATGAATATGAGAGTAGGAGTTTGCAGGCCTTGGTAACATGAGACAGTAATGAAATACAATGAATTCATAAGGTTCAAATAATAATGGTTTCCATATATATGATTAGTGTAAATGATCTCATCAATAAATAAGAGGAGGGATAACGATCAAATATGTATATGGGTTGTCATTAAGTCATATATAGGCTATTGTTTGTATAATATCACCCTACAAACCATATCACGTTCAAGCCAATCAACAAAAGACTATCTCAATGAGTTTTGAGTTACTATGTTGATTGATTTAAAAGAGATAAGGTAAATTAAAATAAGGTTTTCATATTAAGGGTCTGATTGAAGGAAGGAGGAGTAAACCCATATAAAGAACACCTTCAGCCCTACAAGGCACCTACATGCCTATGTTTTATATGGAGGCCTAATTGTTTGTAAGTTGGACCTTTAAGGGTTTTAAGAAGTTGGTATTGATTAGAAAGAGCATTATTTAATATAATATTAACTTCTTCATGGATGAAATAGAAGGAATATCATACATAATGATTCAATAGGAACCTATTACAAGTATAAACCTATTGCAAGTATAGTAGCCTACAACTAGCCCTAAGTAAGCTATTGTTACAGGTGATGACCATGAGATAACAAGAGACTTGGGGTTGTTTTTCCATAAATAAAATATTCTTAAATAATGTTTTTTTAATAATTGATAATATTATGTAAAAAACAATAGTCATAAACCTTCCTCTTCTATTTTTTCAAACCCTCCAATCACCTCAAGTCTTATTGGGTCCATAAAACTATGAAATAAGGTTAAGTATTGGTTTCCATAAAGAGAGTATTTAAGTGATTGATGTTTAAAGGTTTATTGTCAAGGATGGTTTATCACATGGAAAAAGATAACATAACCTCAAGGTAGGGATAAGAAACAAGGTTGATGTAGTTGAGAGATACAGATACTTATTTATGGCCATATTATAAAGGCTTACAGTCATCTTTTGGAGAAGAGTAAGTTTATGTGACAAGGGTTTGGCCTTTCACAAGGGTTTTACAGCTAGGGTAGGGTTTTCTATCCATAGGTAAATATTTAATGGAGTTTTAGGATAATCAAAGAGACCATAAAACCTTTAACTTATCTATAGGCTTGTATTGACAATTAACTTATAGTCATCATAGGATGCCTCAATCAAGGAGGTTTTTTTTTTGCTATTTTAAGTTTTTATAGTTATTTTCAAGAAGGTATTGGATTGAAAGAGTGATGTTAATTCAAAATTATTAGATCACAAAAATGTAAGGCCCTGATAAGATCAAATGAAGAATAAATGAAGCTGTAGCCATTATGCCTACCGAAGATGTAACCTACATCTATCTCTTATAAACATTCATTGAATGAGACAACTATGTTAAAGTGAAGGATTGATTGGTGGATAAAGACACTTCCTAGAAATAAATTATATCCAATACATGATGGATTTTGAATAATTCTCATAGACACTTGTTCAATTAGGTCATCCATCTAAGGGCCACCTAAAGCTCACATAAGGTACATACAGTCATGTTTGATCACTAATCAAATATTCTAAGACAATTAGGAAGGTTGCCTCAATCTAGGGTTTGAAGGACATGGTGAAAATACAAATAATGCATCAATAATTAAGGAATATATATTTAAAGGATATTAAAAGAGACCTAATGGTCTATATAGCAACAACCATCCTTAAGACTAGACCTATAGGCCTATAAGTTCAGTTACAAATGAAAGTAAGGGATCATTAAGGAAATATTAGGAGGTGTAAGATAAACACTCCTAATCATCACATAATTTAAAAATAAGGAAATTTAATCTCATTTAAATTCATAATGGTAAAGGAAAATCACCTTCAAAATAGGAAACAAAACCCCTACAACTCTAATCAAATCCAACAGGTCTGTGTCATTCTCAAGAAGGCTTTTTTGATGGAAAGGATGGTTTATCTTAAGACTCAAAGGGTCTGTCTAGTTACCAAATAGGAATTAATAGTATGAGAGACATCAATAAGGTCTATAATGTGAAATGGTACCTTACAAGAATACTTAAGAATGGTAAACTTATGGCCATGTACAGGGTCTTTTGAGTGCTAACAATAACAAGAGTAAACAATGGCTTACAAGGTTGTTTATATTCAATGGATAAGAGATTGAGGAAAAATATGAAATTTTTATCAAACTTTCATTGAAAATTAAAATAATACACTTCAATGAGGCTTTCACTTACAAGCAATGTATAGACTATGCACAGGTTGAGACCTAGAGGCTAGGGTTTATATCAATTTTGCTTTGAAGGAGATTATTTGGGGTTACTATTTGCTTTAGATGGTATCAAAACATGTTTTTAAGTTGTTTTTACCTCAAATATTGTTCAAAACTAATCAATTTTCAGCTACAATACTAAACTTCAATCAGTTCTAACCCTAAATGCCTTGCTTAGAGGTCTTGTCATGCTTGAAAATAGGGGTAGAGGTTGTTTCCAAAATCCTAAAGATATTATTGATAATAATTAATATTATTTTATTATAGCCTATAAATACATGAAATTGACATCAAAAAGAAAAAAACTCAGTGAAAAGTGCAGATAATCCATGCATGAAGGTTAAAATTTTGAGAAAATTAAAGATTCTGGGAGCTACAAGTGGAATTAAGACCTAAAATTTTGTAAAAAATGTATTAATGAGTTGTGGAACAATATTAAACAATTTATTATCCTTTTGGAATGTGTACATATTTTTTTTTTGTCTCAGACCTTAGCCTATTTGTCTAAGGTCACCATTAGAGCATATTTTATCTCAGAGTGCCTCAAAAGCTTATAATGCCAAGTAAAGGATTGATAATAATAATATGATGTTACTAAATCATAATAATACATATATAGAGTGTGAAAACATAAAATTTCATTTGGACCATGCTCATACAGGCTTATGTAAGAAAATAGGCATTTAAGCAAAAAAAATGGCATTTTTGGATTTTTCATGGAAAAATGATTTTCAAAGTGTTTTGATAGCTTGGTACATGTCATAAAATTATTTTTTTAGTATTTTTGAATCAATAGAGGAGTAATTTTCATCTTGTTGAAGTTTTTCACTTTTTGCAGTTCTAAGCACCCTTCTAAGCCACCTGTTCAAATGCTCATTTTGTTCACCATGTGTGGAGTTGAGATGAACCATATTATAATGTTTTAAGTACCCTTATATAATAATAATTCATGAATAATTGAGATAAGTTAAGTGGCTGAGATTTATGAACAATGGCTAAGAGCATAGGTAGCCCAAAATGTAGTCAATTTCCCATAGACAAACTTCATTCACATAGTAAATTTTCATATATTTTGTATGGGAGTCTAATATGTTTAAGGATGTAAGAGGGGTAAACTTGATACACATTAATGGAAGATGTTTTATATGGTTATGTCTTTACCTCATGAATCATTAGTTTGAAGTTCCAGCTTCAGAACCTTCCTAAGCACCTTAAAAATGAGTTTTGAGAAAAGTGGATTTTATTGCAATAAAATCATTACATATCAACCTAAAAAAATTTCAGACATAAATTAAACTCCAAGAGGATTATATAAATGTATTTTTTATGTATGGAAATATATAGATGGGGGTATAAAATCACATTTTTTATGGAAAACAGTGTGTAAAATGAAGTACAAGGCAATTTAACAAAATCTAATCATTGGAGCTCAAATATTAGAAATTTTTATTCACCTTAAAATATTAATTTTTTCATAAATAATTCTATAGGTCTCCTTAAAATCTCAATAAAAATGGCTAATCTATTAGAAATTTGCACAAAATGAGACTAGTCAACCCTGTTGACTAAATGACAAAGTTTTTCTAATCAAAATCATAATTTTGGTGATGAGTAATTGTTTTTAAAGTGAATTTTTTTGTTTTTTCAAGTTTCATGGCTTATTTTTTAGGTTTCATGGTGTCCATATGCATAAATTAGCCTTTAGGCTTAACTAGTCTAGTTGGTCTAATTGTTCAATGGACTAAGTTAAATTTTGGTGTTAGAAGGTTGTTTAAAGAGTTCTATTTTGAGTTTCAATGCCACTTTGATTCTATTCCATGGATCTTACATAAAATTATCACTCATAAAGGTCATTTTTCATGCAAGGGGAGGCTAAACTGGGGTTGAATTATCTTGTACTTTGGTTGACTAGTTGACAAGTCATGCAACTATTCTTGGTTAACTTGTCATCCAAGCCTTTCAAGCACTCCAACTCAACCTCAAGTGGATTTAAAGAATCCAAGATGTGGAATAACATTCCATACAATAAATTTTGACTTCTAAAACTTGGACCCACCTCATCTCTTCTACGCCAACCTTGAAGTTCATGGTGATATTTGGGAATTTAATGTTAATGACTTGTCATCATAGGCCCACCATATTCCTACACTAGTTTAGAGACACATGTAATTTTGTAAAGAGAAAATATTTTATTGAATATTTAAAATATTGTAAAGGGATTTAGATCTTGATTTGAGTCAACCAAGACTAACCCTTCCCCTTTTTGAGCTCTAAATCAGCTGTAATTAGCGTTTAAGACATATTTATTGGTTTAATCAAGCCATTTTAAAGAAAAGATTCCTAAAGCTAAGGGAGAAAATGTAAGCTAGATCATTTATCAATAAAGGAAGTTTTTATTCTATATCTAAGTTTTGATAGAATAATAGTGTGTATTTTATTGTGCATCAACGTATAATTGAGATTTATCTCCTTTTTGTAGGTCCCTTCCTTACCTATCTCTCTCTATCTCATCCTTTTGTAGGTCATTTGAAGAGGTTATAAACCTTTCATACAAAACATTTTTTACTTAAGGATAGAAATATAAATTTCATTGAGTATATGTGTGCATTGATTTTAATAACTTTAGAGAATTTGGAAAATTGAAGTGTATCACCGCATTTTAATTATAATTTATTTTAAGTTCCCTCTTCCCCTTTCACCCCAAAATTACAAAAATAAATCATATTAAATCTAATATAATTGATAAATCTAAAGGGAACTATCCCTCTCTAGAGGTTCTTATCTTTATATAGTCACCCACACTCTAATAATTTCCCATTATATTAGCCAGAGAGAGGGTGTGTTTTACACATCTTCAATAAGGGTACACTCTAGAGTATAATATTTTTGGGCATACCCAGTGGGACTTCATTCTACATAGTAGCTTTTGGAGGCATTCAAAAGAGTAGGTATCATTTTGAGTATTGATTAATTTTAGAATTTGGCTTACTAATGGTTTTTAATTACTTTTTTCAATATGGATCCATGTTATCCTCACTAGGATCAGTATGACCAGCCACATTATGATCCTCACCAGGAGTTTGAGGATTTATATTAGGCATATGTGTAGGAATAGTACCCATATCCTCCCTATAGCAACCATTCCATCATAATACTATCCCTTAATAACCCTATAATGATCCATCCTACCCATCTAGCCAACATGATCATGGTCATTTTGCATGATCCCAAAAACAATTCAAGGAACAATTCAGGTGACAGTTCCACCCCACTTGATGAATTTTTTTTGGGAGCCATAACTTTTACACTGTATCTCCAATTGACTCATCATTTAAACTTTTGGAAAGATAATAATGATGATAATTTTTTGATATGTCATTTATCTTCACTCAATGAATTATGACCCTAAAAAACCCAATGGAAATGCCCTAAATTTCAATTTTAGTAGTGCAATATAAAAATAGTAAGTTTCTAAAAATAGTAATTCCTCAAATTATGTATTGTTTTAAAGCATGGAAGTTCAACCATATAATCTCCCTCAATATTGGTGACCTTCCACATCCTCCCCCTACTTTCAAAATGGGTATAAATGAAGATGTAACCTAAAATAGAAAATCAAACATCTCTTCCTAGAGATAAGCATATAGTTGTATTGTGATCTTGAGTAATAATACATCTCTTCTCAAAGAATTCATTATTAATATGTTATTTATATTTTATTAAAATATTTATCAACTTAAGCTTTTGATTTTTGGATCAGTGGTATCAGAGCAGTTTGTCTTGAGAGTGTATGATCCCAAGGATGAGGTGAGGCTACAAGAAGCTTGGGTGGAAAACAATAGAGCTTCCAAACTATCCACCTATTCACTCCAAATGACTTTTAATGGTGGATGACACTGAGACATCTAATCCTTTCAAGGAAATGGTGAATGAATCCCTCTAATGGTAACAAGCACAAATGCTACAACAATTTTCCCAAATTCTTCAATAAATCTCGATGGGAAATTATGGCTCCTTAGCTACACTTTCTAGCTCGTTATCCATGGAACACCCTTTTAGTGCCAAAACACCCTTCAATGTTCAGGGGAAGTTTGATATTCCTACATTTAAAGGCAAAATCAATGTTGATACAGTAAAAAAATGGTTAGATCAATTATCTTCCCACTTTTATATAAATAAATTCATCGATGGAGAAAATATCATTTTTGCTCTTTTGAAATCATCATTGCCTATGAAAAATTGGTGGGAAGTGTACAAAAAGAGGTTTAATATAGATGAAATTATCCTTGAGGTGGAACCTACCTAGGATGATTTCATATAAGTTGTGAAGGAAGAATAATATCCCATTAGAGCATATGATGAACTGTACATATAGTGGCAATAACTTCACCAAGGTAAGGACCAATCTGTTCAAGATTACACAAACATTTTTCATTCTTTGTTTGTAAGATTGGGCATCCAAGAAAGTGACAAACATAAGACTCTCAAATATCATGGTGGACTATAATAGTACATATGGGGGGAAATGGAACTCTTTAATTTTGAAACCCTCGGTGAGGCATACAAATTTGTAGTGAAGATTAAGGAGAAGCATGGTAGAAAGAATATGAAGAGTCAGCCCTTAAAATGGAAAAGTGACAAGGAAGGTCACACATGAGGCCAAAATTGGAAGCAAAAGGAATTTCAAGATAAGAAACCCTAGAAAGGGAAGGTTGAAAAATAGTGTGATTACCAAAAAACTAGAACTCACTCCAAAGAAGAATGTCAAGCCATCAAGTCACTACTTTTTGAGTCACAATATTCAACATCTACTACTCTGTCTCATACATAACCCATAGTCAAAGAGGATGAATAATAAATTGTAGATGTTGAGCCTAACACCATCGTCACTTCATCATAGACCTATGAGGAAAGGCCAGATGATAAGGAAAGATTGTTTCACTCTAAATTATAGATAAAAGGTAAGCCTCTACATTTCTTTCTTGATAGTGGGAGTCAAAATAATTTAATCTCTGATAAATTTGTGAAAAGTCTAAATCTATCCATGAAGCCTCATCCAAAGCCATACAGTATTAGATGGTTAAGCCCAGAGAGAGACCTCAGTGTCACCCATCAATGTCTTCTTTCATATGCAATAAAATCTTTCCAAGATGAAGTCTTGTGTGATGTGGTCAATCTACTCCTTGGTTATCCATTCATGTATGAGTGACATGGCATCTACGAATCACAAACCTGAATAATCACCCACTCTTGGAACATGGTTTTGTAGGTTACTATAGGTACCACCTCCCACATCTGTCTCCTTAATCAGTGCTAAAAAATGTAAGAGATTGGTGGAGAAGACAAACTAATTTTTTGTCATGGTGGTCAAACCATAGAAATCTAAGAAGGTCGATGTTTCCATCATGACTACACAATCAATACAATAAAAAAAGTAGATAGGATGAATCATAGGAGAATATGATGACTTATTCAAGTCACCCATAGGAGTTCTATTGCATTTCTAGGTAAAACATTTTATTGATTTGATCCCAACATCACCTTTACCTAACTATCATGTGTATCATAGATCAATTTTGGAGAATGATGAGATAAAATGATATATTCAAGAATTGATCCAAAAGGGTCACATTAGGCCAAGATCTTCACCTTATGGCATCCCAATTGTCTTGGTACCAAAGAAAGATGGAACATGGAGGTTTTGCATTGACTATCAAGCCGTGAATAAAATCACTACAAAGAATTGCTACCCTCTCACCAAGATTGATGACCTACTGAATCAATTCCTAGGTGCAAATTTCTTCACCAAAATTGATCTCAAATTTGGCTATCACAAAATTCCCATCAATCCCACCAATGTTTGGAAGAATGCATTCAAATCTAAGGAGGGGCTCTTTAAATGGTTGGTTATGCCTTTTGTCTTAACTAACACACCTGCAACCTTCATGAAGATGATGGATGACATCCTATGACTCTTCACCAACTCATTCATGGTTTTCTACCTAGATGACATACTCATCTATATTAGAACATGGGAGGAACATTTGCAACATGTTCATAAGGTGCTTCAAACTCTTTGGGAGTAGAAGTTGTATGCAAATCTTGATAAATACACATTTGAGATGACAACAATTTAGTACCTCAGGTACATTGTGAATGAGGAAGGGGTCCATGTTGATCATGAAAAGATTTAGGTTATTTGAGAATGGCCCACACCAAGGACCCTCATAGAAATTTTTAGCTTCTTGGGTCTTGAAAATTTCTATCACAGGTTTGTTCTTGGATTTTCACATGTTACTTGGTCACTAACCCAAGTGACTAAAGGAGGAGCTAAAGCTACATTTTAGTGGGGTGAAATACAATAAAGGGCATTTGAGAATCTGAATACACTTTACTCAGCCCCTATTCTTACCTTGCTAGATGTACATCAACCTTTTAAATTGATGATGGATGCATTTGAATATGCCATGGGAGCTATCATCATGTAACATGGCCATCTTATTGCATATTGTAGTGAATATTTCACTGATATAGTCAAGAAATATTTGACATATGATAAGGAGCTCTCTGCCATTGTGCAAGCTTGTAAATAATGGAAACACTAAATCTTGGGGAAAGATACAGTCATCCACACTAACCATAGACCATTGGAATTCATCTAGACATAAAACAAAATATGAATTGAGAGGTACCAAAAGTGGGCCACATATCTTCAACAATTCCATCTAATCATCAAAAAAAAAGGGGAGATCAAATATAGCTACAGATTGTTTGAGCACCCAGCCAATTACTGCACTCACAATAATTCTTAACCTGTGCAGACATGAGACTACCGCTTGGGGTGCTCTGTATGAAGCAGATCATACCTTTGTTGATACATATTAGATGCTTCAAAAAGGTAAACATGTTTATAATTTCTATTTTCAAGATAATGTCTTCTATCATATGGAGTACATCTATGTTCCAACTACAAAGCAATAAAAAATGATATGGGAAGCACATTTTAGTAGGATAGTTGGACACTTTGGTATAGAAAAGACATTGGTAGTTCTTTAGAAACACTTCTACTAGCCCCATATGTGAAAGGATATAGAAAGATATATCAAATATTGCACCCCATGTGTGATCTCCAAGCAGAAAAAAGAACTATGGATTATACACACCATTACCATAACCAACTAGGCCTTGGGAATCTATCTCAATGGATTTTCTCTCAAGTTTTCCCACTTCAAAACATGGTAAGGACTATATTTTTGTGGTAGCTAATCATTTTTCAAAAATGGCTATCATGATTTCTTGTAGGAAAAATATATCTATTGATGAAACTGCTCAACTATATTTTAGTCATGTATGGCTCCATTTTAGTCTCCCCAAGTCTATTTTCTCAAATTGAGATAGTAGGTTCCTGTGCATCTTTTGGTCCACTCCATGGAAGATGATGGATACCAAGTTGATGAAGTCCAAAACCCTCCATCCATAGAATGATGGTCAAAAAGAGGTGGTGAATGGCTTGATTATTCACATGATTTAGATGTATCACTCTAAACATCCATACACATGGGATGAGGGACTTATTTTCATAAAACATGGATACAATCAGGCCTTGCATAGCTCAAACAAGCATAGTCCATTCTATGTATGCTTCAGGTTCTAACCCATGGCACCAATTAATATAGCCATTCCATTCTTCACCATAAAATACACACCTCATAAAAGATCTGAGGCATCAAAAGAAACAAAGTTCATTGAATAAATGCAACACATATAGCAACAAGTTCATGACATCATGGAATCAAAAGTATAAGCAACACCATGATAAACATAGTATTGCACACTATTTTATTATGGGTGACAAGGTTTGGTTATGGATTCAGAAGGAACAAATTGTAGGCCAACACAAAAAAATTCAGCTTCTACGATATGGTCCCTACACCATCACTAGAAAAGCTAGAGAAAATGCTTTTGAGTTGAACCTACCAATGTACCTTGGTCTACATCCAATATTCAATGTGGAGCTCCTCAAACCATATCATCTACCTCTATTAGACACTTCAGTTGTAGCAAAACAACTAGACATTGATGAGATTGATCCATAGAGTTTTTCTCTAGTGGAGGAGGATCAGATTGTGGACACTAAGATGAAGACAATAAGAGGATGCTCTATTCTGCTTTATCAAGTGGTCAAAAGGGGCCAGCTTAGCCACCAAGGTGAGTGGTTCACAGAGAATCAAATCAAGACACAACTACCACACCTGATGTGGGACATTGATGTAATGAGGACCATTGCTTTTCAAGAAGGGAGAAGTGATTTGGGCAATAATTTAGGTGATAATTTGGGTGATAGTTTTATCCTAATTGATGATGAAACTTCTAGGAGCCATAACTTTTGCACCATATCTCCAATTGACTCATCATTTGAACCATTGGAAAGCTAAGAACAAGGAGAACACATGAGATGGCATTGATATTTGATCAATGAAGTTTGACCCTTTAAAACCCAATGGAAGTGAAATAAAATTCAATTTTAGTAGTGCAGTCTAACAATAGTAAGTTTCTAAAAATAGTAATTCCTTAAATTTTGTATTATTTTAAAATGTGGAATTCAAACCACTTAATCACCCTTGAGATTGGTGACCTTCCACATCCTCCCCCTACTTTCAAAATGGGTATAAATTAAGATGTAACTCGAAATGGAAAATTAGACATCTCTTCTTAGAGATAAGCATATATTTGTATTATGATCATGAGTAATAATACATCTCTTCTCAGAGAATTCATTGTTACTATGTTATTTATATGTTATTGAAATATTTATCAACTAGAACTTCTAAGTTTTGGATTAGTGGTATCAGAGTAGTTTATCTTGAGAGTGTATGATCCTAAGGATGAGGTTAGGCTACAAGAAGATTGGGTGGAAAACAATAGAGCTTCCAAACTATCCACGTATTCACTACAAATGACCTCAAATGGTGGATGACACTGAGACATCTGATCCTTTCAAGGAAATGGTGAATGAAGCCCTCTAATGGAAATAAGCATAGATGGTACAATAATTTTCCCAAATTCTTCAATAACTCTTGATGGGAAATTATGGCTCCTCAGCTACACTTTCTAGCTCCTTATTCATAGAACATCCTTTTAGTGCCCCAACACCCTTCAAGGTTCAAGTGAATTTTGATATTCCTATATTTTAAGGCAAAATCAATGTTAATGTAGTAGAAAATTGGTTAGATCAATTATCTTCCTACTTTTCTATAAATAAATTCACCGATGGAGAAAAGATCACTTTTGCTCTTTTGAAAGCATCATTGCCTGTGAAAAACTGGTGGGAAGTGTACAAAAAGAGGTTTAGTATAGATGACATTGGCCTTGAGATGGAACCTACCTAGGATGATTTCATGGAAGTGGTGAAAGAAGAATAATATCCCATTAGAGCATATGATGATCTATACATACAGTGGCAACAACTTCACCAAGGTAAGGACCAATCTATTCAAGATTACACAAACATTTTTCATTCTTTGTCTGTAAGATTGGGCATCCAAGAATGTGAGAAACATAAGAATCTCAAATATCATGGTGGACTATAACGGTACATATGGGGGGAAATGGAACTCTTCAATTTTGAAACCCTCGGTGAGGCATACAAATTCATAATGAAGATTGAGCAGAAGCAAGGCAGAAAGAATACGAAGAGTTAGCCCTCAAAATGGAAAAGTGATAAGGAAGGTCAAACACAAAGCCAAAATTAGAAGCAAAAGGAGTTTAAAGATAATAAACCCCAGAAGGGGAAGGCTAGAAAATGGTGTGATTACTACAAAATTAGAACTCGCTCCAAAGAATAATGTTGAGCCATCAAGTCACTGCTCTCTGAGTCACAATACTTGACATCTACTACTTTGTCTCATAAACAATCCACAATTGAAGAGGATGAAGAAAAAATTATAGATTATGATCCTAACACCATTTTTGATTCATCATAGACCCATAAGGAAAGGCTAGATGACAAGGAAAGATTGTTTCACTCCAAATTATGGTTAAAAAGTAAGCCTCTACATTTCATTCTTGATAGTGAGAGTCAAAAGAATTTAATCTCTACTAAATTTGTGAAAAGTCTAAATCTATCCATGAATCTTCATCCAAAGCCATACAGTATTGGATGGTTGAGATGAGGGAGAGACCTCTGTGTCACCCATTAGTGTCTTCTTTCATATATAATAAAACCTTTCCAAGATGAAGTCTTGTGTGATGTGGTCAATCTAGATGTGTGTGATGTACTCCTTGGTCAGCCATTCATTTATGAGTAACACAACATCTATGAATCATGAACCTAAAGAATCACCCTCACTCTTGGAACATGGCACTAGAGGGTACTAGAGGTACCACCTCCCACATCTGTCTCCCTGATCAGTGCTAACCAATGTAAGAGATTGGTGGAGAGGACAAAGCAATTTATTCTCATTGTGGTCAAACCATAGAAATCCAATAAGGTTGATGTTTCAATATTGAATACACAATAAACACACCAAAAAAAGTATATAGGATGAATCATAAGAGAATATGATGACTTATTCAAGTCACCCACAGGAGTTTCATTACATTTCCAGGTAAAACATTCTATCGATTTGATCCTAGGATCACATTTTCCTAACAATCCTGTATATCGTAGATCAGTTTTAGAAAATGATGAGATAAATAGATAGATTCAATAATTGATCTAAAAGGTTCACATTAGGCTAAGCTCTTCACCCTATGGTAGTTCAATTGTCTTGGCACTGAATAAAGATGGAACATGGAGGCTTTGCATTGACTATCGAGCCTTGAATAAAATCACTTTGAAGAGTCACTACCCTCTTCCTAGGATTGATGACCTACTGGACCAACTCCATGGTTAGAATTTCTTCACCAAAATTGATCTCAAATTTGGCTATCACCAAATTCCCATTGATCCCACTGATGTCTAGAAGATTGAATTCAAATCTAAGGAGGGGCTCTTTGAATGGTTGGTTATGCCATTTAGCTTAACTAATGCACCTATAACCTTTATGAGGATTATGGATGACATCATACGATGCTTCACCAACTCATTCATGGTTGTCTACCTAGATGACATACTCATCTATAGCAAAACATAGGAGAAACATTTGCAACATGTTCATAAGGTGATTCAAACTCTTTAGGAGCAAAATTTTTGTGCAAATATTGATAAATGCACATTTGGGATGACAATAATTCAATACCTTAGGTATGTTATGAATAAGTAATGGGCCTATTCCAATGCAAAAAATATTTGGGTTATTTGAGAATGGCCCACACCAAGTACCTCATAGAACTTCACAGCTTCTTAGGTCTTGCCCATTTCTATCACATGTATATTCTTGGATTTTCACATGTTGCTTGGTCACTAACCCAAGTGACTAAAGAAGGAGCTAAAGCTACAATTTAGTGGGCTGAAATACAATAAAGGGAATTTGAGAATTTGAAGAATAGACTTCACTCAGCCCCAATTCTTGCCTTGCCAGATTTGCATCAACCTTTTGAGTTGATGACAAATGCATCTCAATATGCCATGGGAGTTTTGATCATGTAACATGGCCATGTTGTTTCATATCATAGTGAAACTTTCACTAATATAGTCAGGAAATATCTAACATATGATAAGGAGCTCTATACCATTGTGTAAGCCTAAAAACAATGGAAACACTACATCTTGGGGAAAGAGATGGTCATCCACATTGACCACAGACCATTGGAATTAATCCAAACACAGAGAAAACTATGAAATGAGAGGCACCAAAAGTGGGCCACATATATTCAAAAAATCCATCTAATCATTAAACACAAAAAGGGGAGCTCATATATAGCTACAGATTGTCTAAGCCACCTACTAATTACTACACTCACAATAGTTCTTGACCTATGTAGACATGAGACTGCCACTTGGGTTGCTCTATATGAAGTAGATCCTACCTTTGCTGATACATATCAGGTGCTTCAAAAAGGTAAACATGTTTTTGATTTCTATCTATAAGATAATGTCTATTTTCATATGGGGCACATCTATGTTCTAGCTACAAAGCAAATGAAGATGATATGGGAAGCACATTTCAGTAGGATATCTAGACACTTTGGTATAGAAAAGACATTGGTAGTTCTTAAAAAACACTTCTACTAACCCCATATGTGAAAGGATGTGGAAAGATATCTCAAATCTTGCATCCCATGTGTGATAGATAAGCCAATAAATAAGAATCAATGATTGTACATGCCATTGCCATAACCAACCAAGCCTTGGGAACTTGTCTCAATGGATTTTGTCTCAGGTTTGCCCACTTCAAAACATGGTAAGGACTATATTTTTTTGGTAGTTTATTGTTTTTCAAAAATGGCTATCATGATTACTTGTAAGAAAAATATATCAGCTAAAAAAACTACTCAACTATATTTTAGTCATGTATGGCTCCATTTTGGTCTCCCTAAGTGAATTGTCTCAGATTGACATAGCAGATTCTTGAGCATCTTCTGGTCCACTCTATAGAAGATGATGGATACCAAGCTAATGAAGTCCAAAGCCTTCCATCCACATACTGATGGTTAGACAAAGGTGGTGAACTAATTGATTTTTCACATGATTCAGATGTATCACTCCAAACATCCATGCACATGGGATGAAGGGCTTATTTTCATACAACATGGATACAATCAGGCCCTACACATCTTGACTAAGCATAGTCCATTCCAAGTATGCTTTGGGTTCCAAACCATATCACCAATTGATATAGCCATTCCATTATCCACCATGGAATACACACCTCATTTAATTTTTTAGGTAGAAAAAGTAACAAAGTTCATTGAACAAATGCAACACATCAAGCAACAAGTTCATGACATCATGGAGAAGATGAATTAGAAGTATAAGCAATGCCATGATAAACATAGGATTGCACACCATTTTTTTGTGGGTGACAAGTTTTTGTTGTAGCTTTAAAATGAATGACTTGTAGGCCCACACAAAAAAATTGGCCTCTATTATATGGTCCCTACACCATCACCAAAAAAGTTGGAGAAAATTCTTTTGAGTTGAACCTATCAGCCTACCTTGGTCTAAATCCAATATTCAATGTGGATCTCCTCAGACCATATCATCCACATCTATTAGAAACTTTAGTAGTAGTATAATAACTAGACATTTATGAGCTTGATCCATAGAGTTTTTCTCTAGTGGAGGAGGATCAAATTTTAGACACCTAGATGAAGACAACAAGAGGGTGCTTTATTCCGCTTTATTGAGTTGTCAAAAGGGGCCAGCTTAGCCATCAAGGTGAGTGGAACATAGAGAATCAAATCAAGACAAAACTACCAAACCTAATGAGGAATATTAAAATAATGGGTACCATTGCTTTTCAAGGAGGGAGGAATGATCTAGGCAATAATTCAGGTGACAATTTGGGTGACAGTTCCACCCCAATTGATGATGAAACTTCTGGGAGCCATAATTTTTTCACTATAGCTTCAATTGACTCACTATTTAAACCTTTCAAAAGATAAGAATGAGAATAAAGACATGAGATTACATGTATCTCTAATTGATGAATTTTGACCCTTGAAAACCCAACATAAGTACCCCAAATTTTAAATTTTGTAGTGTAATCTAAAAATAGTATGTTTCTAAAAATATTAATTCCTCAAATTTTGTATTGTTTTAAAGAGTGGAAGTCAAACCACTTAATCTCCCTCGAGATTGGTGACCTTCCATATCTTCCCCTAATTTCAAAATGGATATAAATTAATATGTAACTTGAAATGGAAAATTAGAGATCTCTTCCCAGAGATAAGCCTATAGTTATATTGTGATCTTGAGTAATAATACATCTCTTCTTAGAGAATTCATTATTACTATGTTATTTTTGTGTTCTTGAAATATTTATCAACTATAACTTCTGAGTTTTGGATCATTGCATATATCGAATCCATTTAAAAACTTAAGAAAACTTTAGTGAGCCTTAAAAAGAATGCACTAGAATTATATTCATAGAGCTATAATGGCCAAGAAAACCCTACTCACTAGATCCATTATGTGAGAGGGTCGTTGAAGAAAATAAATGAACAAAGGGAACCTATTGAGAGGGAAAATTAGGGTAATCTCACTGGTGAGATGATGGATGTAAGTGGTTACATTCAAAGTATTAAGGACAAACTAAAAGGCCTTAAAGAATAGTAGGTTCAACTTCATTCCTCTTATATGACATTCATTCCTCCTCAAAAAACCATTCTAAGTGCCCCTTTGATTTTTCCAAGTTCTTCATGTGTTTCTCAAACCTTCCCTTATTGGAGATCAATCCAAGAGAACTGTCAAATAAAGAAGGAGATTGTTATGGCACAGCCTATTATTGAGATCATTGATCATTTTAAAGAGAAGATATCCCAAGAGAATATTGATAAGAAAATCAGAGAGTTGGAGCTAAAGGCAAGGAAAGAGGAGGAAAACCAAAATCAAGCTATGCTTTAAAAACGTAATTGAAGCTTATTTTGTGCTCAGATTAGTCAACTAGATTATGAATAAATGGAGCCTGATAAGGAGAAAGAGCCACCAAGTGAGTATGTCTATATTCGAGGTTACTTTGCTCCTAATTTTCCACATATGGGCATGTCAAAGGAGTTGGAAAAGAAGTTTCTTGATTTATAAACCACTGAGCTTATAAGGGAACATGTAACACATCATTTTCCATCTTATTATGGAAGTGTACTAAAGAGATTTCCTTTTGATCTAGGAGGACCAATGAGCTAAAGGTTAGTTTGTACATAGACTAGTTATAGTTTCATTCCTCTAAGTGATTTTCTATACATGATTTATTAGTTGTTTTGACTTTTATTTTAGTTTTTTTCCTTTCCTCTAAGTGCACATTTCTATTTTTTTTCAGTCAGTTTCTCTTATTATGTTTGGTCTGCAAGCTTTCCTAGTTTTAGTGTTTGTTTGAGTTTGTCATTGTTAAAATTCTGAGCTCTTTTGACCAATAGACTGGTTAACCCCTATAATTCACCAAAAAATGTTAGTAATTTGGACTATCAAGGCCAAATTACTACCCCTATTATCTAAAACTTTCCCCAAAATGGTTAAATTTCCAACACAATTGGTCAAACTAGTCATTTATGGTCCTAAAAGTGCAAAACATTGGTAAAAAAATTCCCAAAATAGCATTAAAAATGAGTTAATAAGAGCATATATTATTCCAAAAGAGTTTTAGTCATGTTTTAAAAAGTGAATTTATCCTAAGTCTAAAAGTTCAAGTCATGAAAAGATCATTTAATAGGTTTAATAGCCAAAAATGCCACAAATTGGACTCCCACATGCCAAATTTCTATTTAAAAAGGTTAAAAATATGAAAATTTACATGGATGGAACTAAATACTTCTCCAATGTTCTTTTCAAGTGGTGGGAAGCTTTGTTTTCCTCTTAAATGGCCAAAAGAAGCTTGTTTTCACCTATTTTTCAAGAAGAGTATGGAATCCATACAATCAAATGTAGGGGATATATTTTATAGGACATATTAAATATTCAAAAACATTTTCATGGAGTTTCATGTCCATACAAGCCCTAAACCAACTTTTTTATTTCCTACTTATTGGCACAGGGTGAAATGCCTATAGGTTTTCTTATGGTACAATCTATTGGGGGAGGGTAACGATCTAAAATATAGGGTGAATAAACTATAATAAAAGGGATTAATAATGGTATAATTGGTTTCTCAATTTTATTATCTATCCTTAAGAACTATCTAGTTGAATTCATGACAAATTCTACTACCTAGCATCTAGAAAGGCAGTTATTTTTATTTAATTTCTCTTAACCTAGGCAAAGTTTTGGGAAAATTCAAATTGTTTCAAAATATTGAAGAATTGATCTAAAATTTCATGGTATAATTTAGGTGTTATTCATCCATTTCAAGGTCAAATAGAGGTTCCAAATTTATCCAATCAATCTGTAGTATTGGTAGGCTTGCAAGGGAGAATTGTACGGTCATGAGAGAAAAAATTATCTTTAAGTTTTCAAGAGTTTGGTGTTTTCATAATTTACATAATTTTTAATTATTTCCAAGATAAATTATTATAGGTTTATCTTATTTCATTTCCAAAAGTGTTCATCTCCATGCTCTAAGAGTGTATCCAAGGGGCCTATTTGGCATAAATTAAGCAATTTTTGCATATTTTGAGGTTTTTTGAGAAAAATGAAGTTCATTTTAAGTCACTAAACCTCCTTTAATTTATTTAAAATTTTGTTATTATGTTTCATATAATTTGATTGTATACACTCCTCTCCATGGTCTTAGAATGCTCCTTCAACTCCACCCCATCCATCCCCATCTCATTGTCTACAACAACCATTATCACTATGTTTTTTGCTTCATTTTCATCCTCCTTTAATTATTCTCTCATATTTTCACCTAAATTAATCCATATCACCCTCATACATTCTTATATCAATAGTTTTATGGTGAGAAGGAGCTAATTTTCAAAATTATTATCAAGCATGATTAAGGAGATATGAGAATAAGCCAAGCATCATGATACAACCATGAAAGATCATTCATATCAGTATATAATAGTTAGGAGAATTCCACATGTTTGAGAAAAGGATAGAGAACATGAGATATACCTAAAGGCATATGCACAACAACTTACCTTGTTTTATCTTAAGAGAGCTAAGGTTGATCAAGGGGCAACATGAATATGAGAGAAAGAGTTTTCATGCCTTAGATAAGATGACATAGTCAAGAAATCCAATGAATTCATAAGGTGTCAATAATAATGCTATCCATATATATATGATTAGTGAAAATGATCTCATCAAGAAATAAAAGGAAGAATAAGGATCAAATATGTATTTGGGTAGTCCTTAATTCATATACAGGCTATTATCTGTACAATAGCACCCTATAACCCATATCAAGTTCAAACCAAGCAAGAAAACACTATCTCAATGAGTTTTGTGTTATTATATTTATTGATTTAAAAGTGATAAGGTAAATTCAAATAATTTTTTCATATTAAGGGTCTGAATGAAGGAAGGAATAGTAAACCTAGAGAAAGAATGCCTTCAGCCCTATAAGGCACTTGCAGGCTTTTGCCTTATACAGAGGCCTAATTGCTTGTAATTTGGACCTTTAGGGGTTTCAAGAGGTTGGTATTGATTAGAAAGATAATTTTGAGATTAAATTAATCTTGGATGAACTATAAAGAAATGTATACATAAGGATTCAAAATGAACCTATTACAAGTATAGACCTATTACAAGTTTAGTAGCCTACAACTAGCCCTAATAAGGGTATTGTTGTAGGTGATGACCATGAGAATAACAAGAGACTTGGGGTTTTTTTTCCATAAATAAAATATTAATAAATAATTTTTGTTCAATAATTGATAATATTATGTAAAAATAAATAGTCACAAACCTTCCTCTTGTGTTTTTTCAAACCCTCCAATCACCTCAAGTCTTATTGGGTCCATATAACTATGAAATAAAGTTAAGTTTTGGTTTCCAAAAAGAGAGTCTTTCAGTGGTTGATATTTAAGGGTTTATTGTCAAGGATGGTTTATCACATGGAGAAGGAGAATATAACCTCAAGGTAGGGCTAAAAAACAAGGTTGATGTAGTTGATAGATACAAAAATGTACTTATAACCATACTATACAGGCCTACAATCATCTTATGGAGAAGATTAAGTTTGTGTGACAAGGGTTTGGCCTTTCACAAGGGTTTTATAAATAGGTAATGGTTATCTATCCATATGGAAATATTTAATGGAGTTGGAGGATATTCAAAGAGACCCTTAGACCTTTAGCTTACCTATAAGCTTGTATGGATAATTAACTTATAGTCATCATAGGATGCCCCAGTCAAAGAGGTTTTTTTTTTTTTTTTAAGGTTTTATATTTATTTTAGAGAATTTATTAAGTTGAAAGGGTGATGGTAATTAAAAATTATTAGATCACAAAACATGTGTAGCCTTGATAAGAGTCAATGAAGAATAAATCAAGTTGTATTGATTACACCTACCGAAGATGTAACCTACATCAATCTCCTATAAACATTCATTGAATGAGACAACTATGTCAAAGTGAAGGATTGATTAGTGGATAAAGACATTTCATATAAATACATTATATCCAATGCATGATGGATTGTGAATAATTCTCATAGATACTTATTCAATTAGTTCATCCATTTAAGGGTCATCTATATCTCACATAAGGTACCTACAGTCAAGTTTGATCACCAATCATATATTCCAAGACACTTAGGGAGGTTGTCTCAATATATGGTTTGAAGGAGATGGTGATAATATAACTAATGAATTAGTAATTAAGGAATATATATTAAGAGGCCAGTAAAAGATACCTACTAGTCTATATAGTTACAACCATTCTTAATACTAGACCTGCAGTTCTGTAAGTTCACTTACAAATGAAAGCAAGTGATCATTAAATAAATATTAGAAGGTGAAAGATAAACACTCATAATAATCACATACATGAAAAATAAGGAATTTTAATCTCATTCCAATTAATAATGATAAATAAAAATCACGTTCAAGATAGGAAACAAAACCCCTACAACTCCAATCAAATCCAACAGGCATGTATCATTCTCATGAAGGCCTTTTTGATGGAAAGGATGGTTTATATTAGGAATCAAAAGGTTTGTATAGTTACCAAATAGTCATGAATATTATGAGAGACATCATGAAGGTATATAATGTGAAATTCTACCTTACAGTCATACTTAAGAATGGTAAACTTATGCCCATGTATAGGGTCGTTTGAGTGCTAACAATAACAAGAGTAAATAATGGCTTACAAGGTTTTTTGTATTTAGTGGATGAATATTTTGAGGATAAAAATTATGAAATTTTCATCAAAATTTCAATTAAATTTCAAATCATACTCTTCAATTAGGCTTGCACTAACAAGCCATGTACAAACTATGCACAGGTTGAGACCTAGAGGCTTGGGTTTATGTCAATTTAGCTTTGAAGGAGATGATTTGGGGTTCTTATTTTATTTATATGGTATAAAAACATGTTTTTAAATTGTTTTTACCTCAAATATTTTCCAAATCTGATCAATTTTCACCTGTAATAGTGAACATCAATCATTTATATTCCTAAATGCCTTGTTTGGAGGTATTATCATGCTTGAAAATAGGGGTAGATGATATTTACAAACTATTTGAGAGAATATTGAGATTATAGAAGATTATTTTAATATTTATATCCTATAAAACCACGAAATTTACCCACAAAACATGAAAACTCAATCAAAAGTGTAGACAATCTATGCAGGAAGGTCAAAATTTGGAGAAAAATAAAGATTCTAGGAGCTAAAGGTTGAGTTAAGACATACATTTTTTTTTAAAATGTATTAATGAGTTTGGGAACCATATTAAAAAATTTATTATCCATTTTAAAAGTGCACATATCTTTTGTATTGTCTCAAACCTCAACCTATTCGTTTGAGGTTACCATTGGAACATGCTTCATCTCAGAGTGCCTCAGAAGCTTATATGTCAAGTAAAGGACTGATAAGCATGGGATGATATTTTTAAACAATAATAAGACCTATATATAGTGTGAAATTTTCAAATTTTATGTGAACCATGCTCATATAGGCTTATGTAAGTAAATAGGGATTTAGGCCAAAAAGGGTATTTTTAGATTTTCCATGGAAAAATGATTTTTAGAGTTTTTTTATAGATTTTTTAAGGTAATAAAATTATTTTTTTCAGGATTTTTTAAGAAATGGAGGATTAATTTTCATCTTGATGAAGTTTTTCACTTTTGGTAGTTCTAGGCACCCTTCCAAGCCACCTGTTTAAATGATCATTTTGTTCACCACATGTGGATTTGATCCAAATAATATTAGTATGTTTTTAAGACACATATTTTATTATAATTTAATTAAAAAAAATTATAATTTAAGTGTTTGATCTTTATGAATAATCACTACGAGCGTAGGCAACCCAAAATATAGTCAATTTCTTGCAAGCAAACTTCATTCACATGGTCACTTTTCATATATTTTTCATGCAAGTCTAATATTTTAAGGGATATAATAGGTGTAAACCTAATACACATTAATGGAATTTCTTAAATATTTTTAGGTCCTTACCTCATGAATCATCAGTTTGAAGTTTTGGCTATAGAACCTTCCTAAGCACCTTAAAAACTAGTTTTGAGAAAAGTGGATTTTATTGTAATAAAATCATTATCAATCAAATTTAAAACTTTTAATACATCAATTATACTCTTATATTATTATATAAATGAATTTTTTATGTATGTATATGTATAGATGAGATTATAAATCATGTTTTTTAATGGAAAAAAGCATGTAAAATGAAGTATAGGGAAATTTAATAGAATATAATCATTGGTGATAGAATATTATAACTTTTTATTCACCTTAAAATATTAATTTGATCATAAATAATTCCATAAGTGTCCTTGCCATCTCAATGAAAATGGCGATTCTACTGGAAATTTGTGTAAAATGAGCCTAGTCAACCCTCTTAACTAAATGGCAAAGTTTTTCTCATTAGAATCACAATTTTTGTGATGATGAATTGTTTTCTAGGTGAAATTTGTTTTTGTTTCAGGTTTTATGGATTATTTTTGAATTTTCATGGTTTCCAAATGCAAAAATTAACATTTAGGTTTAACTAGTCCAGTTGGCCTATTGTTCAAGGGACTAAGTTAAAGTTTGACATTGGAATGCTATTCAAAGAGTTCTATTTTGATTTTAAATACCACATTGATTATATTCCATGGATCTTACATGCACTTATCAATCATCAAGGTCCTTTTTCATGTAAGATGAGGCTAAATTAGGGTTTACTAGTTGATAAGTCATGCATCTATTCTTGGTTAGCTTATCATCCAAGCCTTTCAACCACTCCAACTCGGCCTCAAGTGGAGAAAAAGAAACCAAGATGTGGTATTGCATTCCATGAAATAAATTTTTACTTCTCAAACTTGGACCTACCTCATATCTTCTAAGCCAACCTTGAATTTCATGCATGTTTAGTGATTTTTGGGAATTTAATGTTAATGACTTGTCATCATGGGCCCACCATATTCCTATACCAAATTTGGAGAGACATTCAATTTTTGTAAAGGGAAAATCTTTTATCGAATATTTTAAATATTGTAAAGGGATTTAGATCTTAATTTGAGTCAACTAGACTAACCCTTCCCCTTTTTAAACTTCTCATTGGTTGTAATTAGAGTTTAACACATATTTATTGGCTTAATCAAACCATTTTTAAGAAAATATTCTTGAAGATAAAAGATAAATTGTAAGGTAGACCATTTATCAATAAAGGAAGTTTTTGTTCTATATCTATGTTTTGACAAAAAAAATAGTGTGTATTTGATTGTGCATCAACATATAAGTAAGATTTATCTCCTTTTTACAAGTCCTTTGCTCACCTATATCTCTCTATCTTACCCTTTTTCAGGTCATTTGAAGAGGTTTTCAACCCTTCATCTAATTTTTTTTTCTTAAGGATAGAAATATAAGTTTCATTGATTATATGTGTGGATTGATTTCAGTAACTTTAGAGAATTTGGACATTTCAAGTGTATCACCCCCTTTTAATTAGAATTTATTTTAAGTTCCATCTTCCCCTTCTCACCCAAAAATCACAAAAATAAATCATAGTAAATCTGATATAATTGATAAATCTAATGGGAACCAACCCTTTATGGAGGTTCTTCTTAGTACAGAGTCCCCAACACTTTAAGAAGTTCCCATTAAATCAGTTGGAGAGAGGGTGTGGTTTACACATCTTCAAGTATGGTGCACTCTAGAGTGAAAATATTTATTTCACATTTTACCTATGAGTGGTAAATTTAATCCTTTATTTACACATTTTTATCTTTCCCTTTGTTCTTATAAATTCATCCATTTTTGTAGAATTATCTTCTCTTGACTCTAATTCCTCTTTTGGTCACTTCTTTCCTTAACATTCCTTCATAATATCCTTCTTTTATTTAATTTACTTTGCTTTCTTATTACCTACTTCTTCTACATGGGTACCACTCCTAGCACATTTTACGCCCTTCCTTACATTTTAAATTGGTACATGCTAGTTAGGATGTTGTATATATTTATCAACATATCTCTCTACTTATACATCCCCTTTCCTATGTTTGGTTTTCTCTCACAATCCATTCTTGGTATATTTCCCATTTTTGTATAAACATAAATTATTATTATTTTTGGTCTTTTCCTTCTATAGAATATTTATTTTATATGCTTCCTTGGATGAGGACTTGTAACTCCTCAAACCCTTCTCTCCCTATATGACAAATTTGATTCCTACCTCATTCAAGTCTTCATTTTTTCTTCCCTCTTCTTAGGCTTGGATTCCTCATTACCCTATTACTTGTTTATGTTTACTTCTTCCATCCTTGTCATACTATCCTTATGAATATTGATGAATGCCTCTCTTTTATTTATCTTATTCACAATATGAAATATATTATGTCTATTTCCCATGATCCTTGGTGTTCTCAATATTGTGCCCTTTTTTAGTTTCAATTTTTATTTAGGTTCTCATATTTATAGAACACTTATTATAATAAGTAGTGGGTTGGTTTTCTCTCTATCATCATTTGATTCCTCATATTTTATATATTACATGTTATTTAACTTGTCATATCTATGCACTTAAATTGTCATATGAATATTTATATAGTCTAAATACACCTTTAATCTTGGTATGTTCATTATTTTATCTAGTGGTGATTCTACATAACAAGAAATTCATTGCAGAGGGTATATTTTCCCAAGCTTTTCACTTTCCACATTCACCCACATACTTATAAAGTAAGTATATTTACATCACTACAAATTCCAAAAGAAAATCATATGCCTAAACTAGTAAACATGAAATTGTCCATTCATATTTTAAAACACTATTAATATTCACATACCAAATTTCCATCACTCTTTTGTACATTGAGGTGACATTTCCTTCAGAAGTAAATAATGTGTACATATCATGCCTTAAATATTTATATGGAAGTTGGAATAACCCTTGTTATGTTCATATCCAAAATATCTCAATCAAAATTAACATTATGATATTACCAAAAAAAACCTTTAAAATTCACATTGTCTAATGCCTTGTTGACTACTTCTACTTCATAGCATAATAAATTATAAATATTTCAATATATTCCATTTGATAGGCTATGTACACAATGCCCTTAAGGTCTATTTTACAATATGTGGCCACAATGAGCTTATCACTAAGTAGACATATGAATAACTTAATGATAGAGTTTCAAAATTTATATAATAGGAGTGTGTAATCTCCTATTTCCACCTCTAATAAATTTTTGACTTAATAAACTATGTTTCATTTATAAAATCTACACACACACCTCCCTCTCATTTTAAATTCTTATGATATGATGGATCTTATTTTATCTAATATATAAAATTTACCATTAACTTACACCCCCCTGATGGGTTCATTAAACCATTCATTTTAAAAATTCATTTTGGCTTACCATTTTGGTAACAAAAATATCACCAACAAATATACCATTGTAAGGTTTTTTTAATTCAATCTCCAATGGTTGGTCATATTCCAAATTATGATTATTAAGTTAACTATTTGCCATGATATTAATAGAATCACCAATTGTTATTCGTTCTTTATTTCCTCTAGATACACCATAAAATTAATTTGTGTATGATATTTTGGCTTCTTTGGAACTTTTTTTATTCATATTTTTTTGTTACATACCCTCTAAAATATATAGTAATTTATTCCACTTTTTCTTTAATTATAATAATTTTATTCACCATTTATCAAAATCTCTTCTTCACTCTCTTATTTTAAAAAACTTGATGCCTTCACTTGGGTGCATTTATTCATAGTTTCCAAAATATTGCTTTCAATTCCTCATACTTCTCTCATCAATCCTTTAAATATTTATAAAATCCTCTTTTGTCCATTAAATTATTACCACATGGACCTAAATTTTATTATTAGGATTGTTTTCTCCTCTTGTTTCTCCTGAAACTTTCCATCATATAAACTACTTAGAATCCACTCAAACCACTCCCAATGTTCTGCAAAGCTCTCTTTTTCCACTCACACTGATCTCTTTTTTCCCAAAGCTATCCAATTATTTGATTATGACATGGAAAAATTATCTTAATACCTTTTATTCACCTTATTTTAGATCTATCTTTGAATTTAATTACCTATATACCTAAAATTATATACTAATTTGTCATATAGATCATAATGGTCACATTTCATTTCTTAGTTCATGATTTTTTCAAGAGTTTAAATCTTTTCTTGTTGTATGTGTGTATCTCTATATATTATCATTTTATTATTTGTGAAACTCTTGTTATTTTTAGTGTGAAAAATCCTAACCTATTTTATTGCCTAATAATATAAATATGTGTATAATTAATTTTATCTAGAGCAATGGTTTACAATTATGACTCTCAACCTTTAACATAAAATTTGCAGATCCATACTTTGTAAAATAAACTCAACTTTTTGTGCAATTCATCCTTGGGTTTAAAATTATGTGAATCCATATTGAGTATCCATTATTTCTAATGGTTTTCTTGAATTCTCTTTTTCCTTTCTATAACACTTAAGAATATACATTGCACACATATGTAAAATAATTCTTCCTACTTAGATATATGGCATAAGAATCTCAATGTTTTAATTTATCAACTTGCCTAGATAAATTTAAATGCATTCATAATGAAAAATTCCCATAGTAATTATACATATGTAATATTGTATCTTAAGAGATCCCTCACTAAAATTTCCTAGATGCATTTACAAACTAGCCTTTCTTATTAACAATTAATTAATTTGAAAATTAGATATATATATATATATATATATATATATATATATATATATATATATATATATATATATATATATATATATATATATAGAAAGTAGTGAATATTTTTATATAAACATTTTTTAAAGGAAATAATAGTCTGTCCCCAAATATTTTTTTGAAATTATTTTTCTCTAAATTCATCTATGGATCGATGAAATGAGGTCAATTCCTTGTTTTTTCATTGATATTTCATAATGTTCACCTCCTATGCAAATTTCCTATTTGGTCTTGAATGATTCAATAATCAAATAATCATCCACATATACCCACAAAAACCTTTATTATGAAAACCACTCCTTATTCACCTCATTTTCACCCTAATCATGTGATAAAAATATTTTTATATATTCTTCAATCAGGTTCCTGAGACACACATTCATCTCATGATCCTTGATTGAATATCCGTTCAATTATTTTTCTTCCTAGCATGGCTTCATTATATCTTCAGAGTCTTTCTCATTCAAAATATTTTGGAATATTATATTTTAATCATTTTTTATGCATAACCTTGTCTATAACTTACTCCATACCATAGATATCCATAACCATATTGGGTGAAAGCAACTCCCCCATGTGTATTTATTTTTTATTTATATCTCTCGAGTCTTCATGCTTTTGTTATCTAACCTTATATTTGACCAAATGATATTATTAATGCACATTAACTCTTCATTAGTTTAACATTAAATATTATAATAGTCAACTATTCAACCATTTTGCTTATCATGAAGGTTAATCAAAATAAAAATTAATTAATAGTAGGGTCATAGTGATTATAAATATAATACTTAAGCATGTATAAGAATATTTTATATGCTGAGAGTTTAAGGTTATGCTAAATTCAAATGAACTTATCAATATTTTGGAAATATAAACCCATTTAAAAAAATCAATAACATTAATTTATATTTTGTTTTATTAACATATGACTAACAATGTATAATATTATTCAACAAATGAAATTATTATATATAACTAAAATATTTTTCATAAGTTCGCATAATATATATGTGTGTGTGTGTGTGTGTGTGTGTATGTATATATATATATATATATATATATATATATATATATATAATTTTTAAATGTTATTGACTTTATGGTAGAGTGATACCTATAAAAAAGTTATCCTCTTGAAGATTCAAATGATAACACTTTAGATTTTTATCAAATATTTCAATTTTTCTATTATTTTTCACTTTCACTTATGATCATGTATCTTTATATAATTAAATTTGGTATTTAGTAATTAACAATGATAATGTTGACACATAATTACCATGCATGACTTGAGCACATAAAAAAAAGTTATAATCCACCATTTTCTCACATTTTCATGTTATTTTATGAGTTTACCCTTTTATTCTATTGTTACACACCTACAAGAACCTCACTATCTATTGAAAACATACTAAATATCTTATACAAACATATCCAAACTCTCAAGTCAATCCTATTATACACATGTTAGTTCTAATAGATTCTATCAATATCACCAAATGATGCATACATAATTTGGGTGGAATCAACCCTCTCTCAACAATGACCATTTTTAAAAATCAAACCTTTCCATGGGACAAACATTTTTCCTACCATGTCTAAGGCTTGATAAATTACCTAATTTTAATCATATACAGATAATTCAATGTATTATTCAAAATTCACTTGTAACTTATCTAGAACACACATATACACTATTTCACATTGAATAAATCTACCATATTCTTCAAAAATAGTAAACTTAGTAACTAGAGTAGTCACAAGCCAAGTCTGAAGCACAATAAGGCCATGTCAAAGCAAGAACTATGAAGTATAAAATCCAAATCATTATCTTATTAGAGTGCACACTAAACTAATTTAACCATAGGATATCTCTTGCACATAATTACTATAATTATTCCATTAGACATAACCATGCACACATTAATTAATCAGTCTCATGATTATCAACTTGAATGAATATACACAATTTGTTTCATACTCTCCCAATAATATGGGAGATAACATGAGGAGTTAATAATAAATAATCCCAAAATTTTATTTTGTGTAACAATATTTTGTTGCATGACACTAGTATTAATCAGGATGGAATATTTTCACTCAAAAATAGTACATGCAAATATTACTTGTATAACAACTAACTAACTATTTAATAAATATTAACTAATATAGTAGATATGAGGATGAATAACACAAGTTTGGTTTGGTATAAACCCAAACCACTAGCTAGTGTGAACATGACCAATCCAACACCCTCTTTTGAGCACAAAATAGGAAGTGAAAAAAGAGGAATCAAAGAGACTAAAAGGGTCTTGATAAATAGGTCTGATTAGGTACCCATGTACAAATACATAATGATATATTAAGTTTCACTATGGTAACCAATTTGTGTTATCAAAATATAATGATTTTGAGTTATAATTTTCAATTTAAATATGAATGTGTACTTTGTATTAGGATCACTCAGTAAAAAAAATATTAATCATAAAATTGGAGAAAAAAAGTCACCATGGATGAAATGTGTCACCACAAGGTACCCAAAAACTAGTAAACCACAATGAAATGCATGAAGAAAAATATTATATAAGGAATCCAAATAAGCATGACTCAAATTCTCAATAAAATTGTATATTAGGTACACTAGATATAGTAAATTCCATCAAATGAAAAATATACTCAATTAACTAACTCCAATAAAAAAAATTGTGTACTAAGAACTAGTAAGGAACATACCACTTGAAATAGTATCTACACCCCACCCCCACCCTCCACCCCCATAATGATGAAATGGGTGTACTGTCTCAAAATATTTTTGAGTGGGATAATCCCACTAACCAAATTTGAAAATTTAACACTAGGCCTCACTAGACTAGATACTCTTTAAAATAAGAGTAAAATCCACCATAAATCTAAAGGATATTGTCAGAATCAAAGTTATAGATACAAAATATCTCAATAATATTTCTCTGGTGGTGATGGGATAGTCATGCAACTGAATAATAAATTTCTAATCATAGGTCACAAACACATGAATGAAAAACTCCATGAATCTCAGTGTGACTAAAAAAATGGCCCCATCTAAAAAATAATATCACCAATTGATGCAAAAAATTACATGATGTAGTCAATATTTAGAAAACACCATCTTTGAAATTAGAAATTCATGTTCTAAAAAAATTATCCTCAAAGGGATCATAAAACTAAGGAACATCAAAAGAAAGGAGGAATAATGTATGGCCAAAGAAGTTGAGTGGTGGAGGAACCTCACATGTAAATTATACTCAAAGAATATTACCAATACCACCAATAATGATCATACATACATCCTAGATGAATATAAATGGTGGATTAATATAGCTTGACTGAAGATGTTTCAAAGCTCATTTTTAGTTCAATATACTCATGAAGAGTGGAGTGAAAAAATTATGGAAATATATCAAATTATTTCAATGAAACATATACACCATAAACAATGTCATGCCAGTAAAGCTATTTAATATGATGTATATGGGTAAAAGTACTCTATAGATGCTTATCAATGTCCACATGTCTAGTAGTGTGACCCATGGAATGAATCATGATCTAGACAAAGGCACTAGTGTGTATCTCAAAATAGGTAGGAATATATGTAGGGGAAACTAGATTGGGATATGTAAAGTGTGCAAAAAAAAATAGACACAAAATTATAAGTTATAAAAAAGGGAGTAACATGAAAAATGAGTTGTTTAGGATCTAGTAATTCACATTGTAAAATTACATCAAGTGGATGTGTGCCAAATTTAGGATTACATGATGGAATATAAACATGGGAATGAATGTCCAACATATCACTCTAAGGTTTCATGTTATACTTTTTTTCCACAAGGAGTGAATGAGGGAACATTTTGTTATGTATGAGGGAGCATAGAAATAAATTCTACTTCATTAATTTCCTATTAACTTCTTGTAGTGTTAGAAAATATGCCTATTGTACCCAACATAACCTGATTCCTTTTTTTATAATAAGCACCCACTATCTTTCAGAATAGGTCTATAGCCATATCTTGAAAATCTTCTAAAAGGAAAGGCTTTATGTATTGTGATAACCTCATTATTTGTTAGACCTATGAATATGATTCTTTTCTTGGGATAACCTAATAATGATTTTTAAAAGTTGTGTATATGTAGGTCTCGACTCATTTTGTTTGGAAAAAATCCTTGGTAAAACTACTTAACACAAAAGGGTCTTTAATGATTATTTTCAGAACATGGCAAACTTTTTTGACTAATTTTGGTTTTAAATGATTTTTTTCAGATAATTCATTCAATGAAATCATTCAGAACTATGCTTGGAATAATTGGTTCTTTAAAATTTTTTTTCAAAGGCCCATCTTCACATTTATATGAACATTTGTAAGAATCTACTCTTCAAATTTTTCCCTTAGAGGAATTTTTTAAGTTCTTATTTATAGGACCTCTAAAGCTTTATTGACCCCGTACTAAATAAATTTGGCATTTACTAAAGGGAATTGTTCTTCAATAACTCAGTTTTCAAAGTTTTACACTTATTATATGGGTCTTCAAAGGATTTTTTTTGGTAAGGCCCTTAGGAAAATTTTCTTAACACAAAAAGGGTATTTGGATAAAGTGTTTGGTGATTTCAATTGATGAATTTATGTTACTCATTTTAGTCTTAGATGATTTTTTCATGGAAATGGTTTAGAGGGAACACACCACATTTTGGTCTTTGGAAAAAAGGTTCAGATCATCAAGCTTTCAATGAAATTATTTAGGGATTTCTTTTGACTCATTTTAGTCTTTGGTGAAAGTGCTCATAACTTTTTATTAGGATACTTATCCACACATAGACACTATTATATCCTGAGTCCCAACTCCCTACTACCAAAATCCTTATGACACGATAAACCAAATCCATAGAAGTGATGAAATGACACTTGTAAAAATTCAATGATGTGGCACTCCTACTAATAATCAATAGTGCCTATGTGGCATACCTACCAAATGAAGTGATAAAGTTTGAATTGAACAAAGACATAAAAGTTATAGATGTTAGACATTAATGGTGTATGAACTAGCAATAAATGCCAAATATATATCAAATTAATTTAAATGAAAACATGCCCATTGATCTCAATCTAAATTAAAGACTTAATTGTTCCCCTACTATCAATCCTTAACTACCAATATTTATAACCTAATAGTACTCTCAAGAGAGCCAAGTGGTTAAATTGTAAATAAAAATATTATCAACACAGTCAAATAATAATGGTATCCTCATATAGAGAATTATAGGAAACTCTTCCCATTTTAAATTTTTATATCAAAGATTCAACTAAATACAAGGATATGTTCTTTAAACCTACAATATTCAACAATGATTATCACAACTACTCAACACTATGGGAGGTGATACATCAGGTTGACATGTATACATACAAATAAAAATTGAATCTAAAGCAATGCCAATTAGATGTAGACCTCCTCCCATTCAGGATTCAAGGGTTACACTTCACAATAACAAAGTAAGAGGTCATGCCTTTCATTGACCTCCTAAAATACTTATTATTCACTAGAAAGATAAGTGAAAGAACGTTCCTACACCATTTAGAGCACACAGTAGTCATTGCATACATCTCAAATGGTGCATGTCAAAATTACCTTTCCCTATCTATTGTATATCCCACTTATGCTTTACATAGGTTAGTAGCATGGATGAAATAAAAATAAATTGAGAAGACACTCAAATATTGGATGATCCCTAGGGAAATCATAAACTTTAAGGATAAATATCCAACACTAGTAACCAAATTCAAGATGGGAATTTAAATTGGGATGGCATGTTTGAATAGGTTATTTTTCTATTTTAGCATTAAATTCCTCCAACTAGAATGGTTTTTTTTCTCTATTTACTAATGACCTCAGAGTTGACATTTGATCTATTTGAAGTAATTGAAGTAAGGCTATATGATAAAGTATTACACAAGGACAAAAGACCTCAAAGAGGTCATTTTAATGTAGTCCTTGGCATAATCTAAATTTATAATGGGTTACTTTATAATCCCACTCTAGACTACATCAATAATCATATATGGTATTATTATTATTTCATGCACATATATGTATACACTCACAACATTTTACACATTTATAAGGATGTCTACCCCAAGGTATGGATGGCTATCTATGAGTCCCCATACCTAAGATGTCAAAGAGTATTACATATATACTATTTACTAAGGGAGACTATTAGTTGAACTATATTACACCATTATCATGGTTATAGGCCACAAGGTATCGCATCTATGCATCCTTAAGTATGTCCCCAACAAGCTAGATAAGTAAGAGATTTCCTACCATTTATGGTGGGGTATTAATGAATACATGCCTAAGACAAATAAAACTTAATTCCATGGTTCCCACTTTATGATTGGGACGATGTGGTAAATAAAATAAAATCACTTCTATAAATCATGTAGGTATAAAGAATATTATTCATCTACCACATTACCACATAAGGACTTGGATGCCATTGGTCAAGTAATGAAACATATCAAGAGACTTAGTATTGACTATCAACATGATCCCTATGACCATGATTTCTTATTCCTCAATGCTAATAATGATGGCCAAGTTAGGGGAAGGTAATAATCAATTAATTTATAATAAGACCTCTTGAAGATTATTTAAGGGTGTCCTTCTATTTCTATAGTAGAGGCACAACCTAGACTCCTACCAATTGGAGGATGGGATTCTTCAATTTCTTGGGTTAACAAACCCTATCAACCAAAAAAATCAAATGAAATCATCCCTAACACCCCATGTGACACTCAAAGTAGTAAATAGGGAGCTAGCGATTATTAATACCTCATTTGGAGGGAAGAAAGATGAATCTATTTATCTTTATTAGTTAGACTTTGAGGGCCCTACCTAGTCATATGTGTCATCATTCCTATAGGTTGGTATTATGGTTGATTCAACCATAACAACACAAGATGTACCTTCCATAACTTATAATACAACCATTTACAACATGAGGAAACTGAGGGATTAATCCCCTCCATAGATCTTATCCATTAAAACACCATTAGTAGAGGCAAACATATAAGAGGTAGCTAGAGGAAAGTCCACTAATTAGGAGGCATAACTTTAAAGAGCCAATATATTGAGCATCTAGGATTAAAAAAATACCACTACATGAGCATCCATTAAGTGATTAAGAAGCCTCTTCAATTTCCACTACCCCTATTGTATCTCATGTTTCTATTTCTACTATTGGTACATTTTAACTTGCTTCACTCAGTCTTGCTAGTTCTACTCTTCTTTTGGTCCTTAAGGTGGAGGTTGTTCCTACATAACTAATTTCCCAACAAAACTTACTAGTCCCAAAGGTAGAGGATCCTTCTTCTACCCTTATTATTCCTACTTCCCTAATTAGTCTTCCTATAAATGCATCTTTTGCATCCATTCCTAATATTTCTATGATTGTTCCTTCCACTACTATCCTAACCTCTATAAAAACAAATAAAAAGGAAACAAATAAGGCTAGGGGATAAGTAGTTAATCCTCAATTTCATGTGGCATCTAATAAAATAGGTCTACTAGTGCCTCCCATAAATTCCTCTCAAGATAATATGGTGATAACGATAAAGAAGTCTAAAAAGAATAAAGTAGTTTACATAGTTCACCCACTACCTCAATATGGTGGAGTGGATTAGTATAAAATCATCTAGCCTTCACTTTATGATCCTCTACTAAAATAAACTCTCAAGTAGACATCATTATGAATAATATGTGAGACTATAGTTTTAGACACTCAACCCATAGATATATCCTAGATAATCTTCTCACTACGAGCAATGAATATACAATCAGAGGCTTCTTAATGTCATAATATTATAATCACATAATTTCCCACTATAATTTCTATATTTGAAAAATCTACCAGGATTGTGCAAAGGGTCATGAAGAGGACATTTGAATATGAGATAGGTAGTGGGGTCATAGTGGAGGAGAGACAATAAATATTTACCTAGTCCAAGAGGAAGGACAAAAAATTGGATCAGTCCCCATACATAGAAGATTTTAAATCCTATACTAAAACTCACAAAGATGGTCAAGTAGAAATACATGAAGGAACCACAATGGAAATGAGAGAGATAGAACAAGAGGTGGAATAAATAAGGGTGCATCAACAAATTATACGTGTTTTAGTACAAATGGAGATGAATGTCTAGAATGCTACATCTAGGTTGTATAATACCCTTGAAGTTATTGGTGCAATGAAAGAATAATTGGCACTTCACATAGAATAAAATAATAAATTGTTTAATTATTTAAAAGTGTATGAGATAAAATTGAAATTTATTATTATTTTTACCATTGGAAGAACATATGCACACCTAAATATGATGGCACCATTAGAGGCTATCAATGCCATCAATTTGGTAGTCATTAGGACACAGAAGGCCAAACAATATATCAATGTAGCTAAGGTAGTAATGCCTAAATACTCAAAACATGAAACTCTCATTTGGATGATTTTGGATGAGATAAATTTTTTATAGACCATAGATTCCATGGGTAGGCTTATCAACAAGGATAATTTTGACCAACTCTTACAACAAGAGGAAAAAATCTTCAAATATAATATAAGGAAAAAAATTAGAAGAATAGAATCCAAGCTCATTTTTTATAGGAAAAAGGTTTTAGAGGTTGAGATATTTAGAAGTAACTTAAAAAGTACAAAGACTAAGCATGTAAGTATCTTTGAATAAGTTAATAAGGTGCATAGACCTCTACTACATAATATGGATATAATCAGGTATCAACATGAAATTAGCCATAATCTCTATCAATTTCAAGAAGCAAAAAAGAAAGTTGATGCTTAAAATTCTAATTTAGCACAAACTATGACTTAAATGTCTCTAAAAGCCTCCAACGCCATGCAAAAACCTAGTCAACCTTGATTTAAAGTCTATTTTTATATGCACACATAGAAATAATACTTATTTTTGTACTTATAGTTTACTTAAATTTAGATCATAAATGTAAATTTACCTAAACTATTTATAATCATGCATGCATTGCATTGCATTGTATTAGGAAGTTTATCTTGACATAGTTATAATTAGATATGAACATTCATACATGCAATTTTGATGCTAAAATTAAAACTAAGGTTTTATAATTATGTAATGTAACCATGACTTCACATGCACTTAGAGGATGAGGCATCTCCTCCTCAAGTTTATATATTTATTTAATTACACATTCCATAGAGTTGGAAGCTTTCATCAATACAATAAAAAATTGGTTTTGATTATCATGCAACTGGGTTGGTGTCTTTTCCTTCTATTCTTGTGTTATTAACATTTTGCTTTCCTGGTTGTGTCAATACATTAATTTTAAGTGTGCAAAAACTATTGATAATTCTAATTATTTTTAGTGATGTATGTTAACCTTAGATGTGAAAAAGCTATTGAAAGTAGATTTAATTGATTATAAAGCAATTGGTTCAAACTATGTTAATATTATTAGTGTGTAAAAGCATTTTCTTTTTGGTATAGTTTTCTAAGTGTGTGTAACAACTACCTCAGATGCCTTTATAATTTGGTTTATAGTCTCCCAATTAAGGGTGTGTAATATCAATTCCAAAGGGAGAAACCTTTAGTTGAGACCATTAAGTTTCTTATATTTTTTTCCCCTAGATTTCATAATTGTGTTTGCTTATGAGTGTAAAATAGATACACAAAATAAACATTAGTTCTAGAAACAATTGTCCACCTAGAAAATAGCCTAGGAAGTGACCTATTGAGATCATAGAACTTTATTTTATGATATACCCTCCCCTTGTTTTTAAGTTTGTATTATTTATACATACCCACTTTAGATTAGTTATCATCCATACAGCCCGCTCACTTAGGTTTTATTTCCTTACTAGGATTCATTTAATTATAAAAAAACCTAGTTAACAACTTAAATGCTCTACTTGTTATTCCACCATAAGGTTATTTAACCCATAACTAAAACTTGTGCCATAGGGTGGTGTTTACCTCCATTGAGATCCTATAATGTTATATGATACCTCATTTAAATTTTATATTATGCACATGATCCACATTAATAGAAAATAAAGCTAGTTCTAGGAGGGACAAATCTGTGCCTTCCATAGTGAGAGTTTATTCCATATGTTGAGTTACACTGGAGATGCCTAAGAGAGTAAATAGGTTTAGGGCCTAGAATAGTCTTTTAGTTTCACTCTTATCAACACATCAAAGGCCAATATTTGTATTGGTTGTTCTAAATATACCTATGGTTAAAACAATGTCTCCAATAAAAAATATATATCTTATAGATCATCTTATGGCCCAACAACCACCTTGGTTAGTTGGATATCATATTTCCCTCCTAGGAGACATGCATAATTTTAATAGGAACCTAAATAAATATATGCCTCATTTCTCCACTTCAATAGGAATAACTAAAAAAGAACACATTAAGTATTTCAAGACTACTTTAAGATTATTGAATGTTACTGATGAATATGTTGCATGCAATCTTTTCCCATTTACCTTATAGGATGCCATCGATGATAGGTACCTAAACCTTCAATAAAATTTGATCACTTCCTAAAATACATGTCATATCATGTTTCTTTCCAAATTTAAATAATTTACCAACCCTATATTGGTGTATCAAAATTTAACCAACATGAATAGGGATGATAATGATCCTATTTAGGCTTTCAAAACTAAATTTCATAATATGTACACTTGGCATAATTTGAAATATAAATTAGGTGGATAATTGGAATTGGATATGTATATAAGTTCCCTTGACCCAATCATGTAGTGTTTTCATGAAGATATATTGCTACCACCACTCTAAATTTAAGATATACATCACAACATGATGAACTTTTCTCAATTAGTGTAGAGTCCATAATACATCACAACATGGTGAACTTGAATGCATGGAATTCTATATAAGATTTAAGATATTACAGATGGATATTCTAAGGTAAGACTTAATGAATAATCCACCAGAGTTCCATCTATAAATTGGCTCTTCAAACACTACAATGATATTTAAAACACATGAGTCTTTCTTCCTAGAAGAAGATGAAAATGAAATAAAGAATAAATCTAATGAATTGTAGGCTCTCCAATAATATCAAAAGTACAATTAAAATTTGAGTAATAAGAGTCACTTTACAATTTTTAATCCTCTGAACAACAATACCATTCCACCAAATCCAAGAGATGACAATAATCCACCTCTCCCAAAAGGCAATGAAAAACTTAAGAATAAATAGGAACAAGGTAAATGAGGTTATACAATTATTGAATACATGAAGAATATTATATCCAATGTTATTCTTCATGAACTAGCTTATATCATTAAACAAAAGGAGCTATTATGGATGTCTATTATAGGGAAGGAAAATATAGAGAAGACAAAGGTTGCTTACACTAATGTTATATACAAAATCAAACCAGAAGTTCCACCTTTCTTATTGACTATCTCATTGTTTGAAAGGAATGTCCAAAATTATTTATTCAATTTTGGAGCTTTAGCCATAATGATGCCTACTTCAATTTTCCAAAATTTGGTTTTGTCTCTAAGCCCATCAAAGAGAATGGTTTCACATTTGGATAAGATCATGGTCCCTATAATAGGAGAGTTGAACAATGCACACATCTAAGTATCATATAAACTATGAGTAAAATGATGATTGACATATTAGTAGTGGATATTCTAGAAGGATATAGACTCCTTAGTAGAGACTGGTCCAAAATGTATAATGAGAATATAGAAATATACTTATCTCACATTTGGTTACTATGAATAGGTATTCAAAACCAAATTTGAATTGATCAAGAGTGAAGAATGAAACACCCAATTCTAGAATACAATATAAATAATGAAGAAGTAAGTTATAAATATCCTAATCTTTGAATCTATACCTTTATTACAAATCATGAGATGATAGAACTAGAAGTCTAGGGAGCTTCCCAGTTGTGGAATCTCCACTTCAATGGTGCAAGATCCAATTAAGGATAAAGTGTTGGCATTGAATTAATAGACCCACAAGGTAATAAATCCTTGGTAGCATATATAATAAAATTAAATTACACCAATAATAGATAAAAATATGAGGCACTAATTTTGGTATTGCATTTTTCTCTCAAAAATAATGTTAAAGAACTATTAATTTATGGAGATTTAGAATTGGTTGTCATTCATGTCAAGAATAAATACCAGTTCAAGATATCATATATAAAAAGGTAAAAAAAAAGATATTGGGATTTGATTGAGTATTTTTAGTCCTCCAACATAGTGGTTGTGCCTATAGAATAGAATTAGTCTACTGATTCATTAGTTTCTTCAACTACCAATTTGGCACCCCTACAAAAATCTAAGGTACAAAGATTTTGCATTGAGCTAGTACCTTGTCCATTAGTTCCAAACAACATAGAAAATTTCCAAGTCTTCAACTATGACTAGTAGATCATCTAATTCTTAACTAACTCAGGTAAATTTGAGACTAAAATTATTGATGACAAGGAAACTAGTTACCTATGCCAAAAGGAGTTGGGGAAGAAGGAATCATCTATTTGAAGGAAAAAAACCTCCATCTGGGAATGGTTTCCTTGGAAATAACATTTGATTTGGATCCTCAAGCTTAGTAGTAAAGGCAAAAAAAATTTAATGAATATAAATTCAAAATTAAAAATATAATAGATGAGTATGACCCATGCTATGTTAACATTGGTCTCAGTTTCACTCTCGAAGAAAGGAAAAAGGTGAATAATTTACTCACTCAATACAAAGATGCAATTATATGGATGTATGAAGACCTGAAGTTTTTCAACCTTAGGTTCATCACCTATACAATCTCACTAAAGGTGGACCATAAACCATTAAGGCAAAGGTAAAGGCTAGTATAATCATATCTTGGAACCTCTTATTCAGAAACTAGTGGAAAAGTTGTTGAGTGTAAGAATAGTTTTTCCTATTAGACATTCTACTTGGGTGGATAATTTATTTCCAGTAAGGAATAAGAGTGGAGATATTAGGCTCTATGTTGAACTAAAAGATTGAAGTAAATATTATGATAAAGACAATTATCCATACTTACCTGGATGAAGTCATCCTGATAGTGAGTGGTTTAGGAATGATGACCTTCCAGGATGAATTTTTAAGATATAACCAAATGCTGATAAGATAAAAAAATAGAATGAATACAACATTCAACATGAAGTGGGGTGATTATGCATATAAAATTATTCAATTTGGCTTAATTAATACAAGTGCCACATTTTAGTGAGCTATAGACCATGCTATTAAGCATGGGATATACTGAGGGGGGGGTGAATCAATATGTCATATATCTAATAAAAACATTCCTTTAACCAAAATCCACTTAATCAAACATTCAAGATATGTAATAAAACTCAAATAATAAACACCACACAAGATAGAGAAAGACACCAGATATAATGTGGAAACCCAATGTGGGAAAAACCATGGAGAACAATCTCAAGTATATGAATGAGCACCAACCCAAACAATATTCACAAGCACAAACTTGCAGGAGCACCAAACCCCTTTGCCAAGCACCAACCTAGCTACTATTCATGAGCACCAACCCAGCTACTATTCATGAGCACCAACCCCTTTGTGTATACCACACACCTATCTCTTAATGTTTCTATCTCAACAAATGATAGTTCAATACAACATCTCTTTCCTCTCTCTCACGTTTTCTCTTCTAAGCTAGATATAACAAATACAAATCATATTCATTTCTCATAATTGCTCTTCTAAGCTAGATATTACAATATCAAATCAACCTCTATTTCTCATATTTACAAATGGCTTCTCAAGCCTTTATTTATAGCTTTCCAAATGAACTTTGGTATTCCCCCTTTGTGACCCTTCAATCCTCATGGAAAATGGCACCAAAATTGTATGACCCTTTTTATTCAAGCCTTTGAAAAGTCATGTGGTGACCCTTCATGATCAAAAACATCCTTCCCACTTTAGTCCTCATCTTGGTGACTTTTCCTATTCCTTAAAGTGTCCCTTCATGAGAAATTGTGCCCTTCCTCTTTTGTCTTCACTTGGTGACTCTTGGAATTCCCCAAGATGACTCTTCATGGGAAAATGTGTCCCATCCTTCTATTGTATTTATCCCATGGCTCTTTGGCTTCTCCATGTGCCCTTCTTTTGTCTTATATGCAACCAAAAATATATTCATTAATATTAAATAACTATTAACTCATATTAGCAAATATATATTTATTACAAACAACATTAAATGCAATGGGGCCTTTATCACCAATAATGATAAACCTTTGACATCAATGACAATATTTCCAACAATCTCCCCCTTTTTCATTGATGGCAACCTCAATCTTGAAACTACCACATCCTATCACCTACACATACTGTCATCTGAAAACATACAATAACTCCCCCTTACTATAGCAAGCTGTACCTATTTTTTGCACCTATACCTGTACCTATTATTCTTCCCCTTTGACATCAATGGCAAAGTGCCTACCTAAAGATAACACTTTGCTCACCCTCAACTGATGCTAAACCTCAATGGCACGAAGTAAAGGAAATTACTCCTAACTTCTATCATAGATACTCAAATGTGTCTTTTGGTAGTGCCTTTGTGAAAATATCTGTAATCTATTATATAGTACTAATATATTCCATCTTAACCTATTGATCTGCAACTTATTCTCTCAAGAAGTGATATCTAATGGGAATATGTTTTGTTCTTGAATGCATTATTAGATTTTTTGAAATATTTATAGCACTTGTGTTATCACAAAAAATGGAAATAGGTTCATCACACTTTACCTTGATATCTTCCAAAGTTTGCTTCATCCAAAGCACTTGAGTATAACACAATACTGCTGTAATATATTCTGCTTCAACTGTAGAAAGTGATACTGAGTTCTACTTCTTTCTTAGCCATGATACTAAGCTATCACCAAGGAAGAAAGATCCTCCACTTGTACTAAGCACCCTGCCCAATTTGAATCTATATAAGCAACTAAAGTGAAAACTTTACCTGTGGGATACCATAATCCATAATCTAATGTCCCCTTGATATATCAAAATATTCTTTTCACCAACTGAACATGACTATCTCTTGGAGATGAATGATATCTTGCAACCATACCTACTACATGCATGATGTCTGGTCCCAATGCTATCAAATATAAAAGACTACCAATCATAGATCTATACAAAGATTGATCTGTAATAGGTGAATCTACATCTTTGCTCACCTTATTTCTTGTACACATAGGTGTGCTAACTAGTACACAATCCTCAAAACCAAATTTCTTCAACATTTCCTTGGCATATTTACTTTGAGATATAAACATTCCTTTATTTGATTGAAATATTTGTAATCCTAAAAAAAATGATAATTCTCCAAGCTTAGACATCTCAAATTCTTTTTGCATTCTATCAGAAAATTCTTTTGTCATCTTTTCAATATTTCCTCCAAAAATGATATCATCAACATATACCACAACAACCAATTGATGCTCACCTTCTATTTTGATGTAGATTACTATTAGCAAATCCTCAATTGAATCCTTGATCTTGCAGGTACTTATCAAGTCTTGCATACCAAGCTCTAGGAGCTTGTTTTAATCCATAGAATGTTTTTTTCAATTTGCATACATGATTATGAATATTCGATAGAATAAACCCCTCAAGCTACTCAATGTAGAACTCTTCTTCAAGATTCCCATTTAGGAAGGTAGATTTGACATCCATTTGAAACACTTTGAAATTTTTAAATACTGCATATGCAAGAAACATTCTAATAGCCTTTAACCTTGCAATTGGTGCAAAAGTTTCTTTAAAATCTATTCCCTCAATTTGAGCATATCCTTTACAGACTAATCTTGCTTTATTTCTAGTTACTTCTCCATTTTCATTCAACTTATTTCTATAAACCCATTTTGTTCCTATCACATTGCCATATTTTGGCCTAGGCACTAATTCCCAAGTATCATTCTTTTCTATCTGATCTAATTATTCATCCATAGCCTTAACCCAATGGTCATCATGTCTAGCTTTTGAAAAATTTCTAGGCTGAATTTTAGATAACAAAGAGAAATTAACTTGTTTAGATTCACTTACCATCATTCTTTTGGTGCGAATTCCTTCTTTTATGTCTCTGATGATGTCACTTTCATTATGATTTTTTTGAACATATTTGGATGGAGTCTTGGTGCCCTTTTTCTCCTTCTCCTTTTCCTCATCTTCATCTAATTCTTCAAAGCCTTCCTCTTCAATGATTTTTGGAATGTCTACTGGATCACTAATCTTTTGTGTTCCATCTTCTTCTATCCTGACACTTGCACTTTCAACAATTTTCTTGGTTCTTTTGTTATAACATTTATAAGCTTTAATTTTTTAAGAATAACCAAGAAATATACCTTCATCTTCTTTGGATTCAAACTTACCAAGTTTTTCATCGGTTCTCTTTATGAAGCATTTACTACCAAAAACTCTAAAATAATCAACTATTGCTGGTTTATCTTTCCATAGCTTAAGGAATCTTGTCATTGTTGACTCTTAATAAAGCTCTATTCTTAATATGCACTATTGTACCAACCGCCTCTCTCCAATATTTATTTGTTATCTTGGATTCATTTAGCATTGTCCTCACCATCTCCTGAACTATTCTATTTTTTAATTCAACTACTCCATTTTGTTGTGGAGTTTTGGCTACTGAATACTATCTCTTTATTCCATGATCTTCAAAAAACTCAATAAATTGATCAAACATGAATTCTCCTCCTCAATTTGATCTTAGACACTTAATCTTCAGATTAGTTTCATTCTCAACTAAAGCTTTTAATGCTTTGAATTGTCTAAAAGATTCTAATTTTTTCTTTAAAAACATTATCCAATTCATACATGAAAAATCATCAATAAGCAACATGAAATATTTATCACCTTGAGTAGTTTAAGACCTCATAGGTCCACATAGCTCAGTGTGAACAAGCTCTAGCATCTAAGTGGTCGAGTACTCTTTTGTTTTAAACCACGTTCTAGCCTACTTCCAATGCTGACAAGGTCCACAAAGCGTGTTAGATGGCTTTGTGATCTTTGAAAGATTCTTGACTACTTGATTTTTACAAATTTTGACAAGATTATCAAAATTTATGTGCCCCATTCTCCTGTGCCATTGCCAACTTTATTCAATCTGACTCAAACAACATTTTTGACCTTTTATGTATGATAGCATATATAAGTTATTACATGTTCTCTGAGCATCTGTAATCAATACATCTGAATCTTTTCTTCTAATTTCACAACCTTCTACATAAAACTTTAGTGTGTGCCCCTGATCACACATTTGACTTACACTCAAAAGATTATGCTTAAGACCTTCTACATATAAAACATTTTCAATTTTAGTTCTACCATTATCTAAACTTAGTGTACCTTTTCCAACAATTCTAGTAGTAGTATTGTCCCCAAATTTCACTGTGCCACCATTGATCTTATTCAAGGTTATGAACTTGCTCTTGACTCCTATCATGTGCCTTAAACATCTGCTATCAATAAACCATAGATTTTCTTCATTTCTTGCATGCAAATCTATCTGGACCAACATAGAACCTTCAAATTATTTCTTCTACCATGTCGGAACCTTTTTCTTGATGAATGGAGCCTTGAAACTCTGGTCCTTCTTGACTAACTCAAACACACTTCTACAATACCAAGCTATGTGCCAAAATTTGTTACACTTGTAACAAATTATGGTCTCTTCATCAAAGCTTGATAGAGGAGAAAAAGAGTTATAGCTTCTGCTTGACTCTACATGACCTTCCTTTTCCTTATTTTGAGATTGTTAGCTCTTTTTCTACATTCTAATTTATTATGACCATATCCATTACAATAAAAATAGTAACCATAAAAATAGGACCTATTTTTGAATCTCTGACCTGATTTCCTTTTATAGATTTGTTCCTTCCAGCCTTCTTTGTCCTCTATATTCTTCACTTCTTCCCTTCTTGTTTCTTTATTTGTAATAGCTTCAACATAGCTCTTCTTCTTTTCAAAGCTGATACTTGTCTTATCTGATATTTCCTTTTGGCTTTCTAATATCTTATTCACCATATTAGTGCTATTCTCAAATTTTGAATCATTGACTATTTTATTGACTGCTTTCTCAATCTCTTTTTTTAAAGAGGCAATTTTAGTAACATACCTTTCACATTCTTTTCTTGATATTTCCAATTGTGCTTTTAGATCTTCAATTATCTCCTTTGACTCCTATTCATTTTTCTCGATTTGATGATTTAATCTTTGATTTTTATTGTCAACAACTTTCAACTCTTCTAAGGCACACATGAGTTCTCCTTCCATATTCACTTTGGCTTCATCCTCTTCTTCTTCTTGATCAACTATTCTTTTACTTGCAGAGGCACCTTTATGTATTGCCATCTTGTGCTTTCCTAATCTACCTTCAAGCTATAAAACTTTTTCAAAATGGAACCTACTCTGATACCAATTGTTAAGCATGGGATATATTGAGATGGGGGTGAATAAGTATATCATATATCTAATAAAAACATTCCTTTAACCAAAATCCACTTAATCAAACATTAAAGATATATTATAAAACTCAAACAATAAGCACCACACAAGATAGAGAGAGACACTAGATATAACATGGAAACCCAATGTGGGAAAAACCATGGAGAACAATATCAAGTATATGAATGAACACCAACCCAAACAATATTTGAAAGCACAAACTTGTAGGAGCACCAAACCCCTTTGTCGAGCACCAACCCAGCTACTATTTATGAGTACCAACCCATAGGAGCACCAAACCCCTTTGTCGAGCACCAACCCAGCTACTATTTGTGAGCACCAACCCATAGGAACACCAACCCCTTTGTGTATACCACACACCTATCTCTCAATGTTGTTATCTCAACAAATGATAGTTCAATACATCTCTTTCCTCTCTCTCACCTTTGCTTTTCTAAGCTAGATATAACAAATACAAATCATATTCATCTCTCACAATTGCTCCTCTAAGCTAGATATTACAATATCAAATCAACCTCCATTTCTCATATTTATAAATGGCTTCTCAAGCCTTTATTTATAGCTTTCCAAATGACCTTTGGTCTTCCCCCTATGTGACCCTTCAATCCTCATGGAAAATGGCACCAAACTTGTATGACCTTTCATATTCAAGCCTTTGAAAATTCATGTGGTGACCCTTCATGATCAAAAACGTCCTCCCCTCTTTTGTCCTCATCTTGGTGACTTTTTTTAATTCCTTAAAGTGTCCCTTCATGAGAAATTGTGGCCTTCCTCTTTTGTCTTCACTTTGTGACTCTTGGAATTCCCCAAGATGACTCTTCATGGGAAAATACGTCCCATCATTATTTTGTCTTTATCTCATGGATCTTTAACTTCTTCATGGGCCCTTCTTTTGTCTTATATGAAACCAAAAATATATTTGTTGATATTAAATAAATATTAACTCATATTATCTAAGATATATTTTTTACAAACAAAATTAATTACAATGGGGCCTTTATCACCAATAATGTTAAACCTTTGACATCAATGATAATATTTCCAATGCATGCCTTATAGAGGTTGATAGGTAAATGTATAATTATTTACATGGATGACCTGATAATTTCCTCAAAAGCAAGGGTTGATCATGTAAGTCACCTAAAATCAATCTTTTAAAGATGCAAAAGGTTTTGCATTTTCTTAAACCCCAAAAAGAGAATATTTGGTGTCATAAAAGGAAATCCCTTGGGCCACATCATTGCCAAAGATAGAATTATAGTTAACCTAAATAGAATTCAATGGATATTCAAAATTACCTTCCTAAATAGCATGAAAGAACTCAAATATTTCTTTGTGAAAATAAACTTTGTGAGAAATTTTATATCAAGCTTTGTATAAATTTTTAGACCTCTAAATGAAATGTTCAATAAAGATATTAAAGTGGATTGGACAACAAAGGATTGAATGTATTTTCAAGGTATTAAATATGTAATATCTCAGTCCCATGTAATGATAAATCTAGACTTCACAGGAGACTTCTTATACTCATTCACCTCAAAACATGTTATTGCCACCATGTTCACCCAAAAGAAAGAGGAAATAAAGCATCATATTTGATTCATGAACACAAAAATTAAAGAAGTAGAACTTAGGTATTCCATGATAGACAAGTAAATATTTTCCCTTGTCAAATTAGTAAAGAAATTTTTACATTAGATTCTAAGGAACAAGACCATACCCATTGTAATGGATCCTATTATTAAGCTCACTTTAGAATGAAATGAATTGGGAGAATCTAGATAAAAATGGATGTCAAAATTCATAATTTTGACATAAAAATCAATCTTTCTAAGATCTTTATATGTTAAGGCATTATTTATCTCATGACTGAGCCTGACCCACACATCACTATTGAAGAGGTTTGTGAAAACCAAGTATCTAAAGGAGATTGGTATACTAGAATTATTCAATATTTGATCATAGATACCTACTCTATTGTATTCAACACACCCCATATTCCATTTTCTATGGAAAAATGAGGACCCCTTTTATTTTTTAAGGCTTGTTCATTACATGGTTGTTCATGCGAGTTAGATTATTTCATTATCTATGGAAATTATGGAATATTTGGTATTAAATCAACTTTGTTACATATTTTTTACTCCTTCAAGGTGTTTTTATTAGGACTTATTAAAACTAATATGAATGGAAATTTTTTAAGCTTGATATGTATGACAAGTATTCAAATTTACTTATTTGGGATTAATTGTATGGAATTATGGAGATTTTTTTTGGTCTTTAGTAATTAGATTTTTGGGAAATTTGTATCCTTAGGCACTATGGTTTTTAGAAGCTTTTATTCATAAAATTTTGTTTATCACTTTAGTCTTCAGAATACATTTGATCTTTGGAAACTTTTAGTTGAGAAATTTTCTTCAAGTCATTTTGTTTGGCCCCTCTTATATGGTGACTTTATTTCCAAAATTTTGGTCTTTGATAACCATCTCTTCAAAAACTTTATTTTAGGATATTTTAAATCATAACTATGAATTTTATGAGCTTTCTTTGACAAATCCTCCTAAATAACAATTTAGTGTTTAGGGAAAAGTGTTTGCTGTATTTTATTTTAGTATAAGTTTCATGAATTTCTCAAAAAAAACATTTAGATATTAGGATACATTCTTTCAAGACTTTAAGATCACAAATTTAGATGATTCAAATTGAATGAAAATGTTGATTCCTAACTAAACAACAAAGTGACAAGTATCAAAATAAATATTATCATGGTACCCCTCAAATGATTAAGCATCCTATGTGGTTTACTCACTAGCCTAGGTGGTTATGTTTGAATTGAATGAAGGTGATGATCTCATATATGTTGGTGATTAGTGGCACATAAACTGAATATGAATGAAAAAATCTGTAACACCAATCCACTAACCAATATCACATCCATTTATTTCCATAAAACTCAATCATATATTGCTTTATATGATTTTAAAGCCATAGATGCATTCAAACAAGATGTAATTAATGTAACAATGTGCCATCCCACCATCACCAAGATATCTAATCCTACCAGTGTTGATAACCAATAATGGTGTCTTCATCTAAAGCATACAAAAGAGTTCAATCACCTTTTAGGTTCTCTATAAAAGATTTGATAGAATACCTATATACCATTTTTGATGCAATAGTGTATGATGGTCTCTACACCAATTACTTAGATCTAGGTTCTCCATAAAATATTTGATAGAATACATATAAACCATTTTTGATGCAATAGTGTATCATAGAGAAATTAGACCTATTTAGTTATGATGATGATGTTTCCATAGAAAAAAATAAGTTACACCTAACTTATTACCTTCAAAAACCAAGCACTCTATTATGTAGCTTCTAATCTAGAATTCATGCCATGCATTGACTTATTGTGAGACCTATTCTTCAAAATGAGAATTGTAGATGGTGATTTCCTACATTATGTCAAAAATAACACCATCATTTCATTCATATAAGGTGATGCATTCATGAGGTATTTATGTTTACCCATTCTATATGTTACCTTTGATTTGCACAATGTGGTTAGTTTTAAGAAAAACAATAACTTAAAACAAGTAGTGAGGAAGTGTCTTTTTCCAAGAGAAACCCTCACACTCAAAGAAGCAAAAATAAACCTCATGCCCATTACTAGGCTCTAGATGGGAATTCAAATTGACATGTCAGTGCTCAGCCATTTTTTTGGCTAACCAAGCATCTATTTCCTTATTTTGGAGTGGGTGCTACTATTCAATTTAGTGATCACTTCAGAGTGTACCTATGCACTAGTTGATATTATCAGTGCTCACTTATAGTAATTGATGTTATATAAATAAAGGAGGACATAAGGTGGAAACTTATACATGATGCCATATCTCTTGGATGTAGTCATGGGGGATATCTATAAGCATAATTGGGCTTTGTGGATTCTAAACCCTGAATACATCAAGAATCTAATCTATGAATTTTACTCATTCATCCACATCTGTGAATATGTGAGGAGCATTTTTATAATTAATGAGGATTCGTATCCTTGGGTCTAGATGGAAATTCATGATGAGCCACTATCTAGGATATTCAATAAAATTTCCAATATGATAATGTCTTTGGGTGATCATTGGTTGTATCTAGACTACACTATCATAATGGTCATTGGATACAACATTGACCTTATTTGTCTCCCAAAATATATCTCAAATAAGGTTATCAAGTCAGAGAATGCATATAGGCTATAGAATGGGATAGATGAGGACTTGACCAAGATTAAGAAGATCACCTTTCATGGCTCCTATTTAAAAATTAGGAGGATGTAATACACATATCAAAGACATTTTGGAGAGTCTAGTGGTGTAAAGAATGCTTATTCTATAACTAATCTACCTCATAAGGATTGGGACCCCAAATAAAAAGTACAAAAAAGGACATTATTTGGGTATTCCTTATAAGAATGAGCTTTTTGATCATGAATTCTTGTTCATAGACATAAAATATGATGCAAAATTCAAAGAAAGTTATATGAATATTGGTGTGATCAAGGACTTGATTAGATTAATCCAATTAAATCCTTACCTAACACTTAGGCAATAAAAATTAATAATCCCACCACCAAGGGGATGGACATATTCAGATATATAGACTAGTAGACCCTTATAATATCTATAAGATCAAATTCAAGACAAATAACTTTGACTAACTATTATGATAGATCCATAGCAAGAGCAAGATCAATGTGTAGGGGAAACATTAAATGTTGATTTGAAAGAGGAAGAAAAGACTCCTCAAGTTCAAATATTCACTATTGAAATAAGGAAGGTGAAACAAGAACTATATAAAGAATTAATTTAGGTGAATGATAACACTATTGGGGGAGAGGATGAAATAATTTATCTCAATTACTTTGATGAAGAAGAAATTTCACTGACTATATCAGCTTTAGCAACCACAACATCAAGTATGACTCTTCTCCTTCCTACCCAACAAGTGATTGCTTCTCAATATGAGAGGACAAAAAAATTTTATAAGAGAAAAACTAGGGAAGGAAGGCCATATAAATGATACCTAGAGGGTGATCTAATCTATGAGGTGGAAAAAGAAGATCTATATCAAGCCAAGGCTCTAAGCTTGTAAAGATTAAAAGGAAAGGCACCCCTTAGTGGTAACCAATCAGGTAATGGTGTTTCAATTATTTATTCCTTAAGCCATCATCCTAATATTTATTTGATAGTTGTTATTTTATTTTTTATTGCCAATTATCTCTTATTTTCCTCCTGTGGCATCCTCTCCTTTTAGACATGTTTTCATAATAGTTTCTATAACTACTCTGTTAATCTCAACCTCTGCTTCCATTGTCACCATTCAACCTAGTGGTCAAGTATTGTCCTCTTCTAGTCTATTGAGTTAGATAATTACCTCATAAAAATTGGTACAAAGCATAATAGTGGTGGCCACAAATAGATATCAAAATAATTAAATATTCTACATTATTTATCCCATACCACATCTAGGGAATGTACACAGACCCAAAATAATATAACCTTCAATGCCTTAGCCATCCCTTGAGATTGAGATTAACAAGGACACTCAAATAGAGGCAAAACCACTATATCCATAAAATTTAATTCTTATATATTATGTTAATGAATTAGGAGTATTACATTCTAAGAGACAAACCTTGAAGATCACCAAGCTACCCACTATGAGCTCGCTCTTTGATAAATCAACTGGCTCAGTGTAAAGGGCAAGGAATTAAAAGATATAAGATATTCATGGGAGAGGTTTAATTTTGTAATAAAGAGAGGACATATTCTCTCTTTCATGAACACAAGATAAATAGAATGGTCAATACCCTTATATTGAGGACTTTAAGTCCTATATGGATACCCACACTAGAGAAATGTTAGCCATTCATGAGGTCACATAATAAGAATCAAAGTAATTGGAGGAATAAATAGAGACCATTAGGGAATATAAAAATGTAATAAATATTCCCTTTGTGATATAACAAGATGTTCAAAGTGCATCATTGAGGCTATATGAAATTTTAGATACTATTCATTCTTTGAGAGAACATTTAACTCCCCATGCAACCATAATAACTAAATTGTTTAAGATCATAAATGAAGATGAGAATAAATTGATTTTTTTGGGTTTTTATACTACTAATAAGGTATTCAACCATTTTTATTTGATGACCTCCCTAAAGATAACAAACATGCTGAATCTAGTAGTTGTTAGGATTCAAGAAGCCTAGGAATGGGTAAATGTTGTTGATGCTTTGGTAACAAATATCACATAATAAGAGAAACATATAATGAAATTTTTGAATGAGCTTAAATTGGCATGTGCATGGGATAGCACTAGGAGGTTGGTGGCTAGGTTTATTTTTGACCAAATGTTATAACAAGCTTCAAATAATTTTAAGTAGAGTTTATAGGGCTTTACTTGAGAATATATTGAAGCAAAGATGAGTTTGGTCAGAAAGAAGGCCACTAAAGTGGAATTCCTTTAGGTAGGCTTTTGAGCTACCAAAAATAAGTATTCAAGGCTAATAACACAAACATATAGGGTGAATAGACCAAATATTTTAGACATAAACATAGTGTGATCATAGCATGCTAGTGGATATAGACACTATTAAGTGAGAGAGGCCAAGAAGAATCCATTTATAAATTCTAATACAACACTATCTACTAACATAAAAACCCAAAATCCACCTAATGTGCCAATTTCAATAGCACCTACAACTTTAGTTCCCACCATCTTAGTAAGTGTCTTGGCCCTAAATATAACTTTAGTTTCACCTACCACTTCATCTCTAGTTACCACATCCTTTGTAATTAACACTTTAGTTACTTTTAGTTCAACTTGTTTATCTTTAGTTACAACCTTTAATTGAACACCATATACTAGCTCTACAAGTACATCAACTCAAGCTACTAGTATAACTTCAATTCTATCCACAATAATGAGTAGTGATAAGCAAGATCCAAACAACCTTATTCAAAGGCTAATTTTTTAATAAATTTACATGTAATGATTATTCACAACTAATTAATCCTTGTTACATCCATATAATAATTAAATGAATTATTTTTATAGAATCTATATGTTTCATGAATGATGTAATCTATAAGTTATAACATGTTGTAGAAGAGTTCACTAGGTTGGTTTTTATGATTGGTCATGTGCTTAGCCATCAAACCAAGTCAGTTATAGAATTAGTGGAGCTAGGAACAAAGTTGGAAATATATGGTGCACAAAATTTAATCATGATATGGTAGTGGCATTAGTTTCACACAAGGTGTAACACTTGTGTGCTCACCTGAAGTGCTACAATAAAGGGATCTGGCCCACATTGGGTTAGTTACATCATGGCACAAGTCAAGGTTCAAAGGGACTTAGTCATTGGTAAAAGGTGTTTAAGAGGCCATATAATGCTAGGTTATTCATAAGGATGTCAATAATCATGAGTAATCTTAGTGGCCCAAGTCTTAGGGTACAAGTCCATACTTGAAAGGACTAAGCTCTAAGGGGTGTATGCTATGGGATTAGCTAATGGAGCCATTCAGGTACTTGTACAAATCTTGGGGATGGCTCGGCCCAAGGATTAATTCTTGAGGTAGTACTATAGGCACAAATCTTATAACCTTGGAAAAATTTAGTTCCTCCACTTAGTCACTACATAGGTGAGCTGAGGTCACTAAATGGCATGAGGATGGCAGTAGTGACTTGAGTTAAACCTCCATATTCATATATATTATGTAAAACTAATCAAAGCGTAAATGAAACTAGCTTATAATCATACCATCACAAACATATAAAACATAGAGTAATACCTCATATTACTTAAATATTATTCTTCATTAACTTGTAATTTATCAAAGAAGTTCAATACATTAATATATCATAAGCTCTTCCTAACTCTATTCATGCCCAATGGCTCACATGTGAGCTTGGGCTATACATTCAAATCTCTAAGATACTATGTGCATACTAGGAAAAACTAATTATTTCACTCCCTATTTCACCAAAACTCTACTTCACTTAATTATACACTTTTATTTTCAACTACAAGCCTTCTTTTATAAGTGTATGATAATCTCCTACTAGGTCAAATGGCATATGTTGAGTGTTGAGTTGTTACTTGTTCATTGGCTCTACTATGCTATCCAAGTTATAAAAATACATGATATGTAGTAATATATAATTTAGGGGTCACTATCTCACTTTCCCCACTCTCCAACATCCATGCTTTTTGATCCACCATGTCCAAATCTAGTAGTGGTGCATTTATGAAATTTGGCACTTATGCAACTTGCCAGTTGGAATAAGATCCACAAGACTCCTATAATTGGTGCCAAAATGTAAAAAAAGGGAAGTAAACACCCCAAGGGTTTCCTCATGCCAATATTTGTCTATTTTTCATGGTCCATGTACTTTCTCCAAAAGGGGGCCCAAAATTTACCCCATACAAAAAATTTAGTCCACTTCGAACTAGTCTTTAAGTGCCTTAGGTGTATAGAATTGAAGTGTACCCTACCTTAAGTCTTACTTAAAAGTTTTAAATCCTTGGATGACACCCCTAATATATTCAATGGAACCATATGATTTAGTATATGTGGCCTCTAGGGAAATCACATAAATGCTCTCCAAATCCTTTCTAAAGGCTTCCAACCTTTCCTTTGCTTGCTTCACTCTACCATCCAATATTTCCCCTGCTCATTGACCTCTGCTTGAAAGGTGTGGAAAAATACCTCCAAATACTACTCCTAAGTCTTCAATTGATCACTAAAGTAGTTAAGCTTGGCCATCACCTACATGTGCTCAGCCTTAGTTACCATGAAGGAGTGTTGAAATAGATCGTCCTTCCCCTCTACCTTGATCTTTTTGGAAAACACAAAAAATGTACAAAATATTCAAAAATATCCTATCTTGTATGCATTAATTTCATATTTATGTACCACTACCACCTCATTAAATGTTCCTAATGTATTTTTTGATGAAGTGACATGTGGTTTAAATGGTCACTTCTCACTCTTTCTTAGGTGGACACCAACTATCTTAGACTACTTCCATCTACACACGTATCCTTCGATGTGATCTTTGCCTTTATTATGGAAACCTAGGCACAACACCTCACATGCATGTAGCTTAGCCTCCTTGGTTCCACCTATTCTCTATATTTACTCATATTTCAAGTGTTATTTTCTTCTTTGGTCAAATTTTGGCACATCATATTACCTTGGCCTATCCTACCCCATATAAATCCCTTACATTGGCCCTCCAACACTTTGTTTATCTCTTGATTCTTTTGTGCACTATTAGTACATTCATATTCATTATATACCTTTAAGTTTATTATGTGTCATATCAATTAATGCACCTCCTAGTGATTCTAGTGCAAAGGTAGCACTACTGTCATTTGTTCTTGGGATCTTAAGGGTCTTTTAATTCTCATTTTATGCATATGTCACTCTTAGTTATTTCTACTTATACTTGGTAAGCTTCACATTCCCAATAATTAAATGTTTAGCCTCATGTGCTTATGGGTGTAAGTTCTAGACTCACCCAATTGAAATTATGCATGAAGTGTTGACACTAAATTTCTTGCAGCCTTCATAAAAAAATAATGGTTTGGCTTGTACCAAAATTTATTTTAGGTCAGATCAACTCAAATTAACTAGTGACCAAGAAACTAGAGTTTCCATGGAATGAGTGCCATCATACTACCTATATGGCTTTAGTTGGTTTCCATTAAAATACCCAAGGAGCATTTCTCTAGACAATGTGTGTATCTTACATTCACTTGTCTCTAAGATGTGGTGGATGATGTATGGACCCATTCACTATATTTTTAACTTGATTAGGTGATTGAAGTACTTAGAATCATCGAGCAACACCAATGCTCCTTTAGTTAACTCTTTATGATTGATGTGTTTATTGTGCCACCATTTTTGGTGTGTTTTCTCAACCTGTTGACTCCATTTGGCTTGAATTCACTTCTCATCTAAGTGATACAAGTATTCTAACCTTGTAATTAAATATTATTGGTTATTTTAAGTGGCTGATTCATGCAATGCACAAAGAGGGCACTATAAATTCCATGGGTAGAACTACTTCATCACCAAACACTAGTTGAAATGGTTTAGCCTTTTTTAGGAATTTATAGGTCATATGGTATGCCCAAAGTTCTATTAAAAGTTGATCATCTAAGTCTTTGTGAATAATGTTACATATATTCATTATGAATGGTCTAAATATTTTATTAAAGGATTTATCCATGCCATTACCTTGGGATGATATGGAGTGGTTTTGTGGTGCAACACTATGTATTTAGTTAGAAGGATGCACACTGTTTCATTAATGAAATGAGTACCCCTTATGCACACAATGGGAACCCATACCTATTGATGATGTTATCCCATATAAATCATATGGCTATCAAGGCTATACAATCTTTGGTCAGTGTGGCTTCAACCCACTTAATGAAATAGTTAGTGGCCACTAAAATGTATCTAGTACCGATGTGCTAGGATATGATAGTGATTGGCCCAACAAAGTCAATAGACCATTTTTTAAATGGTGCCTAGGAAATAATGGGAATGAGAGGCATATTATCTCAATGGTTAGGCTTCCTAGTGCATTGACATACATCACTTGCCTTAGCATACCCCTTAGAGTCTTGGAACAAGCTTGGTTGCCATAAGCTTGACTGTAATATCTTATGCATCATTGTGTCACTAACACAATGGCCTCCTATGATCCCCTCATGTGTTTCCTATAGTATGGAGTCTCATTCATGTTATAAAACACACTGGTGCAGGAATTTATCCCTACTTAGTTTATAGAGCTACCCTTTTATGATCTAGAAGGGGGTGGCATAGACTGTAATTTGTTTCTTTTCATTGGTGGACATGGTCTAGGGTGAAAACCCAGATGTTAGGGAAGTGACAATCTCTCCTAGATATTTAGTAACATGCTAAAATTTATACAATTGTATATCTAGCATGTAATCCTTAAAGAGAACTACCACATCACCAAATTTTATGTGGGACAAATGGTCTAGCCCCAAGTTCTACTTCCCAAGTTTGACAACTATAGAAAACTAGAATTATTGAAAAGAATAATCCATCTGCATATGCACCCATGTAAAATAGTATTATTCACAAGGTAATTGAGCACCTCATGATCTATGAAGAAGATGAATGGGGTTGCTAGAATGCATTGTCTAAATTTTTATAAGGCATAGACCATTGCCAGCACCTCATGCTTATTGGTGGTATAATTCTACTTATCCTATGTCAATTTTCTACTTATGAAGGAGATGGGGTGGTCCATCTTTCCCTTACCAAGTTGTGCCAATATGTCACTAATGAAAGAGTCTAAAGCATCAACATCGATTTGAAAAGGAGTTGTTTAGTCAAGAAATTATAGAATTGGTACACTAGTTAGCTTCAACTTTAGTGTTTCAAAGGCCTCCTCTTGTGACTCACCCTATTATAATGGGCCATCCTTGTGCAAGATCTCCTCTAGAGGTGACATAATTTTTTCATATCTCTAAATAAACTTCCTATAGTAGCCACAATGGCCTAGAAAGGTGTACACATCTTTCTACATTGAGGGTGTCTAGAGTTGGATTATTATGGATATCTTTCTTAGATAAATAAGAAAACCATCCTTGCAAATGATGCGTTTGAGAAATATCCTAAATGGAGTTACAAAGATGCACTTCTTTAGGTTTAAAGAGATCTAGATCTACCTATAGCTTTCAAACATGAGGTGTAATTTTTCATAGTGGTCTTTCACAAGACCATATACCATCTAGTCATTAAGATAGACTTAGAGGATCTTATGGATAAAGTCCTTAAATATTGTGATCACCACCCTATAACATATGGATGAAAGATTTTTGAGTCCAAAGGGCATCACATTATAGGTGAAATAAATCCATTTAGTCATAAAGTTTGTTTTGGGATTATCCTCCTATTTGATCTGAACTTGATGATAGCCTAAGAACCCATAAGTGAAAGTATAGATCTCACAAATTATGACTCCATCCAAGACCTCATCAATGAATGAGGTTGGGGAGGGATCATTGATGTATGTAGTACTCACCATATTATAATTGATGTAAATATATATGCACCCATATTTATTGATTTTGATGACCATCAAGATCACCCACTTAAAATCTTGTAGTGGGTAGATGATGTTGGAAGCCAACATTCCATCGATATCCATCTTTACCTTGGTACAGAGATTGGGATTCATTTGATATGGGTGATTTTTGACTAGCCTCACACCATGCACCATCTTGATGCTCATTTTCCTAAGTGAAGGGTGGGTTCCCTTCATGTATTTATATATACATGAGAATAGGTCCTAAAATTATTTTACGAGGTCTACAATTTACACTATCTCTAATTCTAACTAGTAAGTGCCTATAGTGGTAATCTTTAGATTTCCTTCTATGTTGATGTCTACTTTGGTGGTTTTGATCATTGGTTTGTTTCTCTCTTAATGAAATTATTCAACTTTCCCTGTTTCCTCTATTATTTCAATTTGAATATACATTAGATCTTTGTCATTTGGGGTGTTGTCATCCACTAGGTGCACAAGCTTTTGTCTACCCATTAGAGCCTTCTAATTTTTCTCTTTCCAGGTCTTATCATCTTCTTCATTAGAGTCACTATTAAATTTCATCTCTTCAAAGAATGTTTGGATTACTATTCCTTTCTCCCTAAACATTTCTCTTAGGTGATCTTCCAAGAGAGTAGTATCTTCAAACACTACCCTGTGGATGAAATATAATGGCTCCATTAGCCCTAAGTTTTGTAAATAAATGGAGAAGGTGTGAAAAAACCTCTCTTCAATAATCTCCTAGTTTCTTGTCTCATATCATCTCATTTATAATGAACCATGCTCACACCTAAGTTTTCAAGGTCATGTAAAAGGCATGTACCCATAGAACTCTTGACACATTCTTGCCACAGATAGTCTAGGTTTCTTCACATAGATGCACATGTATGATTGGGATATAATCTCTAGTGTAAGGAAGTATGTCCAAATCCTCATTAATTTTTACCAAACTTGGTGTATATTTTTTCCTTCACATCCTAACAAGTTAGCAAGCTATGTCTTTATACTACCCACTAGCGAGTGGCAGTGCTCTTCAAGGTATGTACTAGTGCACCCATTCAATCTACCTCCTTTGGGATGCAAAATTCAATGTCCTAGACATAATTTTATATGGGTTGTCTCCATTCATACTTTGGGATTACTGAAAACATCCCTTTACTAAGCTAGAGTACCCATTTTACACTTTTTGGGTATGGGGACCCATTTATTCTTAAGATGCTCAGCCTGAATCAATCTTATCATAACTGATATTAGCTCAGCTTCATGTACTAGGTGACACATTCATATAGTAAATTGATAAGCCTCTTTGACCGATTACTCATAGGCTACATAAATTGTATTAGAGGTTGATTATCCATTCTTCCACTCAAGATTGCCTTGTTCATTAGGGTTAAGCCTCTCAAAACTTTATGTTGTGATGTTATAAATTTGGTTGATCTCATCCTTGAGATTAACACTTTCTAAATATGGGGGAACTTGGTAAATTGAAATATGGATCACCACTCTTTCCTTACCATTCTCAAAAGTCACATAGCACTTCTTAAAGTGCATGTCTACATTGTTAGCATAACACCATGGTCTTCCCAAGAGTGATAGATAGTTTTCCTATTCTTCCAACTTGACGACCTCAAATTCTATATAGAACTCGATGCCTGTGATATATACAATGTCACCCTTCAAGATCTCAATAGGTTGCACTCAGGTTTTGTTAGCCATGAACAACATATGAGGTAAAGGTCTCAAAGGTGGCCACCCCATCTTTTGCTAGGTGTTTTGAGTCAGAATATTTACCTCTATGCCTACATCAACTAGTACTTCACAAACCAACCACCCATTGATGGTGGCATATATCAACAACTCTTGGTCAAGTCAATATTCTGAGTATGCCTTACTTCTCATGTATATTTCATATGTGGCATAACAACCTTAATTATCTAAGGTGTAGCCTCTATTTTTAGTTTCTTCCCTATATTATTTATCAACAAATATTTCATTAGGGGTAATATTCTTTTATTTTTAAAGAGGCACATGATCTCAATTACTTCCTACACATTAGCCTCCTAGTGATCTTGCTTCCTACACAAAGAAGTGGCCTATGCCTCTAAATATTTAGCCAACTAAAGTTCACCCTATAATTTACATATCATGATCATGGTCTATTGAAATACATCCTTTTATTTTTTAGGGTCAAGATATGGTGTAACTTTTGGCTTTGACCGCATTATACAATTAGTGTAGCTTGATTTACCATACTCCAAGCATAAATCTTGGTTTGGCATAGTGGGTGGTTGAGTGGGGAACCCACTCCTTATTGTGGATTTTACCTTATGTGGTTATTTGTGAGATTTTTGTGTCTTTGGATCCCACCTTTCCTCTTTATACTCACACCTAACCATCATGGCACCTTTGTCTATGCTAGGCTAAACTTGAGTCAACTTTTTATACAAATTAGGGCATTTCTTGACTACATGCAGCCATTAATAATACCCATATGTTAGATGCATGTAGTAGTCACACTAATAGTACTCAATCAGCCCACACTTATATCATGATCATGGTGGGAATCTACCTTTACTACATCCTCCTCCTTGTCTGTGCACACCTCTCTAGTTTCCATAACCCATATTATTCTATCCATAACTTTTATTGACTTGACCTACCTAACTATTTCTTGATGCCATTGCCTACCTCATGCCTCTTTCCATATTTTGGTGTATCTCATTGATGATTTTGTAGTCCATTATTGAGTGCATATAGGTATCACGCATTTTTCAATAAATGGTGGTATTTACTTGGATAATATGTTATAATATAAGATAGTTTCATGAATTATGCATCCCATGACAAACCTCATAGTTGAGAAGTAAGGTGTAGACATTACTTTTTAGGTATTTATTTATTTTATGGCCTTCCATCTCATAATTGGTTCACCATAACCCACTATGAGTGTCATGCATTGAACTAGTGGTTAATTTCTCTAACTAAGAGGACATTGACACATTTTATGCCTTCATAAAATGGATGATCCTTGTATAGTTATTCCTAACACCTTGGCCTAGAGTGTATCTTCAAGCACTTCAGGGGGGTCTATAGAGGTATTCATATATATCACTCTTCTAAATGGTACCAATAACCCTCCAATAAACCACTACACATTCTAGAAGGGGTGAATGCCATATGGAATCTTAGATATAAGAGTTTTAAACTACACATCATATAGGCACATGTCTTAGATAACCCTTGGTTGATCTCTATAAGTGTCATGATGCTCTACTACTCAAACTCAAGGATTAACAAACTCTTTCAAGAATGCTTGTTTCAACACATTATAGTCAACCAAAGCCTAGTTTGGATCAAATATTTGATACTTAGCATGGGCATGATCTAGTAGGGTGGTTGTGAACTAGGTTACTTTATGATCAAGATAAGTGATGCCCCAATTATGCCATTATAACTCAAACTTTATCACATTCTCTATGGCATTTTCAACTCCATAATACTTAGGCAAGTGCATTACCATCTTGTAGTAGATCTATTAAGGGGATGGCACTAAGTTCTGAGGCACTTTACCCTATTAGGTCTAGGTTAGAGGTGGCCCTCTTCTACCTCCACTTGAAGGGTTAATCATAAACCCTAACATAATTGTCTATACTTCTAAATTTTTTAGTCTAGTACTAGTTACTGATAACACCATGCCACTTTGTGTAGGTTGTTGCCTAGTTGGTGGAACTAACATTCTCTATATGGAGCAAAATATGGAAGCACAAATACTTATTTAAGGCAAAGTCACTCCCTAAATTCTTTTCTAATCTGGACATTTCCCATCCTTCTGCCATATGGGGGGCAGTCCAGGGGACTAAACATGTTTTAGAAGAAGGAAGTTCCTGGAAAGTTGGCAATGACAAAAAGGTGAAATTCTGGGAAGATATTTGGTTAAAGGGAAAACCTTTGCAAGATGAAATCCAAGATAAAGATGTTATAGACCGTTGCAAGCAAAGAGTGGGAATAATGGCTAACCAATACTGGCAGAACAACTCCTGGGTGAACGTCACTGACTATGATCAAGATTTCAAGGATATTCAACTATCCCTAAATGTTATATCTATATACCCTAATCTTGAAGATAAGATTGTTTGGCACAATGAGCCAAGCGGATAGTTTAAAGTTTCTTCCATTTTCACTTCAAAGGGAAATGGCAACAAACCACTGTGGATGAAGGCCTGGATCAAGGGGCTCATCCCTAAAATCAAAATCTTTTTCTGGACCCTCCTCCAAAACAAAATCTTAACTTTGGACAATTTACAAAAAAGAGGAATATATATTGTGAATAGGTGTATTCTTTGTAAGAAGGGCCTTGAAGATAGAGATCATTTGTTCGTAAACTATTCTTTTACACAGCTAGTTTGGAAAGAGATCCTCAATCTGTGGGGTATCACATGGATCCATCATAAAAATGTGGAATTATCTCTTAAAAGCTGGTACTGCCCCTCCAAGAATCCTGAAGTAATTTTTTTATGTAAACTTACTCTTCCCCATATTTGGTGAGGAATATGGAAGGAAAGAAATAACCGAATTTTTAGAAATAAAGAACTCCCTAGATGGGTGGTAGGACAAAACATCATTAGAGCTATTAAGGAGAATTTTTTATCACAAAAGAATCCAAGCTCAACTCTCCAAGTGGATAATCCATTAAGTACGGAAAATTCTAAAGGTAAACCTTACAATCCTAGATTAGGAGTTACATGGAATGCTCCCCCTCAAGGGTGGATTAAAGGAAACTTTGATGGAGCTACTAAAGGGAATCTGGGGAAAGCTGGTTGTGGTGGAGTCTTGAGAAACCATACGGGAAAGGTTATTGATGTTGTTGCAATCCCCATCGATAAATTGAATTGTCACATTGCCGAAGCTACTGCTGCCCTTTAGACCATCAAAATAGTTGTGGATTCAGGATATCCCAAATTGTGGCTAGAAGGAGACTCATTGAACATCATAAATATTATTAACAATAAAAATACTGTGTCTTGGACCATAGAGGCTATGGTAATGGAGATGAAAACCTTAATATAAAAAATTGATAAAGTGACTATAACCCACACCTATCGTGAAGCCAATGGAGTTGCAGATTGGTTAGCAAACTGTGCAGTCTGGATAGGACAAAAAGTGAGGTGGTAGGAAACATTAGAAAAAAATGTGGAACTGAGGGCGCTCATTCTTCATGATGCAACTCATGCAAAGGAGGGAAAGATTAGATTGTAATAGAAATATAATGAGTAGGAGGAGTGGCTTTGTGGGGAAAGGTCTATAATAATTAAAGAGGAAGGCTCTTGAGAGTGAGAAGCGGATCCTGAATGTGCCCAAACAAAGCCAACATTCAAATCAAATTGGTAGCAGGTGGGATCATTGTAAAGTTCATAGCGACTGGGTTTCAAAGGAGATGAGTATGGCTCATGAAAAGAAGGGAGAACTAAGGAAGCAGGAACCCAAAAACTGTGATGAATGGAGAGAGAAACAAGATGTCTGGAGAATTCTGCAAAAAGGAAAAGTCATGAACTATATGGAAAGGCTACATGGGTCAAAACTGCATATCACTACGGCTTTTTTCAAAAATTGGATTGATGAAAGGGTCACTTTGCATGGTATCATGGTGAACTTAACTAAGGATTTTATAGCAGAGGTTACAGGGCTGCCTACGGATGGACTTAAATTCTCCAAGCAGACAAGCATTTCAAACGAGGCCTTTTGTAAGTTCCCCAAGACAGATGTGGAAGAGCAGAAGCTGGTCAAGAATGGGGATTTCTTTGAATTGGAACAGATTAAGGGGATATGGAGGGATGTCTTATGCTATATAAGGGAGTATTTCATCCTGGATAGAAGAAGCAAGAGAGTGCATAAATTCCACTTTGTTTTCCTTAATCATTTCAGACACAAGGTAAGATTGTCTTTTCCCTTTTACCTGCGCTACTCTTTGGTCCAAAGTTTATTTTCTCACAGGAAGAAGGGAAAGCATCCTATCCTACATGAAGGCCTAATTCTGTTAATCGAAGGCTACTGCAAGAATAAAGCTATGGTTAAGAACCCTAACCAGGGGAAAAATAAGGAGTCTGGGAGTAGAAAGAGTGAAATTGTAAAAGGGAAAGACAAAATCAAGTTCCCCAGTGCCAAAAATTAGAATGTAGAAGAAGATACAGAGAGGGAGAGAATTGATAAACTTAGGGAGGAAAATCTAGAGGAAGAAGAAGGTACTGAAAGCTGGAATACAAATTCAAAAGAGGATGAATAATGTCAAGAGAAGAATGAGAAAGGAGTCAGCAAAGAGGAGGAATCTGAAAATAGTAAAGAAGAAACTGAGGAAAATCAGAAAGTGTCAGAGGAAGATATTGTCCAGGATGGCCCTGTTGAGGACCCTATTTCAAGAAACAAAAGGGAAAATACAGTTCAGGATGACAATCAAGAAATGGACATGGAAATTCAAATTGGAACAAAAGAACAGTATCAAAGGGGCTAAGAGGATCACTTTGAAGAAGGTGGGAATAGTCCCAATAAGAATTCTAAGGAATGCAGAGAGAGAAGGCAGAATGATGGAAAGCACACACCTATGAGTTGGGTTAATTACAAAGCAAAGGCTTCTCTCCAACTTGATTCTTGGATGTGTAAGGAGATTAAGGATCTCAAAAGGAAAGTGGAAATTATGGAAGATAACTAGAAATTTGCATGGAACAAAATTAACAACATGGAAAAAGAGATAAGAGATATCCCAGTCAAGCTCAAAGATTATGAGAATAACCTTTGGGAACTCATTAGGGAGAACAGAACAAAAATGAAGTAACATCCAACATTTGTGTTGCAGCTGCCAATATTGGAAAAAGAGCTAGCGAGGAGACCAAATCTTTGGAGGGGCCTAGCAAAAGGACGAGACAAAGCTCAAGAAAGAAGGCTACACAAGAGGGAGCCAAGTTGGGGGTAACTACCACTCAGGATACTGTTGTGAAAGGTATAGAAATTGTGAAAATGATTTTGGAATTGGAAGAATAGTCTGGTTCTTCTTGCTGGTTATGTCTTGTGGTCCTATTCTCTGGTTTCTTTTTGTAATCTTCTATCTATGGTGTAGCCAGATCTATGTTAAATCTGGGTTTTGACCAGTGGTCTCTCTGGTGGTTTCACATCCATTTAAAACTTGTTTTTGCTACTTCTCTATAGTAGTTTTTAGGTTTTACCTGTGGGAGTTGAAGCTTTATCTTTCTTTCTTTGTACTTGGGTTTTGGGATCCCATCAAAACCTATTTTTACCTTTATCTAAAACATTCTCTATATGGGGTATGAATGTGTTCAATGTTCTTGGGTTGGTGCTTGATAGATTCACTATACCATTACTCAATTCCTCATAAGGAATTATATACTTAATTACAAATTCTTGATCCAAATTTTAGACCCTATCGAAGTCAATTTTGATAACTGATTCAGTTACCATTCTTCTTTCTTCTAGAGGAGAATCTAGTGCATGAGCTTACACTTTAGGTTTAAATGGGGTAAGTGATTTTGGTTCATTTTTTATAACCATGTCTTGTAGGAACCCTTACATCCTATATCCCACTACTAAGTATATTCTCTTTCTTCTTCTTCTCTCTCTTCATGTTGCTATAGTTCAAGATATCCTTCCCTGTGCCCTTTTAACTCACTACGAGTCCTCTTAACACTTATAGGGTATATATCCTCCATCAAAATGTGCCGTAGATTACTGTAATTTATCCCATGAATCTCTTGGGGGTTAAGTTTCTACTCCACTTCCATTATACCTTACCTACACTTCCCCCTCTCACCTTTTATGCTTGCTCATACATGCAAGGACTTTAACCTTCCATTCTTATGGTTTCTATACCATAATCCACAAGAAGTTTATTTACTTTTTTTCCAAGTCCTCTTATGAATTTTCCCCTTGATTTATAAAGAAATGTGTACTCTACTTCTTTTGGGAAAGAGAAGGTCAACACTACAGACTCTAACACATAATTGTTTAATGTGCCACTTCACCAATTTACCACAACATGCCTCCAAACTTCATCTAGGCTCTCCAAACTTTCTATGCACTCTATGTTCCACTCATGGTGTTTTTAATATCTTTTACTCCTAGTATTAGTGTAAATAACCAACCACCGGTACACATGCTCAGGTAGTTCTCAAAAGAACACTTCATATAAGGTGTTGTACAAGTTGGATTCTAACCATTTTCTAAGCTTTTTCCATTTACATGTAGGATTTTTCTGTGTGAAACTATCTTCCACTTACACTAGCTAACACTTGATCTTCTTGAGTGATAGTTGGATCATCACATTTTTATACCATTTCATCAATAAAATTCAACATTTCCCAACAACAAAACCAAAATGTTATAGAAAATTTCACTAGGTTGGTTTTTGTGCTTGGTCATGTATTTAGCTATCAAACCAAGTCAATTCTATACTTTGTGGAGCTAGGAACAAGGTTAAAATGGTTTAACACACAAAATTTAATCACATTATGGCGTTAGCATCAACTTTACACAAGGCATAAGCCTTGTGTGTTCACCTAACATGCTAATGTGAAGGAACTGGGATTGCATTAGGTTAGTTTCATCATGGTATAGCTTAGGGTTTAAAGGGACTTAGTCATTAGTCAAAGGTGTTTAGGTGGCTATCTAGCACTAGGTTCTTCATATTGAGGTCAATAATCTTGATTCCTCTTAGTGTCTCAATTCTTAGGATGCAAGTCCATACTTGGAAGAACTAGGCTCTAAGGGGTGTAAGCTATGGGATTAACTAGTAGAGCCATTTGAGTACTTGTGCAAATATTAGGGATGGCTTGGTTCAAGGATTCATTCTCAGGGTATAATTATAGGCATAGGTCTTAAAACCTTGGTACAATCTAGTTCCTCCATAGGTGAGCTGAGGTCACTAAATGGCATGAGGATGTCATTAGCAACTAGAGTCGAACCTCCATATTCCATCTATTATGTAAAACTAATCAAAGCACAAAGGAAACTAGATTATAATCATACCATCATGCAGATGATAAAAAATAGTTTAATACTTCATATTCCTTTATTAACATTCTTAATTAAATTGTAATTTATCAATGAAGTTTAGTATAGTAATAGAGTGAAAGCTTTTCCTAACTCTATTCATGCCCAATAGCTCACACACGAGTTTTGGATATACATTCCAATATCTAAAATACTATGTGCATACTAGTAAACATGACTGAGTTTGCTCCATATTTATCTAAAGCTCTATTGCACTTAATCACACACACTTCTTTTCAACTATAAGCCTTCTTTTATAGGTAGATGGTCATCTCCTATTAGGTCAGTTGGCATGTGTTGAGTGCTAAGTTGTTATTGGTCCATTAGCTCTATTATGTATTTAAGTTGGAATAACACATGTTATGCATTGATATATCATTGAGGGGTTGATATCTCACCTACCCCACTCTCTGACATCCATGCTTCTCAAGCTGCCACATCCAAGTTTGGTAGTGGTGCCTTTATGAAATTTGGTGCTTATGTAATTACTTTCTAGTTGGCAAAAAATCCATGGGGAATGCTCCAACTGGTGCTAGAATGTACAAAAAATGGAGAGACTACCCTGAGGGTTTCTTCATAGAAAGATTTGTCTAGTTGGCATGGTCTATATACTTGCTCCAAAAGTGGGCCCAACATAACATACAATTTTGAATCAAACTAGAGCTAAGGCTATAGTTATTTTTATGTAAAGTAAAGTTTTGATACACTTGAAGGATGAGGTGACCCCTTCCCCAAGTCATTTATATAAATGTAAAACCCTCTTTCAAAGTGTTGGATTTTTTTATCAATAAACACGAAGAAATCAATTTGATGATTGTCATGTAATTATGTTTGTTATTGAAATTTTAGCTTCATTATCCATATTAACTCAATAATTTTGAAGTGTGCTAATTCTATGCATGAATATGTTTGTTTGTTATTGATGAATGTTGATCTTAGATATGCAAAAACTATTAAAAATTGGTAGATTTCATTAGTTTAAGAAATTGGTATAGATTGAGTTGATAATCATAGGTGTGTAAGTTATTTACTTTTAATATAGTCTTTTAGGCATGTGATTTAGCTAATCTAGATAAATTCTTGATTTAAGCTATAATCTATTAGATAAGAGTGTGAAACAACAACTCTATGTAGATAAACCTTTAATTGAGATCACTAAGCTTCTTATACTTATTTCCCCATATTTATAATTATGCTTGTCCATGAGTGTGTAATAGATATAAGTGACAAATATTAGTCCTAGAGATACTCATCAACCAAAGAAATAACCTAAGAAGTGACATATTAGGAACATATATACTTATTTTATGCCTTACCTTTCCCCTCTTTTTATGTTTCTTTAGGATTTATCCACCATATATTAAGTTTCCATCCATTTCAAATCATTTACTTATTCCTTTCTATTATATTTCACACATCCATCCACAAACCTAGTTAAACAACATATAGGCTCAACCTGTTATTCCACCATCTAGTTGTTTTAACTGCATACCTATAAATCATTGCTTGGAGGGAAACCTTACTTTCATACAAATCTTAAAATGTTAGAGGATACCTCATTTATTCTTCTGAGGTGTGCATAAAACCCAAATTAACATACTCCTTAGAGATCAAAAGATAATAAAGGAGACATTTTAGAGTCAAATTAGTTCATTACATAATCATAGAATGGATATTATATATAAGTAATTATTAAGTCATCTACTTGAGATGTGTATCATGAGAGAAGCTTGAGATATACTAGAAAATATGTACCAAAATATAGGTAGTGGTCATCCCTCTAGAAAAACCATGGCCCATAAAATCCTCATAATGGGTTATTACTATCCAACAGTCTTCAATGATACACATGTTCATGTTACAACATGACATCAATATCAAGTCTTTGTGAAAAGAGAAGTACATGTAGCAATACCTCTATAGTTGGTGATTAAATGAAGACCATTCATGCAATGGGAATTGGAATTCACTAGGGTGATTAATAATAATTTTTCATCTATTTATATATTTGTAATCACTACTACAAACTATTACACATGATAAATTGAAGGTACATATACAAATAATTCAAGAGCACATGATTTAATCAACTTTTTAGGAGAAAATATCACAACTAGATTTGGTAATCCCATATCTCTAGTTTGTGACAATGGGCCAACATTCCAATCATATGAATTTAATGAATGGACCCATGAAAATCAAATCACCATCGGGTCATCATCCAACCATTACCCAAAAATAAATGAATTAGATGAATCAATAAATAAGAACCTAATTAATGCCATTAAAAATTCTACATCATAAAAATCTAGTTATTAACAAAATTTAATGAAGTATACAATGTGGCCTAATCGAAAAAGATACAAGCAAGAACTCAAGGCCTCACCTTATTTATTGTTCTATGGGAAATAACCAATTTTACCAATCATGCTTCAATTTACAACATGATAATTTATGTAGTACATGGAATAAAGTGAGAAGGTCGAGTCTCAATTTTTGGACATAATAGAGATGGAAGAATAAAGGATTGAAGCCTTACATAATTTTAGTAAACATAAGGATATAGTGAAAATATGGTTTGACAAAAGTGAAAATTTAAAGTGTTCAAAATATCTAACCTAGTGTTTCTATGGGACAAATCCCATGAAAATCAAGGATAACATGATAATTTTACCCCATTATAGATTGTAACTTATTAGAATTAAGATATCCTAAGTAACACTGTTTTCTATTTAAGGGACCTCCAAGGCAATGAGATGACATATCCAATCAATGGATAGCTTATAAAAAATTAATTCATGGATTTACCATCTGGGGATGTCCCTGAGTAAAAATAAAATTGATGGTAAGAGTAGTATTAGAGTAGATTTAGTGCTTTATCATATTATATTATGTCTTTCATAGAATAGTTACCCTACTTCCTAGGTTATCTTCCTAGATTTTTGTAGTTCATTTTATAGTTTAGATTCTTTCTTTCTAGACTAAATTTTTTTATTTTTCTTATGTAAATATAATTTACTTACCCTATTATGCTTAAATCAAGTACCCTACCTATTGGGACTTCCTAAAACATGTTCAAAAGCTAAAGGATTAGCATGTGGGAAAGCATACCAAAAAGAGGTATACCAATTTATTTACTTGAAATATTTTGTATCCTTACATTTAATATCTTTATAATTTAGGTATGGAATAAGAAAATTAATCATCATTAGACTAACATTGAATACTTCAATTATCCATATAAATTTTACTCTCATTACTACATAAAAAATTAGAAAGTTTTTTCACATTCCCTGAATCAAATGCAGTTATCATATTAATAATTGTTTAAGGAAATAACCATTAGTATGGATGGATATGGTAGAGAAAATCTTGTAAACTTATACTTTCATAGATACCATCTCATTTTGGTTTCATCTCTCCCTCTTTGAGTAATATTCTACATAATAAAAATATAGAAAAATAAGGATCAAAGCATCCTTAAAAGAGTGATCCACTAGGCCTAAAGTAAAATCCAAAGGTAATAAAAAAATCAAAATGATGAAATAATGTCAATTTAACATGCATCATGGAGGAATTCAGGAGGGGAAAGAGAGGGAACCAATGGTACCTCTGTTAGGGATATGGATGCTAATCTAGTAGAAGAGCAATGCTAGAGCTTCCCCAAATTTCAAATATTTTTCCAAAACTAGAAATAAATATACAATTGTCTTAGGTCTATACTAAAGTCCTTATAATAAGAATAAAAATAAATCACTTATACACATGTAGATATAGGATAAATGAAAAGTAAAGTATGTTATGTGTGGCTATTGGGAATCTTTTTTGTATATCTAATTTGATTGTTCTTTATGAAATGGTTCATTTTTTATCTAAAAGCTATTAACTTAAGGTTTTAGGTTATCAAATACTTGGGAGTATTTTCCATGTGAGTCACCATTTTTTGCACCCAACATACCCCCATTCATTATTATAATAGGGACCCACTAATTTTTAGGATAGGTCTATATCCCTATCTTGAAAATACTATAAAAGCAAAATATTTATATATTATATTAACATCATTATTTTATAGACCTATGAACATGATTTATTTCTTGGGATAGCTTATTAATGATTTTTTGAAGTTTTGTATACATATGTCTAAGCTCATTTTGGTTTAAAAAACTCTTTGATGAAGCTACTTAATACAAAAGTGTCTTTGGCAATTTTGTTCAAAACATTCATTCAATGAACTTTTATAACTCATTTTGGTCTTCAGTGATTTTTTTGAATAATTCATTCAACTAAATCATTTGAAACTATGCTTGATAGAATTGGTTATTTAGAAATATTATTTGGAGGCCCATCTTCAACATTTTTTAGTGATTCACATTTATGTGTATCTTAGGAGTTGTAAGAGTGCACAAAATGTATATTATTCCTTTGTTAGCCAAAAGAGAAAAATCAAGAAAAACACACTAGGACTAAACACTCTTGCCTAATAATTAAGGATAACATAACATAGTAAATAATATCACAAAATAGAGATAATAATAACACAATTAATTTACCTCCTTTATCAAATTTGATGCTTACTTGTTGGCATAAGGATGTTCATGTTTGGTCTATGACAATTAGAGTCTATTGTATTTAACACACCCCACCTTGAATTTTTCTTTGAAAAGTGGAGACCCCCTTTTTTTCTTAGAGGACTTATTATTTAGGTGTGTTTGTGTTTGGGATGGTTCATATTATTTGTAGAAGATTGATTTTTTGTAAATTAAATCATGTTTTGTGCACCTATTTTCCATTTGAAATGACTTATTAAAATTAATCTATTAATGGAAATTTGGGAAGAATTGCTATGTATGATAGGTATTCAAGTTGGATTATTTGGATTATTTTATTTACAATTGTGTATTTGAGCTCTTTTGGTATTCATAAGGTTTTGTTTAGATAATTTTGGTATTCAATATTTTGGTCTTAAAAAAAATTCAATTGAAAAATATTTAGTAACATTATTTTGAATTTTGTTTTGGTTAGTAGCTTTCTAATCAGTAACTTTTCTTCAAATCATTTATTCTAGTTGTAAACTTTTTGATCAATAAATTTTCTTTAGACACTTATATTTGGATACTTTATATGTGACAAATTTACTTCAAAAACTTTGGTCTTCAAAAGGTTTTAGTCTTTAGATAATTTATCTTTGACAAATTTCATTTAGAAGGTTGTCATTAAGTAACTTTATTTGTTGAATTTTTTTCCTAAATGAAAATCTATGTGAATAGTACTTAGTATTTAAAAACTATTAATTCAATGTATTTCATTTAGATACTTCTATTTTGGAACTTTTACTTCATTGGATTTAAGATAATTCTTTCCAAACATATCTCCTTAAAGATAATTTTTATTTTGGGTTCTTTTGAACATATCTCTCTATAGAGAATTTTTATTTTGGGTTCTTCACTAAAAATATTGGGTTGACCATATCACATCATTAGGTATGAAGGAAAATTTTAACCTTGATTAAGCCATATAGTGACAAGTGTCAAAAGTAAAAATACACACTGTGGCACCCTGAATGACTAAGCATCCTACATGGCATGCCCACTAGGCCTAGGTGGTCAAGTTCAAACTAAATGAAGGTGATGAGCTCATAGATGTTGGTGATTAATGGTGAATTAATTATAATGAATACTTAAATATATAACATTGAGCCCCCAACTAAGTTCACCTCCTTTTATTTTCAAGATCTCAAGTGCACATAATCAACTATAATTTCAAAATCCCTAGATGCCTTTAAAATGACTTTTAGTTTGTGTAAGAGAATTCTTAGACCACTATCTTTAAAATTTTCCATCACACTAGCACCAACTAATAGTTATGGCATATTCATCTAGATCATATAAGGGAGATCTACCGCCATCTATGTTTTCTATCAAAGACTCCATAGACTACCTAGATATGATCTTTGACATAACTATGTTTGACAATCTACATGCTAATTACTTGGCTCTAAGAATTTTGATCCATTCACATTTTATTAGGACATCTCAGAAGAGAATAATAACTTTCAGTTGAATTATTTCCATTAAAATTCTAGGCACTTCACTATGTAGCCACCAAAACAAAATTTAGGTCATGCATCAACTTATTACAAGACTTATTTTTGAAGGTATAATTGTAGATAGTGGTTATCTGCACTATGTCAACAACAATACAAGCATTGAATACATGTATAAAGACAAGTTTATGAGTTATTTAAGTTTACCTATTCTATATAAAACACTAAATTTACATAGTATAGTCACTTAGAGGAGAAATAACAATGTGGAACAAACAATAGGGAAGTTATTTCTCCTACATGAGACTTTCACTATTAAGGAACGTACCAAAAATCATGTCCCCATCATCTACTTTAGGATGGGGATTCGTATTGGTATGGAATTACTAAAATAATTCTTAGGTCACATGAGCATTCATTTCATACATTTATAATGGGTTCCCCTATTACCCCTACTGATTAATTTAAAGCACACTTATGTATTAGGATAGGTCATTAGTGCCCACTTGCATGAATAAATTTTACACAAGGACAAGAGGCCCTAAGGGGGAAATTTATATATGATGTCATACCTTGTAGGTGCAATCATGGGGACTATTTATTGATATAATGGGATTTTATGGAGTCCCAACCTTGATTATGTCAATAAAAAAATATGTGACTTCTATTCCTTTGTTCACATATATGCATATGTAATGAACATTATAAAATTATAGAGGACCTCTATCCTTTAGTTTAGATGGCCATTCATGGCCAAACTCTAGATAGTATTTCAAAGAGAATTATCAATACACTCATAAAATTGAGAGATTATAAGATCTACCCAAATTATAAAATCATCATGGTTGTTGGGCATGTGGTAGACCCTCTTTGTCTCCACAAGTTTGTCCCTAAAAAAGTTGTTGATCAAGTATGGAATGGTATAGATGAAGGTTTGATAAAGAGTAATAAATTAAATTTCCATGTCTACCATATCACTACTTTTAGGATGCATTTAGAAGACATTTTAGAGAATGTGGTAATTTAGTAAGGGATTATGCATTAGCTACTCTTCCTCACTAGGATTGGTACCCCCATGGGAGAGTACAAAAAAAGATTCACAACCTTAGCATACCATAAAACATGAGCCATTAGACCACGAATTCCTAGTATTTAATGTGAAATGTGATGAGGAAGTAAAGGAAAGAGTTGAGACTTCAAGATTAATTAAACACTTATTAAGGGTGATACAAGAAGACCCCTCCCTTAAACTCACCCAAGACAAATTTAGGATCCCACCACTAGGGGGATGGATATCCTTTGATGTATATAATGTAAGACATTACCAAAATCCAAAATACTAAGGTTAAGGCCCCCAATAGACACCTATTTTGAAGAAAACTTGATAAGAGAAAGAGTAAATGTTAGGGGAAACATCAACTATTGGATAACATGAATACGACTAAGAAATAGAAGAGAAACCAACTACTCTACAAGAAAGAGATGATCAAACTCTTCCAGTTCAAGCATATACTATTGAACTAAGGAGAGTCAAATAAGAACTAATAGAAGAGATAACATAAAAAATGGTAACAAAATTGAGGAAGAGGTGGAGATCACTTGCCCAAAATCCTTTCATGAGGAAGAGATTACACCTACTATGGTAGCTTTATCATTCATAACATTTGGTATGAATTTCACCCCTTTTACCCAATAAGTGACTACTCCACAAGTTGATAAGACAACACTATGTTATCAAAAAAATCCCAAGGTAGAGAGATATCAGACCCTATCCATGTACGTAACCATAAAAAATACACAACCTTTAGTTCAAGGTGTTATAATTCAAGAAGCCAATGAGGAAGAGATACAACAAGATAAAGTTTTGAGCTTACAAGGGTTAAAATCAAGGGCATCCCTTAATGATGATCAATATAGTAAAGGATATCTCTTTAATACTCCCCTAGGCTTTTCTTCTCTAATGTCATTATCAATTGATTCTACTATGTCTTCCCTAGTTATTTCTACTTTCACTTCTAAAAAATCAATTTCTATTAGGCTTGTGTTAATTTATCCAACCATAACTCCCCCAATTACCACTTTTTTCTTGTCTAACCATTACCCTTAAAATATTGAATATTTCAGCCTCCATCTCTTCAACCATTGGTCCTTTAATCCCAACCACTTCTAATCATATTATTTTAGTCTTCACATATATTTCCACATCCAAAAACTAACCCATCATCCAAATGGTTATCTCCTCTACCCAACTAGGTTCACCACTACCTTATTCAAGACTGGTTCAAAAAAAAAATAGTGGTGGACACAAAAAGGACCCCTATGAAGAAACATGTCTATTTTCTACACTCCATGCCATAATTCAAGAGAATATACTAGTCTAAGATAATTTATCCCTTAATTCCTAATCTATCTACTGAGACTAAACCTGAGCCTGAGGAAGATGAATAGATAGAAGCCAAATCATTGGATTTGTCAAAAATAACTCTTTTAGACTAGACCAAAGAGTTAAGAGTATCATCTTATAAGAGGCCCAATGTGAATATCACCAATTTTCCCACTATAATTTCACTTTTTGACAAATCCATAGCCTCAATTTAAAGGTTTAGAAAGAGAAATATTTAAGGTAACAGTGGTAGTGGGCTAATTTTGGAAGAAATAGAAGAAATTTACTCTTTCAAAGAGGTAAGATAGGAAAAAGGGTTAGTTTCCATACATTAAGGACCTCAAGTCCTAAATTAAGACCCATATCAAAGTATTATTGGCCATCCATGATGTAATGAAGATGGCCATAAAAGAGATAAAAGAGCTAAAGACTCTCATAAAGGGGCAATAGATGATAGGAGTTCCCTCTAGCATAGAGTATGATCTACAAAATGTGAAACTCAGGTTATATAAAATTTTGGATAAAATTAATTCTTTGAGATTATAATTCACACCACATGTAGATTAAATAAAAAAATTATTCAAAATTCTTAGATAAGATGAAAATAAATTGAATTTTTTGGTGTTGCACACCCCTAATAATGCATTCAACCACTTAAATTTGATGAACCCTTTAGAGGTAGCTAATGCATTAAATTTATCTATCATGAAAAATTAGGAGGCATGGGATTAGGTGACTGGTTCTGAAGCTTTAGTTAACAGGAGCTTGATATAACACAAAGAAACTTATAGCTCAAGCTATTTTTGATCAGATGATTCAACAAGCTTCAAATAGTTTCAAATAACTTGTACAAGGATGGAGTCTAAATGACATTGAAGCAAAGCTAAGTATAATGAGGAAGAAGGAAACAAAAGTGGAGGTCTTTTGAGTTGGCTTCCAATCTAATAAGATAAATCATGCAAGGCTGATGAAAATGATAGACAAGGTAAATAAGATTAATATCCTTGATATGACCATAATTTAAGCACATCATGCCAAATCATACAAATATTATCAAGTTTCATAGGCCAAAAATAAAGTAACCTCATCACTACCTTCTAATTCTGCTCCTCAAACCACACCTACAATGTCAACTACAACACTATCATCAACTCCAGTCCCTCCTATCTTAGTGAATGACTAAATGTCACCTCTTAGTTTGGATCTAGTTGTAAAGTTAGTCCAAGCTATGAGTTCATCTCTTATTACAACTCCAACCACCATGTCTACCACAACAATAATTTTAACTCCAGTTATCAGTATATCTCTAATTACAACTATAGTTTTAAAAACAAATTTGAAAAGTGTCAAGCATGAATTGAATTAGCCTTAGTCTATGACTATTTTTTTAAATTTTAAATGTAACATTTATAAATGGATTGTTAAGTCTTATTACATCCATGTTTTAATTAAATAAATTATTTTTACTAAGATACACATGTCATATATATGAGGTTATCCATAAGTTATAACATGCATTTTTGTACATAAATAGAAGTTATGGTCTAGCTATCATGATGTATTCAAAGTTTGTCTATACTTGGAGTATGAGGTGACCCCTTCCCAAAGTTATTTATATACATGTATAACCCTCTTTTCAAAGGGTCGATGTTCTGTATCAATATATAGGAAGAGATCAGGATATTGATTATCATTCAACTATGTTTGTTGTTCTTCCTTTTAAAAAGTTAATTTAAGTTTTTTTATTTGTATTAATTTACTAATTCTAATGTGTGTTAATGCTACAAATGAATATAATTATTTTAATTAATGATTATTGATCTTAGATGTGTAAAAAATTTGAGGATTAATATCTTTCATTGGTTTAATAAATTGGTATGGTTTTAATTGATAATTCAAGGTGTGTAGATGTATCTTTTTTCATATAGTCATTTAGGTGTGAGCCATAAATACCCAGATAAATTTTTGGTTTGAGATGAAATCTCTCAGGTAAGTTGTGAAATAGTATTTGTAAGGAGAGAAACCTTTATTTGAGATCATGGAACATCCTATAATTATTTTCCCATACTACTAACCATGTTTATTTATGAGTGTGAAATAACTGCAATTGATAAACACTAGTTTTGGAGATATTTTTTTACCAATGAAATAGTCTTAGAAGTGACCTTTCAGGAACACAGAGCCTTTTTTTATTTACCCTTTTTTCTAATTTTTGAGTTTATTTTTTATTTACCCACCTTGGAATAATTCTCCACCTATCTAACTCACCTAACAGTTAATTTCTATTAAATTCCATACATCCATCCATAAAGTATTCTAGCAATGCTTTCCCATGGTGGTAACACTTCTCCAATAGTCACTTGTGGCTTGGTGTGAAGCTTGGCATAAAATGGGCATTATAACACTAATCCCAATGTCTTCTTGAAGTTATTCTAGAAATATAACCCTACACACAAAATATTGTTGGCATATGGCATTGGCACTTGTATTTATATATCTAATAGCTAAATCTAACCCTAGGGAGTTTAGGTTAAATTATAACTTTGATTGAATCTAAAATAAGCTATGTTGAGTTAGGCTAACTCTTAGTTGGGTCAAAGCACTCATGAAATCTTGACACCTCCATTTTATATAATTGTGAGGCATGACAATTCACTTTAGATATTTGTGAGGTTGCAATTCATAATCTCTTGAATATTTAGGAAATAATAAATCACTTTATTATCTCCTTTGACTTTTAACTTTACAATTAGATAAACACTCCTTTCTTGGTAAATAAAATTCATTAATTTGATATGGATTTTTTTCTTAGGTAATTTAATTAATATTTGAGATGTAATTAAATTTTATTCGTGTTTTCAACTTTTGACAATTATTTTAAATGGTTTTAAATAATAGCTGAATATTATAAAAGTGTCAAATTACTAAGTCATAATTTGACTAAGGTTGAAACTAAATTAGGCTATTGGTGTATATAGGATAATATGCCAAATAAACTAGCTTTGACACATTTATTGGAAATTAAATCACTTATGAAAGTGAATTTAGGTAATTTAGGTGATTTATAGGATTAGATTATATAATTTAATATAAAGTGAAATAAATTATATTTTAGGCATGAAAGTGGCCAAAATTAACTATATATAGGTGTTCCCTATTTGAGAAGGCATTACAAGACACATGCATAGTAACATCCTTACAAATAATGTAAAATTCATTAATATAAATGGTTCATTCTCCAAAGGGAGGTCATTAATCCCTTGATTCCCCATTGAGGGAGTGGGTGGAAAAATAGATTCATCAAATATTCCCTTGAAATGAATAAAATGACATCATCTAGTGACAATGGGGGTGGAATTAATCTATTACCCAAAGGTGGTTATAAATAGTAATGGTGGTGGAGTCACTGATTTGCCTAAAGGTGGTTATAATTAGTAACAAAGGGTGTCACATTGGTTTACCCAAAGGTTGTTATAAGCAGTGTCATAAATATTTACCCAAGTAGGGTGGTGGGATGAATACTGATTTTTCCAAATGTGGTTATAATCAGTATTAGAACATGAAATAGTGATTTTCACAAAGGTGGTTATAATCATTTATGTAATCATTTACCTGATAGGGTGAGTGGAGTGGAAAAAATAATGATTTTTCCAATGGTAGTTATAATGATTAGCATGGGACATAAAATTAATAATTTACCCACAGGTGATTATAACCATTAAATTGGTAAAAAAATGATATGTCTAAAGGTAGTTATAATCGTTCACATATTTAAATCACATGATTTAAAATGTTTTTTTTCCCAAAAATGAAGAATACATCATTGATCAACCATATAAATAATTTATTGTAATAGGGTAAATTGGTAATAATAGCTTATGCAAAAAAACTATTAAATAGATTTGTGATGAGCTATCAAAAGATAACAACATGATTCTAGCCTAAATATGAGTTTAGAGATGAATATTTGATCAAATATGGGATATAGGTTGAAAAATAATGTTGTTAAATGGGTCTCAAGAGAGACCCAAGAAAATGGTCTTAGGCATGTGTCTAGGTACTTTGTTATTTTTGATATATCAAAGAAGTAATGCCATTGCATTGCTATGATATACTTTGTGTTCATGTTTTTTATTTATCTTGTTATATTATGTATGATACTTATGGACAAATAAAATGGTAATATATAACCTAATCATGGAAAACATAATTTAAATATAAATAACCTAGGAATAAGATATGAATAATCAAATCCCGGGTGTAAATATAACAAAATAAAATAAGTGCAATACTAAAAAAATAAATTCACAGCCTAAGTACATGATATTGATAATCAAATCTTAAGTACAAAAAAAAATTAATAATCTTATGACAACTTAGAAATAAAAAGGCCTAAAAAGGCAAAAATAAAAATAAAATGAACAAACAATAATGAAACAAAGAAAGAAAACAAATAAGGAAAACAAACAAACAAATAGTTAAAAACAAAAAAAAACACAAATAAACAAAATTCAAACAAATAACATATATCAAACAAACAAAAAAAACATATAGAACAAATAAAGGTAAACAAACTATGACTATATAAATAAATAGAAATGAATAAACAAACAAAAATAAAAAAATAAACAAATTATACAAACAAAATAATAAGCAATGGTATAAAAAAATAATAAGATGAAAAAAAGACAAAAACACCCAAAAAAATTAATAATAAAACACCAATAAACAAAATGTCAAAAAGTAAATAAATGATCAACACGCGAACAAACAACTAAACAAACATAAGCAATCAACAAGAAAATAACAAAACACATAAATGAACACTAATAAATAAAGATAAATAAACAAACAAACACAACACAAATGAAGAACACAACAAATAACTAATATAAACAAGACAAAATAAAGAGAACAAATAAAGACAAATAAAATAAACTAATGAATAAATAAAACAATCAAATAATGCAACAAATAAAGAAAACAAAATAATCAAAATAAGTAAACAATACAAATCAAATAAAATTTAAGGAAATAAATTAATCTAAACACATAAAACCAAAAAAACTAAGCTAAATAAACATAAAAAATAATGGTTAATCACAATGTTAGGTTAAATAGAAAACACATTATTTGTGCATGTGTAATAGAGGTTTTACTCTTGGAGATAGGGTGACCCCAAAGCTAGGTATCAATGACATAGATAAAATAATACAATAAAAATAAACTAATAGTTTTCCCTAGGTTATAGGGAACAAAAATACAAACAAGACAACAAACATTTCCCTTAGGCCATGGGAAATATGATACAAATAAGATATAAAAAATAACATTAACCTTAGGCTAAATGAGACAGTGAAATAAAGCAAACAAAATAGGGGGAATAGAATAAAGGAAATGGGTAATTGAGTTGACTCTAGATGCACTAGGCAAGTGAAAACTACCTACATAGTTTCATGAACACAAGATATAATGTGAACTTCACGCCAAATGTAATTCTTTTAGGATATGGGATAGAATAAAATGAATGATAAGAAAACATGATTATCTTTTAGAGGAAAATGGGAATGGCTAAATAAAATGGAAAATACATGGGAAAAGAGGGGATGGCATTTCATAATCATGGAAACCTCAACATAAAAAAATTGCACAAGCGTAAGAGTGTGGTTTAAGATAAAACCACACTAAAAGTCAAGAGACGAGTACTCAAAAATGAATTGAATAGGTAATTCATAGTGTCTACTACATATAAGGATTGGAATGAGAATAGAATCATAAAATGGAGAGAGTGTAATCAATTTCTACTTATAAAATGGTGAGAGTTTTTAAATGAAAAAAAGAGTTTTCAAAATGGAGAGAACATAAGAAAATCTAAGTGGTCATTAGTGTATCAATTTGAACACACAATGATCACAACTTCAACTCAAAAAATAACCAAATCATTTAGATAAGGCCAACAATGATGGAAAAACTAAATTATAAGCAATTACTTGTGAAATATTTAGGAGTCTTAGGATCCTTGAGGCAAAGAAGTGTTTAAAAAAGAAAGGATGGTGTGGTAAGTTAACTCAAGATATCCCATGTATCTAAGTGTTGTCTATGATGAGAACCTCAAGTTGATATAGTTCTCTCTGAAATGGGAGGAAAAATACCAAGGTGATCTTGATATGAAACTGAACAAATAATATGGTCCATCCCAAAACTAATTGATTGCTTTATATCTCACATGGAAATTCTAAGCTAACTTTCATGTTTTTGTGTTTTTTAGGATTTTCTTATGTCTTTACAAATATTTAGGGGTTTTTGAACTATTCATATATGTTCAACTTCATATTTTGTAATTTTTTAGGCATCTCAACTCAATTGATAATTATGAGATACAAAATTGTCCAACTTGAAAAATGGCAAGAGCATATCTTAGGTCTATCATGAAATGGTGAGAGAGTAGTTTAAACATGCTCACAAAATGGTGAGATCATTCATCTTGAATTACTCCTAAAATGGTGAGAGTGTGGCAAGGGGGTGACTAATATGACCTCAACATGAATCAAACACTTCCTACATAGTCCTATAGGACCTCAAGTCATTGTAGTTCTGCCTACACAAAAGGCATATAATTAAGTACCAACAAGTTTTAGGAATAGGCAAATGGCAATAGTAATGGAAAATTAATGTGTAAATTCATGGTAAAAGTATTATTCCTATTTTTTTCAAAGTTAGTTATAATTAAGAAACATTAGCAAATGTTCAATTGTACTAATTTACCAATAAGAAGTTATAATCAATAGCATGAGGTGGGAACATAACAAGAAATGAAGGATGAAATTGTTAGGACCATTACCATACTGCTTTCATATACTACCATTCAAATGTTATATTTTGAAACAAATATTGGAACTAAATATGTCATCAACCACAAAACATACCTAAATTACAAATGAATCAAAACCAAGGCCAAATGTTGTAGGTAGGTTTAGGTAAAAATAACTAGTTGTCAAATGGTTAATGGCATGATATAACAAGGGGATATAGTAAAAAAAAATGCGTATAATGTGTCATAGCTTAAATTATCCTTATAGATAATAATTTGAGTCCCTCATGTGTAAAAATAATTGAGGTGTTCTATGTTCATTGGTTCATCAAGTTCATCTCCCTCTAGTGTAGTGATCCTATATGCTCCACAACCATAGTTAGCAATAACTACATAGGGCCCTAACAATTTTGGTTAGAACTTTCATTTTTTTATTCATTTCAACATTTACATTATTATGATTGTCTTTTAACACCAAGTCACTAAGATCAAATTCAAGATGCTTAACATGTTAATTATATTGGTCTTTTAATATGTACTAATAATCCTAAATATTATTTAGGGTGGCCAAAAAATTTCCATCAAGTATGTCTATCTCTTTCAAGTGAGCTACTCTATAGTATTCATCATCGATGATGTGTTGCAATGGAATTTAAGAGAAGGAAAATTGACCTTGATTAGAATAATGGCCTCAATACCACAAACAAGTGAATAAGATGTATCTCTTTTTGGAATATGGAATATGGTGTGGTATTCTCATAAGGAATTAAATGGTTGCAAGTGCCAATTACAACCAACATCATTGATAATCTTTTTCAGAATGTTGACAATGGTTTTATTAAAATCCTCAACTTGATCATTGCCTTATGGGTAATAGGAGGTAGATAATTTTTTTATGTGGTATTAGGTTGACAGTGATTTCACATATTTATTTTTAAGTGATTTTATATTATTAGATATAATGTTAAAGGGGATATAATAATGGAAAATGACATGGTTGAATATGAACTTATAAATATAATTACATGTTACATATGTGAGAGGAATGGATTCCAACCACTTATTGAAATATTTGATAGCAATTAGAACGTGTTTATGGCTACCAAAAGATATAAGATTTATCTTTCAAGTGAGCTTAAGTATATTATTCACTCCAATCTCGTCATATTCATGAAATGCCTATGAGATATGGCATTCCATAGAAGGGTAAGGTGGGGACAAATACAATTTTTTTCTTCCATTTTAGGACTAATCTAAGATCATCCTAGGTCATGCCTATGAGTATTTGACTTCACAAATGAAGTCTATATGAATACTATTCAAGAGATGCACTATCACCATTGAAAGTTCAATCTAAAGTTCATATATATGGTTGAAATATTGTTATGATAATTTGACTATTATGCTTACTATTTCTAAACACAAGGGGAAAGGGTAGTTCAATTTCAAAGATTAAACACAAAAGAGAGGGAAGGGTGAGGTAGAAAAGGGAGCCTCTAGGTCTAGAATTAAATTAATGCATTGATCATTGAACCAAGTGACTCTGCCATAGCTATATCATAATATATTGAGTTTCAATAATGTTTTACCTCCAAGAACATACAGTGGAAAGATTATGAGGGAAGCTAGAGTATTCCTTCAATATAATTTCTCACTAAAGATGAGTACTAGGATATTATAGAAGAATACACATAAACGCCATATGAGAATTTTTAAATTAACACACAAATTATAATCACTTCCAACATAAATGAGAGAACTAACCTAGTTATTGTAATAGATAAGCACATTATAACCATAACACACATAAAGTATAAAATTGTTAATCCAATTAACCTATCATTGATTGTCATTCAAGAAAGGAGATTACATAGAATTGAAACACATAACAAACCCTCTTTTATAAAATGAATATTATATTCACTAAAAGAAGTAATTTTTGTTATAATAATCGATTTAGGGTGACTTTATAGTCTAGAGAGATGAAGGAAAGAAGGTGAAATATTAGCTATAATCCAACAACACTTTAGAATAATTTTTAGTTGGCCTTATATTAAAATATAGTTATTCCTTATATATAAGGATGAGGCTCACCTCCAAATAGCATTAGGATCCCATCCTGGGCCATGATGGCCACTCATTATAGTTACAACTATAATTAAATATTTAAAGGAATACGATCCCAATAAAGCTATTAAAGATCTATGGGGGACCACTTAATTTACATGGAGAGGTGAGTGAGAAGGTTTAACTCTTAACTACTTTAACTTGGCATCCTTAGCTTATAACATAGTCATTATGAGCTCAAAATCCTTATCTAACTTGGTAAGGTTTATTGGGGGATCTTTTGAAATTACCTCAGCTTAATGCACCAGTCTTTGGTAGACTTGGAAGGGTGTTTCCATTGATGCTTGGACATTAGAGACTTGATTTATTTTCTCTATGGATTTCATTTTTTTATCCAACACTAATAGATTCCCTTTTTGGTTTGCTCTAGTGACCTTATCCTTCATGACCTGATCAAATTGACACAAGTGGACTCTAAATTCCCCTTGGTTGATTAGGTTGTCATCTGAGTGAAATAATATAAATATATTGACCTCCTTAAAATAGGTCAATATATTACTCTTTCGCTCTTCCAAGGATCTAGTTATAGTGCAATCCATGACCAACCATTCCTGTATATCAACCCTCATATTCATATCTTATGTCTAATACAACCCCATATCTAAGGTCAACATTAGCTTTATCTCCAAGAACATCCCTTTGTTGATGACCACTTGTAACTTGTAAGACTTCCCATTTATCTCAACAATACTCTCTATGTAGGCATGGGTCTACTAGATAATTATGTTGGTCTCATCTATAATCTCCCATACTTTCCTAAGGATTGAAAAAATTAGTAATAAGGCATCCTTAACCTACCTAATTAACCTAATGGGAAGTGTGATCTTCACTTGGGATTTTAAATTTTAAACCTATATCTACATGTCCTCAAGGATCTTCTCAGACATATCATGAGTCACCTATAGAATAGATAGTAGGTCCTTAGCTATCCTTTCTTCCCTAATGTAAGTCCTCACCTTCGTGAGGAAGAATATATCCTAATGGGTATATTAAACTATTAGGTTTCACTACTGGATAAACTTATACATTAGTATACTCTTCATGCTTATTAAGGCTTGGTCAAAGATCCATTTCACATCTAGGTTGACCTAGGTATTCATCCTCAGTGTTTTCAACCTTTGGACCATTCCCTGAGTTATGAAAGGTATAGGAGGGATGGCTAAAATGGTGGTGAAGGGTGAAGGATGTGGAGGGGAGATAGAGGGAGTGAATGATAAAAAAAATGAAAGTGGAGGGGGCATGGGAGTTAAAGGAGGTAAAACTAAAGGGGAGGCCCAAGGGAACATTTTTTCCTACTATTATTCCTAGGTTAACTTCAATTAAGGAGGAATTTTCCCCAAGAAAAGTTTTTGAAATAATAGGGAAGATATGGGTTGGTTGAAGGCAAGTCTCATGGCACCTTAGGTAATGGAAAGATGGGGTAGGGGAATATGGCATAGAGGTGTTGTGTCTAGGATTGAAATAATTCTAGAGGCCTTCAGAGGAGGTTGAATTATATAAAAATGCCTTTCATCTAGACTTGGAGTATGATTTTCCTTTTAATTCTTTTTTTGCCTCTTACCTAAGTTAGATCTAGGTGTTATATATAGTATATGAACCAAATAAGATAAAAAAATCCATGGGGTCAATGGTGGAAGACTCAAATCTACTAAAATAAGAACTAGGATGACTGGAGTGTGCACTGGGAGGGTTCTTAATGTAAGTGGTATGTTCTTGATAGTCGTACCCACACTCACTAATAAAGGCACACCTAAGGAAGGCACTTAAAGGACTTTGATTTATGAGATGGATAGAGCAAAGGGGAACAAAGAGATAAGTATATTCAATAGGACTAAGGCCAAATGTACTTGGGTGAATGATAGAAAGGGTGCAATGGAGAAAATAAGAGGAACCACTTGGGGGATATTTGAGAGAAAAATAGAACTAGTGGGTACTCAGACTAAGAGTTAGAAATTAGAAAAAGTGAGGGGTGGAAGGGAAATGACAAAGTTGGAGTTGTGATATTGGGAACCTATATGGTTACCCATTTGGGATCCTTGCTCCAATATTTTCCTCAAGCTACTAGACACATCAAACCTCATGGTTTGTGTAGCCTAGGGTTGAGGTACCAATGGTTGAGATGGTTTTATCTAAGCGCCCTAGCATTGTGTATCTCAAGTCTAGTTATATTGAGGTAAAACTAATAGACCTTCTAGAGGAGGTGGAGGTGGAGGTGCAGCATGAGGAGTGATTGGAGGAGGCAAAGGAAGAACCAATACATGAGGATTATGATATACTAGAGGAAATAGAACTGGGCTTAGATCATGAGGAGGAAAAGGTGGAGGAATGGCTTGAAAAATCTTTTGGGACATAATGGGAGCTATATGAGCTAGGTCATCTATAGAATGAGTAGGATATAGAAAATGTGAAAGTTGGCCCACATAAAATTTATTCCCTTTCTTTTCCTTTGTCATGATCCAAGATAACACCTATTAGTTATCAATGAAATTAAGGTAAATATCATCATCATCCTCATCCTGATGACCATATTTGATATTATAGTGGGTTTAATACCATGAAAAGAGATATAATTATCCACTTTCGGTCCTAATATTAGATATTGCATTCTTTTAGGGTAAAGGAGTCTTGTTCAACTTCCATATTATAAATTAGATGGAAGACCTTGTAGATATGGTGCTTGATTATGATCAGAAGTAGTAGGCATGTATTTTACTAATGTTATATTCAAAACCTAAATATGCCCTCCACCAATTTATAAAAAAATTCTACTCTGATAGATGGTATGTAATGAAATATGAAAGGTAAAGGGGATCTTTGAGGAAAACTATAATCCAATCATAGTTTCCTCCTTGTAAAGCTAGTAGTCCTCAATGTAGATAATGGAATACCTAATTGCCTTCAAGATATAGAGTATCAAGGCCTCATTTATGGATTGGTATATCAAAAATTAGAAATTACTCCATATGTCTTAGATATGGTTGTGTAAATGGTATCTGTACAACTTTTAGAAGACCACATGGACTGCCTAGCCCTTGAAATCCCATACAAGAAAAGCTAAAGGATTGAAAGAGAGCATCTCATAGACTTCATATAATATTTATCTCATCATGTAAAAATTGATTTCATCTTGGGAATATACAATGGAATTAATAGACATGAAGTTAATCAGTCCTCCCATGTCAAGGATTTTTGAGCATGTGAGGAACATATGCAAGAGAGTCACCCATAACTCATTGATGTATAAGTAGTCTTGGGAACTAAATAATTGGTTTAATAGGATCATTCCTACCAATATTTCTTCCTAGAATATGTGGACCTTGTACACATTAATATTATCCTTGTTATCCTATTTATAATATAGGTTATTATCCCAATCATGAAGGGAATCATATTTTAGTAGGTCCCCATCTAGACCGTCACTACTACTACATCATAGGGTAAGTTTTAGTTTGAGATGGATTAGTAAACCTTTAAGGTGTTCTCAAATATATCAACAATCTGATGCTGAGAGTTAGGTAAACATACCAAGTTGTATAATTCATCCTACACATAGATGACATTGTGAAGGAGGTTATCAAATAAGTCTTCATAAGGGAATGCCTTTCGCTTGGAAGCAACTCTATGAAGTTTACATTTATTTTCAAATCAAATTTAATATTCAAAATCTACATGTTGGTCATCATTTGATCTTAAATCCCTGGGGACTTACTCAAGCACTTTAAATAAGTCATTATAGTGCTTGACTTTGGTTAAGCTAGCCAAGAATTTGGTATCCCAATACTCAAGTTTAGCCTTTGGGTTTGAAGAGGATGAGGCCATTGTAATAATAGAGGTAATAGGGAAGTTTTGATCATAAAAGACACAAAATACAAGGGTGTTATGTTATATTTGGAAAGCCAATAGTTAAAGTGTTCTCCAAGGTATAAGTGGTAACTGTTAATGATATTTATTTAGGATTTTTATAAATACATGCATACATCCCCCTATATTAATTGTTTTCGTGAGCTCATTTACTACAAATTCAAATTTGAGTTGGTGGCTAGATTTTATCTCTTTACTTCTAAATACAAAGTTGAATTTGGATCCCATGATTCTCTACTACCATTTATATATGTAAATGGTAATGGGATATTTTAAAATTTTCCAATCAAGCCAAGCTTCCTAGAGGTTTCTCAATTGACTCTCTCTTTTTAACATGTGTCATATTCTCATTGGTCTTCTAAATAATATTCAACTCCTAGGAATAGCTTTATACTCCATGTCAATCCATTAGGAAGGGTGATGTGTTACCTAAGGACACATTATACATTTTAATTGGTTCTCTAGCCTCATCGATACCTTATTATAGAATTCATAGGGGCTTAAGTGGCTACTAATTAATCTACCTACTGGGAGACATGCCATATTTTAATTTAGCTAGGCTCCCCAAGATCTAACATCTATGACAAGTCCAAGGACTAAACACTCTAACCACTCAATAACATGGCATATTCTCATTCATTGAGGTTCTCTTGAGATTTGAAATATTTGATAGGTTTGGGGATTAAAAACTCTGAGACTTGATGATTTGGTTCCTTCTCATTCCATTAGGATCTCCTAGGCTCTAAAATATCTAATAGGTCTCGTGATTGGAGATCTAACACTCATCTATATGGTAACTTCTCATTTGGTCAGGCTCTCTTTAGATCTAACATCACCAATAGGTTTAGGGAATAACCATTCTAATACTTGGCTACATGGAACCTTATCATTTGGTTAGGTTATCTCAGGCTCTAATATCACTAACAAGTCTGAGGAATATCTATTTTGATCCTTGGTTATGTGGTGCTTGATAAGTTTGGTTTAGTTATACATAGATAGGTTGAACACTAGAAATTTATATAATACTAATAATATATTATTTATACACGCTCTATGATTAAATATTAAACAATAGAGGAGTTACATATCTATAGGAACCTCATTCCTATATTCTCTCCATTAATTTCTTTCACCCAAAATCCTATGATTATGCAAACTCCTATTTACGTTATATTGTTATAACTCATTAGTAATATATCTCAACAACTATAATATTCTAACCTATTATCATAATATTTTATATAAAAATATTACAACCAAATATTAACTAAACTATTATTATTTACCTCTCAGTAAATACCTAAATTTACACAATGTGAAAACTAATCCTAACATTCCCCCCATAGTTTTTACATGGTATAATATATATCATTTTTTGATTTTAGCATGACACCTATATGTGCTCATGATCATCTCTACATACATGTGCCATCATACATCTCTTCCTTCACACTCATCTACAATCAATTTTCTAGGCTCACCAATAACCTTACAAAATAGTTTTCTCAGGTTCATCAATAATCTTATAAAATGGTTTTCACAGATTCACCAACAACTTTACAAAATGGTTTTCTCAAGTTTACCATTAAACTTTCAACATGGTTTTCATAGGTTTACCATTAACCTTTCATCATGATTGATACAATGATTTTTATATCCATATTCTCTAATGTAAATATATAAAAGGGGTTACATGGGAATATTATTCACAAGTAAGCAGGTACAAATGTTCTTATTTTTCATACATGCTAAAAACAAATGTAACTACCACACCACGCTAAAAAAACTAAAATCCACATAATTAAAAATAACACACCACATAAAATATCACCACATCATTGGATCAACCCCATCATTGGTGACCAATGAGAGTTCACTAAAATATCTTCATCTTCTATGTATCCCTAGCCTCTAATAGGTTGTTACTCTTTACTTAGCTTGTATGTCGATGTAGCTCAAGTACATGAAATTTTCAAGGTAAATTCCCTCCACAATTTAGATCTCATGTAAAAATGAAAATGCATATGTGACTCTAAGCCTAAACAACTTTGACTTTTTTGACATAACTCTTTTTTATGACTTTTGAATCTAAACTCAAAATTGACACTTTTGATATTTTGACAATTTTTAATTTTTGATGACACATTTCAAAAAATAATATACACAAAATACCATGTATATAGAGATTTGAGATATAAAACCTAAAGGACTCTAAAAATAAAATCTTAAGGAAAATGAAACTAATCTATGTTATAAAATAATTAATCACTTGAATATTTACCACTTTGACACATCAACTATTAGTATTATGGATTAAAGACCTAGGGCATATTTAAATCCAATATTTAATCCCTTAATACTACATAACAATTGAATTTTTAAAAACACAAAATTCTTAAAATATGACTTATGAATATTGACCTTGAAATCATGGTGGATAACTTTCATGGAGATCTCTTGAGGACATTTGGATAGTTGTGAGGTGTCATACAGATGTGTGATTGAGTGAATCAAATAGCAAAACCTTTTACATGATACATATGAAGGTCTCAATAGAAAATACATGAGATAATATTGATATAGGTGGAAATATGAATCATATGAAGATGTATAAAAGTAATTCATGATGATCAAAAAGCTAATTTGACAAGTAATATGGGCATAATAGATTAAAAATTGAAATGACTTGTAGAAATAGATGGATGTCATGATAGAAGAAAGAAATCATGAGATGAAGACCATCTAGATTGAATCATCCATGATTTATTTATATGTTACAAGATCAAGAGCATGCCTAAGAGATACAACATAAAAGTGTGTATCTCTAATGATATAATTGTTCACTCACTAGTTCCTAACATAGATACACTATAAAGTTCATAGGAAGACTCCATGTTGCATAGAGATTCCACAAAGGTGCAAGTTGTATAGAGGTCAACTTATTTGTTATTGTTAACAATTATTTTCCAATCAATAGCATCTAGATATATATACACCACTAGATACATTGGGTTTTAAACATTATAGGCCCATTTGTACATTGAACAAAATTGGTGCCCTTGTATCACTATAGTTATCATAAATAAAAATACTAATTCCAAATAAAAATGTATAATTTTTCAATTTTTATCAAAAATAGATTAAATCCCATACCTTTAATTATTAACAATAACTACAATATCAATCCTTCTATAGAATGATATAGAAAACTCTGGACTTTCATTTACAAGGGTGAATAAGTAAATTATAACAACCCCATAAAAATTCATTATACACCCATCATGAAGAGATCCTGACACTAATATGATACCAGATGATAAGTCTGGTTTAGTTCTACATAGATAAACATGGAAAGAACAAAGCATTGAACACATGAAATTTCTTAAACACTAATAATATATTATTTCTTCACACTCTATGATTGAATAATAATTAATATGGGAGTTACATATTTATAGGAACCTCATTCCTATATTCTATCCATTAACTTATCTCACCCAAAATCCTATGATTATGTAAACTCCTATTTACAATATATTGTTATAACTCATTAACAATATATCTAAACAACTATAATATTCTAACCTAATATCATAATATTATTTATAACAATATTACTACCAAATATTAACTAACCTATTACTATTTACCTCTTGACAAATACCCAAATTTACATAATGTGTAAACTAATCCTAATAGTTCCTTCTCATTCAATCAAGATCTCTTAGGATCTGACATTTTTGATAGGTTTGCATACTGGCCATTTTGATGTTTGATATGTGGTGCCTTCTTGTTTGGCCAAGCTATAACATATCTGATAGATCTAGGTAATGGTCATTCTAACACTCAACTAGATGGTGGCTTTGTCTTTGGTTAGGTTCTCCCAAGATTTAAAATCTCTAATAGGTTTAGGGACTAGATGTTATGATTCTTATCTATGTGGTGCCTTCTCATTTGGATATAATTTCCTAGGCTATGATGTCTATGATAAGTCTAGGGATTGGCCATTCTAACACTAAACTATGTAGCACCTTATCCTTTAACTAGGCTATTTTGGGCTCTAACATATCTGATAGATCTTATGATTATCCATTATAACACCTTTTCCATGTGGCACCTTCTCATTCATTCAAGAACTCCCTCTATTAAATCCAAAAAAATGACTAAGAAATGAAAATATACACAATTCATTTTGTACTTACTCATTGGTTATGATGATTATGATTTTTCATGAAGGGTTATGGATTTACTACTCTAGGAAAGGAATGAAATCCTAATAACTTTTTTCATAAGTGGATCTATAATATTAGCACCATGATTCATGAAAGAGTAAATATACCTTAAATATAAAAATAAATTGGGCTTGTTACTAGTTGGGGAAAATAAGGTGATGTATATTCCAAAGATTTAAGTAGCCATTACTGACAAGAAAAAAAAAGTATCCTAAGGATCTGGTTGATGATATTTTTAGGGGGTGTCCCTCATTACAAATAAAAGAGTGTGTTAGCCATAAAAAATGGTGATTTATATGTGGAAAGTGATGAATTATAGTTAGAACCTGATCAATTTATTCTCCTTTAATTTCTCAACACAAACATTATAAGAGGGATTTTTATTCACAATAAGAAAGAAGAGGCACTAAAGTATCACGATATAAAGTGGCATACTAAGCTTTCACCTTATAGATAGACACCATTGTGTGTAAGGAGTGGTTTTGATTCTCTTTTAATACTAGATTTTATTTGATTATTCAAGTCTAGACTAGTTATCAAGCTTTATTTAGGGATTTAATGACTTGATGTCTTATAGGGGGGATGACTAGGGAATTGATCTATTACCAAAAGAGTGTCCATATCCTTTATAGATATTCCTCTAGTCCCATTCATGTCCTTGCTCCACTTCTAGCCAGGTCAGGAAAGTATGTGGTGGAGATTACCTATATATCCCTTTTGAGGTAGACTCAAAATTTAGATTTTGTATGATTTCCTTATTCTTTCCCAAGCTTCCCCATGAAAATATTATCATTTATTAGTCTTTTACATTGAGGGTTTATGACCAAGACATAGGTGAATGGATGATAAGGAAGTTATGAATAACCAACTAATCTTTGATTAGATAAAATAATGTATTATTTTCTTGAGACATTATTTTAAGTGTAGCTTATTGGCTCTATCAGGGTGTAGGCTATTCTAAAATCCACCTATTTATATTAGAATCACTTTAATCTTAGATATATAATGTTAAAACTTTCAATTTCCATCCCATAGTTACTTAGATTAAAGGTTTCAACTTGGGTCTTCATACTTTTCAACAATCCTTTCAAGATTCAACCATTAACTAGAGTAGTTACTAATAGGTTTGGGCTTCATCCATCACCTAGAGTAGTTAGTAATAGGGTCAGACATCACAATAACTTCACAAAATAAAGAGGGATCTAGAGGGGAAAAACACAAAAGTAAATTAAAATCACAAAGTGAAAAAAGTGCACAATGAAAGCAAACACACAATGAAAGAAAACTTATTTATTATATACATTACCACCTCTGCTTAGATTACTTAGAAACTACATTATAGGGGAAAATTAATAAATATTACTTCAATAACTACCCATTTAATGGAAGTGGTAGATCATTTCCCCCAAGATTCTTGAAGCAAAAGGAATTCTATCCTAGGATTTTGGCTATCTGGTATGGGCCAATACATAGGGGAACAAATTTAGAATGTTGGCATTTCTTCTCATGAGCCTTATTTCACATTAAGACTAGGTAAGAGATTTTGAAGGTCTTTATCCTTCCCCTCTTATTGAACCATTTTTTAAATGTATCTTGTTGTTTTTTAAAGATCAATAGAGCTTCATCCTAGGATTCCTATAACTCAATTAGGTTGAGGAGTTCATAATTCACCATATCATCCAATTCCTTGAATTATTACATGAACTTAAAATTTGGTAGCCTAAGCATGATCGACATGATTGGATCCAATACATAAACTAAAAGGAAAGGATATATCTTGAGAACTTGTTTATACTTGGTGTAGTCTTCCAATAAGGTGAACTTTAAAAATGAGTGTCATTCCCAAGTTTTTGTCCAACTAATTTCTTGTTAGTGTCAATTAAACTATTTTTATTTGAATCTTTCAATCCATTTCCTTGAAAATAGTGATTGGATGATATTTTTAGTGTGATCCCATTATCATAGGCCCATTTTATGAATTCTAAAAATTGAAAGCTAGGGCCATTATCACATACTAAATAGATTAGGATCCCAAAATAGGTGGTTATGGTATTTTAAAATAAATTGATGACTTTGATAGTGTTACTTATTTTAGTTGTAACTACATCATACCAATTAGTGCAATAGTATGTTCCTATTAGAATGAAATTATGAATTCCTAGTGAATTGGGTTTTATGACCCCCATGAAATCTACTCCCCATTGTGAAAATGGTGTAGACTGCAAAACATGATGTAGTGGTATTATTCAATGCATTTCTCTCATAATAATGGTATAGCAATGATGGAAGAAAAGGAAATGAGAATGAACATATTTAAACAATGTGGTTTAGTGGTCGCCTAGCCAAATAAATTTTTGGGCCATTGTGTTTTTTATGGGGTGGTCAGATCCTAATCTTTCATGAAAACTTGTCATTATCTCTTTGGCCCCTTCTTGTGATACACACTGGTGGTAAATTCCTTCATAGTTTCTTATGAATATGACTCTTTTATTCAACATATTTTGTGTGGGCTTGATTTAAAGGGCCTTCCTTTGTGTGTGGTTGAGCCCTAAGGGTTCATTTCCATAGAGTAAAAAGTGCATGATTGAGATGTACCAATCTGATTATAGTACATTTTTTGGGTCCATTTGGTGCACTATAATCCTTGTGTTTATTTCCATTATTAGTTAAGTAAGGCCTTGTTCTCTAACCAATTTAGTTGGCTTAATTTCCAAGTTATACTCTTTTAATTTCATCATCCATTAGCTTCTTCTTTAACCTAGCTCATTTTCTTCCAACATCTATTTTATATCTAATTTTGGGACAATGACATGTACTTTGTTTCGAATGATGTAATGTCTAAATTTTTTAATGCCTAAGCCAAGGCATAGGCATGCTTGTCTAGGGTAGAGTATCTAAATTTAGCATATTTAATGTTATACCTCATAAAATACACATGGTTTTCTTTTCCTTCAAACCTTTGAGTAAGGTAAGTGACATTGGTGTGCTTTGAAGCGAAGGGCTAGATATATAAACCTTGTGTATAGTATAGGATGATGAGGATTGGGGATTGCATAGTAGCATATTTAATATCTTGAAAAGCCTCCTTCTATTTTACATGTGCACTTTAACATATTATTTCAACATTACATTTAAGGGCTTCACTATTTCATAAAATCTAGAAATAAATTTATGGAAAATTTCCCAAAGAAATATTTTAGTTCCTTCTTGTTGTTAGGTAAAAGTAGTTTAGAAACTACATCCACCCTTTCAGGGTCAATAATAATACCTTGTTTTATGATGATATGACCAAGAAGATTACTATTAATGAAACTAAACACACTCTTATTTGGGTTTAAATAAATTTTGTGTCTTCTACATATTTCTAATACCCTCTCCAAGTGGTGCACATGATCTAACCTATATTTTTAAAACATAGTTAGGTTATCCATATACATTATTATAAATTTACGTATAATTCATTTAAAATTGAAGTCAATTTCCATTTTAAAAGTGATACCAACATTAATTAACCTAAAATACATTCATTTTTAAGTAAATGTGCCCCACTTGGTGGTGAAAGTAGTCTTAGTGTTATCTCTAGTGTTGACCAAGACCTAGTTGTATCCCGATAACTCATACAAAAAGGACATCATTTGGGACCTGATCACCATTTAGATCACCTCATTTAGGAATGGAAATTGGTAGTTATCTTTATCTAAGGCAAGCTTTATAAGTCCACATGTAGGGATATTTCTCCATTCTTCTTTTTCTTTGGGACCAGGTTGGACACCTAGGTGGAGTGGTAAACATGGAAAATTATCCCCACATAGTACAACTTATGGACTTCCTTGTGTATCAAGGGATCCAATATTGCATTTACTGACCTCTACCTTTTATTAAAGGATTTTTGGATAGGTTTTAAGGGCATAATATGAGTGATTAACCTTGAATAAAAGGCCTTAAGGTCTCCATAGGCCTAATCAATAACGTCCATAGGCCTCAAAAATAACCTTCATCACTTCTCTAATTCATAGTCTATCCAACTAGGGCCCACATTAACTATCCAGGGATTTTTTGTATGACTAAAGTTGATGAATTGACACTTTTGGTCCTTGAATTTGGGTTTTATATCTTGGAAAGTTGGGTATAATGCATTGAATGCTATTTACATTGAGATTATCCCCTTCAAGATCTGGTTCCCATGAATATTCAAGATCCCATCCTTATCTAACTCATTCTTTGGGTTATCTCTATCTTTCTCATTTATGATTTAGGCCTCAAATATTCCATCATTACTGAAGAACTATATGATCTAATGGTCAGGATCAAAGACCTAACATTTTATCACATATCCAAGATAGAGGGACATAAGATGAGTTACACATAGAAATCTTGTAGCTCTATGTCATCTAAGGGAGTTAGGTTTGCCACTATGGATGTTAGTGAGTTGGTTACTTAGTTTTCCTCCTGGGGGATAGACATGATATTGAATATGTTAAACATTTTTATAAGGTCCAAATCCTTATGATTATACCTTATAAGGTATAATAGTTTGTATTAAAACTCAATCTTGATCTATTTACCCACTAGTTCAGATTCACTAAATAATCATAGTTTTTTGGCCTTGTGTTTAATGCAAGTTATAATTACAAGATAAGAGCTTCATACTTCACCATGTTATTTGTGTATGGAGAATCCAACCTATATGATGTTATATTTTTAATCCCTACAAGATATATAAGAAGGAAACTAACCCCATTACCTTTTTTATAATGAACCTCATCTATATAAAGAGACCATAAACAAAGTAGAGTTGGGTTGTGACTGTTTTGATCTTTGGGTGGTTGTATGCATAGTGTGTAGATGCCTAGTTTAAGAAAACTAGGTTTACCTTATCATTGATGGAAATATACTTAGTTATCATATGATTCATGTGGGGTTATCTATCTAACCTTATTTATTTATCTACTCCTCTTCATGGAAACCACATGTGGGAGAAATCTATGGCCATATACCCATTCAGGGATTTGGACCAATCTCTATTAAGGAGCATGACATAAGTTTTAGGAATATACAACACTTATATGTATATGAAGTGTTGAATCCTAAGATTAGACTTTAACTAGATGTAGACATTAATTGGTTCACCAATCACTTTCACTTTTGACTTGTCTAGATTGACCACTACCTTGTCTAGCTTAATGGGGGCTAGACCATGTTTCTCATATATGCATGTTGGCATCACATTGGTTGAGGTTCCTAAATATAATAAGCAATTATGTGGATTATTTACATATAAATAGATGGTTAAAATGAAATGGGATTCCTCCATATTATTTTTTTGAATGAATTTTTCTTAGTATTGGTTAGGCTTAAGGGGTCAACTTTTGAGTTAATGAATTTAGTAGGAGATCATGTTGCTCTCTAATTTGAGCAAGATCATGGAGGGTAATATTCTCTTTGATATTTTTCATATCCACAACTATTTTATTACCTCCTTTAATTTTTATCCATTGGTTTTTCATAGGTGCCTTAGGTTTTTGAGGTCTTAGATGTGGAGGATCATTCCTAGCATTTTTGTCTAGTGGGGTTATATCATTATTAAGGGGTGTTGAGATAGTAAGGGGTTATGTCCATTGCCTATTCTTGAGGGTGTAGTTACTCCTTTGAAACTAATAAAATTATTTCACCTAAATAATACCCTCCTCTATCTTTTTTTATTCTTGGATAGGGAAATCCATGGTCTCTAACACCATAGCAGTATTAGGGGATTTACTCGAGTTGAAGGATTCATGATTAATTGGGACCATCTCATATTCTTCCATATCCTTATAGAAGATTTAAAAAGTAGAAAAAAACTTCATGTAGTCTAGTTCCCCATGTGTTATCATGTTATTTACTTGAAACTAATTAGGCAAGGCTATCTTAAATATATTGATTTTGGGTATCTTATTGGGTGAAGGGATTATGAGGATGGTTATAGTTATTATTTGGTCTTTCCTATGTGAAGGTTTATTTGGAACATTTTTCAATAGATTTACTCACCTATATATGTATCCCTAGGAAGTCATTAATGAGTTTTTGTGCCATCTATTTAATAACATCTAACTTATTCGTGATGGACTCTTAAGGTGTGGTTTAGGTATTTTTAGCCACAACCAACATTAATTGATGTGGAGTTTAGGGAATCAGTTCATGCCTCCTTGGGTTTATGAAACCTAGTTGTTGGTTTGAAGTGGGATGACCAAATAGGATTAGATGCATCATAGGGAGTGACTAAAGTAATGGGATATTTTGATTAATATTGGGAAATAAGTTTAATGAAAGCATCTGTGGAAGCACCCTAGGAATAGGGGTCATAGTGTGACCCTGAAGGTTCATTTACCTATCTATTATGATATCCCTTGCATAATTTGATGATAGGTCTATTATGGCTATGTAAATTATTAAGAACATGGTTTTCCAAGGGTGTAGTGCATTCTTATACATTTCAAGTGCTAGTTGAGAGTTAGGTTGATAAAACATGGTGACCTAATTATACATATTCAAAAACCTAGCACTAAAATTCCTAATGGGATCGTTAGGATCCATTTGATACATGTAAATTATTGATACAAGACATTGGGGTATATTACTTGTCTAAATTGGGTGAGGAAAATATAACTAAAATGATCCCAACTTAGGATAGAGTCTTTAGGAAGGTCAAAGAACAAATCTTATGTTGAGTTCATTAGGGTAAAAGGAAAAATCCTACATGACACTTTCTCATGTTATACATTTAGAAGCCTTGGGGTAGTTTTTTAGGATGCTATGTGTTCCTCCATCATTCATCCCGTGTTAGGGGTGAAATGGGGAAGGTATCTCTTAGGATTCTTGGGTAAATCATGGATGACTCCTAGGATGTTAATGGAAGATCCAACTAATGAGGCCACCTTGGGCTTTAAAATTGGGATAGGTTGTAGGGATGAATTGATAGGAATCATGGTAGGTTTATGTTGGTTAGACCTAGGTTTCTATGCAAAATTATGGGAAATTACTAGTCGGCCTTGATGGGTACTAGCCTTGGTAACAGGCAAACTAGTCTTCAGGATGATTCATAAGAAAATAGTAGTTATCTTATTATTACCATGACATACTCATGAAATAAAATCAAAGACAAGAATTAAGTATTCCTATGAGATCCCTCTTTCTAGTGGTACTTATTGTTCACTCTAATCTCCTCATGTTCATGAAATGCCCATGAAATTGGGCATTCCCTTAAAGAGGAAGGTGGAGACAACTATGGACTTTTGTCATCCATTTTAGGACTAATCTAGGATCATCTAAGAGCATATTTGCATGTATTTGAATTCATAAATAGAGTCTAGATGAATAGTCTCCAAGAGATGCATTATCACCATCAAAAGTTAAATCTAAAGTTCATACACAAAGGTTAATGATTGTTATGAAAATTTGAGTATTATGTTTACTATATATAAACACAAGGGGAAATAGTAGTTAAATTTTAAAGAGCAAATAAAAAAGAGAGGGAAGGGTAAGATATAAAAGGGATCCTCCAAGTTTGAAATAAACTCAATGTATTGATGATTGAACCAAGTGTTAGGCCCCATTTCATGCTAAGTAATGGATCTATGCCAAATCGATAAAAACTTAGGCATGCAATAACTTTAGTGGGTGGTTACTATTTTGTCTTATAGTAGTGCTAGTTGGCTAGTGGCTAATAACTCCACATAGCATCGAGAAGTAGGTGCATGAGACAAAAACTAACCATTAAGGACAAATGTATCCTTTTTAATCATGTATCATTGGAAAATGGGTACATAGGATAATGACTACACATTAAATATAAAGCATAGTGGAGGCAGTGGGATGCATACCTCAAGCACTAGCTTAATAGTTGGCATGTTCCATTCCCCATGATCTTAGGATGCTCTAAAGCCTATAAAAGGAATCCAAGCTTAGTTGAAGAGGAGGCTAACTAGAGTAGTGAATCTTTGGTGAATTGATGTCGGATATTTTCCATTAGAAGATAGAAGTAGTTTGAAATGCTTTTAAATCTCCCATTTGTAGCTCACATACTCTCCTAAGAGCCTCGAGGATTATAGTAGCTTAAGTTGAGCTTATTATTGGGTCTATGGATGTATTTGTATTTTTTTAACTTATTTAATGGAGAATACTTTGTGTAAATAGTTAGTAGACTGAATGTGTTAAGTCTTTGAATGACTATTAATTATAAGCTTTACCTTGCCAAATGTATGGATAAGTTATCATAGGTTTTTAACTTGGCTCACTCATGGCAGACTAAAAACTATAAATTAACCTTTTACCCATGATATGAAATGCATTAAGTATGGTTAAGACCCTATGCCCAAATGAAACATGTGCCTAAGCACAAGACCATTCCTAAGTCCCTTGACCTAACACCTAGTTGGTCCTTAAGCACTTGAATGCAATTAAACCCATGAAACCCAAGGATTGTGCCCATGAATGCATAACCATCATTAGACTAAACTAGGATTATAAAGAATATAGTTACACCATGGTATAACTAGCCCAACAAAGACCCTGATCCCTTCTTTGTTGCACTTTGGGTGAGAATATAATTATTGTGCCTAATGTATATGATGCTATTGTATTCAAGTACTAAATGTTGAGTACCATAGGAATCATCATGGCCCACACCCCCTAAAAAATCCTAAATCTAACCTTGAGATCTAGGTAGGCATGTGACTAGGCTAATGACTAGAAAGCCTACCTTTTTACAAAATTTTAGTTTTATTGTCAGGACCTATTAAATTTTGTTACTATAATAGTGCACTAGGATAATGATCCAAATCTCCTTCAATAACATCAAACACTAGATGGAATGAGTGGAAGACATATTTGTGTTAAGGAATCCAAATTTTAGATGGAAACCCAAGGAAGTGGGTCTAGAACCACTTATATGATTCCATGTATGAAGTGTTATTTTGAAAACTACTAGATCAAGTGTAAAATTGGTTGACTACTTATGTAACCTATATAAGCCAAAGCTATGCATGGTGACATGAATGAATAATAGAGCACCTAGAGAGGCTTGATAAATTAAACATCACTTAGGCTAGATCCATAGATAAATGGTAGCAAGATATGTTGAACAACTATATGCTTGAGTTCATAATATTGATGTACTCCTACCCTAAAGAAGAGGACCAATTCTAATATGATCCCAGAGGTACATTTATTAAATAACTCAACACCAAACCCAAGAAGTTGATGGTGGATTATAACATTGAAATAGTGAGGATGGAAGGCTAAGTCCTCTCACATATGAGCAGTGAAATGGGGATAAAAAGGATGTGTATGTGAGGTGAAATGGAAGGGGATGATCAGATTAACAACTAAGAGCTCAAAAGATAGGATTATAATAAGAGGCATATACTGAAAGAGAGTTTGGAACCTAGAAGTGTCAAGAGGACCTATAGAAAGTGGGAAGGGAATGAAGAAGGATCTCTTGAATAGAATCCATGCCTATATGAAGGAGTCTTTGAATCCTTGGAATAAACTCCATAATTGGTAGGTGAATACTCAGGGTCCCTTCAGAACTTGACCATTGGTGATGCACCAAAGAATCCTACACCCTTTAAACCTATGGCATGAGTTCATGCCCTATATTTCCTAAAGGAAACTAGAAGATTGATAAATAACCTTTTTGTTGGTGTATAATTTGATATCTTTGAAAATTTAACCCAGAACTTCAAAATTGAACAAGTTGTTGGGATGCCCGATGGGACTCGAGTTCAACTATTGGAGACAAGTGCAGTATATAAAGAATCTTCATTTAACTCCATCCAAAAGGTAGAAATATGTGATAAACATGTTTAAAATGGTAATATTAATGATTAATTTCATGTCCTTTCAATTGATCATGATGAAGAGCCTATATGAAGGAGTCTTTGAATCCTTGGAATAAACTCCATAATTGGTAGGTGAATACTCAGGGTCCCTTCAGAACTTGACCATTGGTGATGCACCAAAAAAGCCTACACCCTTTAAACCTATGGCATGAGTTCATGCCCTATATTTCCTAAAGGAAACTAGAAGATTGATAAATAACCTTTTTGTTGGTGTATAATTTGATATCTTTGAAAATTTAACCCAGAACTTCAAAATTGAACAAGTTGTTGGGATGCCCGATGGGACTCGAGTTCAACTATTGGAGACAAGTGCAGTATATAAATAATCTTCATTTAACTCCATCCAAAAGGTAGAAATATGTGATAAACATGTTTAAAATGGTAATATTAATGATTAATTTCATGTCCTTTCAATTGATCATGATGAAGAGCCTATATGAAGGAGTCTTTGAATCCTTGGAATAAACTCCATAATTGGTAGGTGAATACTCAGGGTCCCTTCAGAACTTGACCATTGGTGATGCACCAAAAAAGCCTACACCCTTTAAACCTATGGCATGAGTTCATGCCCTATATTTCCTAAAGGAAACTAGAAGATTGATAAATAACCTTTTTGTTGGTGTATAATTTGATATCTTTGAAAATTTAACCCAGAACTTCAAAATTGAACAAGTTGTTGGGATGCCCGATGGGACTCGAGTTCAACTATTGGAGACAAGTGCAGTATATAAATAATCTTCATTTAACTCCATCCAAAAGGTAGAAATATGTGATAAACATGTTTAAAATGGTAATATTAATGATTAATTTCATGTCCTTTCAATTGATCATGATGAAGAGGCATTTTGGGATGATTTGGAGAGTTTTTATGCAAAGTTTAATAGTCCATCTCCACCCCAAGTGGATATTGATGAATGTCTTGTAAAGAGTACTATTGTAGCTATTAATAAAGAAGAAATTAATGATATATTGCATCCATTTATGAATACCTACCAAGATTTTGATGATCTCAATGGGCCACTACTTGAAATGGATCAAAATTAATATATTAATCCAAGCATACCAGTTCATTTGCCAATTCAAACATTGGATGAAAATGAGAAAAATCATGACCAACCTATGAATGAGGTAGAGATAGTAGTATTGATGAAAAAAATAAGAATATTGGAGGAATATGATTGGATCTTAGATCCATATATTCAATCCATACACCTAAGAATGGAAGTTAGAGGCCTAGCTACATCATCCACAACACATGAACACATATGTGTTCTCATTTGCAAAAGAGAGTTATCAAAAGGAAGTAAATACATTTCAAAGTTCCATAGTGCATCAAATATATTTCCATTTGATCTAGGAGGTCCAACAAGGTGGAGATTACTTTATATATAATATAATCCTTGTGTTTCATTTCTCTAAGTGCATATCTTCACATGCTTTTAACAATTGTTTTTTCCTTTTGATGTTGTTGTTGTCCTTTCCTCTAAGTGCACATGTGCACATGTTTGTTGTCTTATTTGTGTCTTTACTTGAAAAATATCTTCAAATATTTAGTGTGTATTTAATTCTATCCTTGAAAAAAATTATGAGGTCTCTGACCATTAGGCTGGTTAACCCCCAAAAGTCATAAAAATTGTTAGTAATTTGACCTATCAAGGCCAAATTACTACTCCTATCATACAAAACATTCCTAAAACCAATCATTAACCATTTGAAGTAGGTCAAACTGATCAATTATGGCCTAAATGCACTAATTTTGGTCAAAATGTCAAAAATGGATTGTAAATGAGTCATTATCATTTTAAAAGAGCATTATCAAGTTCAAATATGCAGATAATCCATGTACAAGGATCAATTTTAAGAAAAAATTAAACATTATATGATATAAAAGTGGTTTCAAGACCTCAAATTTTTTACACAATGTCACTATGAGATGGATAACCTTATGATAAAGTTTCATATCCATTAGAAAAGTAGAGATACTCTTTATTTTGTAACAGTCCTTACCATGTCCATTAGAGATCACCATTGGAGTAGGCATCATTATAGAGAGACACAAAGGTTTATAAGTATATATAAAAAATTTAAAATCATGTTATGATGTTTTTACATCATAATAAAATATTCAAATAGTGTCAAAACTCTAAATTTTAAGCAAACCATGCTCATGCAGGCTTTTACAAGCAAACAAGCATAAAGGCCAAAAAGGGTTTTTTTTAATTTTAAAGAAAAATGTGATTTAAAAGTGTTTTTATATAATTTTATATACCCCATGATTATTCTTTTTGTAATTTTAAATAATGTGAAGAGTTATTTTCATTTTGATGAAAATTTCATTTTTTTAGTTATAGACACCCTTCCTAACCTCCTATTTAGATGCTCATATATTTCACCACATGTGGAGTTTGGATGAATTATATTAGTATTTTTTTAGTAATAATATTTAATTATAATTGAATAAAAATTTAGACCATTTTAATTGTTTTTTTTATGAACAATCATTAAGAGTGTAGGTAGCTCAAAATGCAGTCAAAACTCGACACGCAGATTTCTCCATGTGGTAACTTTTTTTATATTATGAATGAGAACAAAATATTTTCAGGGATTTTGGGGGGTAATATTTATACACATAAATTTAAAATTATTTATATTTGGAGGTATGTATTTCATGAACCATCACTTTGAAAATTAAGATTCAAAGCCTGCTTAAACCCTCAAAAAACTAGTTTCACAAAAATTTGATTTGATTTACATAAAATAATCTTAAATAAATCTTAAAAATTATCAAATTTCAAGTAAAATAAGAGATTATTCCATAAATATCAATTTTATGCATGGAGATATATGGATGAGGGAAGAAATCATGGTTTTTGTGGAAAAAACATGTAAAATGAAGTACATGACACTTCAATGAAATATAATAAATTTATCTAAAATAATAAGGATTTTTTTTCATCCTAAAATTTTATTTTGGTAATAAAAAATCTTAGAAGTGTCCCAACTAGCTCAATCAAAATGGTCAGTATGTAGGAAAATGGAGCAAAATAGGCCTAGTCAACCCTATAGACTGAATGGCGAGTGTTTTCTCATCAAAATAAAATATTTTGGTGATGAATAATTATTTTTAAGGTGAAATTTATTGTTTTTTAAGGTTTCATGGCTTATTATTTCAGGTTTAATATATTCCAAATTCAAGAAGATAGGCTATGAGGCCTAATTGGACTAATAGGCCTAATTGGTCAATACAAGTAAAGAATGTCATTGAAAATATATCAAATGAATTTATTTTGGGGTTAAAACATGTAATATATGTATTTTAAGTGGATATATAATTATAAATATAATCCAAAAGTTTAAATTCATGCAAGTTGAGCTCAAGTTGAGTTAACTAGTCCTTAAGGGTCCAATCTCTTCAGTTGACTAGTTTGACTAGTTTCATGCATCTCCCATGCTTTTCATGCAAGATAAAGAGTATAAATAAATTAAAATCACTTTAAATATGTATTTATATTATAATTTATGGTGTTATTTTCATGTAATGAAGGTTGACAAGTCAACATGGGCCCACCACTTCTCAATTCTATGCCAAAAATGAAGAACATGCAATTTTTGAAGAATTAGAAGATTTTAAAGCCTTTATTTAATTTAGTAAAAGTATTTTAGTCTTATTTTAAATAAAATAATACTAATAATTATATTTTACACGTGAATTTGGATTTATTTAAGTGTTTTAATCAAATTGTGCACCCTATGACATTTTATGAAGCTCCTTCAATTTGATGCAACATTGAATCATTCCTCAAGTTTATGGGAACTTTTAATAGAGATGAGTCTCTAGGATTCAAAATAGATATCTCCATAAATTATTATGTAAGTGTATATCACCTAATCTAATGCTTGTTCATGCAAGGATTCAAGATTTTACATAAAATAAAAAATATGTTAGAGAGGTGATGCACTAAGAATATATCCCACCGACTATCACACTTATACTAAGTAATAATACTTTCTAAGACTAATTCCATGCATTAAAATATATTAACATAGTGTTTCAATGTAAAGGTAACATGCTTGAGACAATCAACAAGATACTTGACCTAATGGGTAGATTTCAAAATATAGATACAATTGCATACTTGAAAGAGAGTTTAGTGCATTTAACACACTTCACATGACCTGTTAACATCATAACCTTTGTTCAAACATGAAGGATATAGTTATTAAAGATGATGCTATTACTTTTCTCGACTATGCATCACTCACATACTTAGACAAAAGTTCACAAACTCAAAATTTATCTTGTATTCAATATTCAAAAGCAAAGTGTAATGTCATTTTAGTAGGCATTTGCCATACCATAAATATGGTATCCTTAAAATAGCCTAAATATCTCCATTTATATAAATTTGAAGAAGAGGTAGAGGAGAGAAGTTGAAGAGGCATAAGGACATGTGTCATCAATGTGAATATTAGTTAAATATTCATGAGAGAGATGGATGGGGTGAGCCATGTCATGCCAAGAGGTTTACTTATCCAAAACAAGTCATGAGAATGGTGGCAACTGGCATAAAACCTTTAGGAGTGGCATAGGAAACTAATTATATCAATGATCATCCATGAGTGTTCAAAACTAAAAATAGAGAAGCTGACACATAACACTACTGAGGGGAATAAAACTCATGATGACAGTTAGAAAATGTTCTTTCTAATTGTTATCTATCCTTTAGGTACCTATAGTTGTCTATTCTATGGAAGTAATGACTCAAACCATCAGCCTATCCATTTTATTTCTTTATCTACACCAGATGCTTGGGATTAAACCATTTATTACCTCTACATCTACTCTCATGTTCTTTCCAAGTCTTTTGAAAATAAATGACTATTTTTTGCAATTTAAAATTGACTTTTTATGGGCTATCATCTTTATTTGAATAGCAATGACTATCCTTAGATAATTTTTTTGAACATTTCCTTCAACCTTTTTGCTTGGTCCTCTTCACTGTGGAGGGGTACCCTTCAAAAAAATAGTGGAATACACTTCCCTAAGAAAAGTACCCTTCAGGGAAATTATTTCAGGCACTTTCTCCATAAGAATTTGGCACTTTTTTCCTTTGAACTTTTTGTCTCAACACTTTTTTTTGAAATAAGTCATTTCAGATATCTTTCTAAAATAATTCTTTCATTATTTTTATTTGGCCATTTGGGAATTATGAAATGGACCATCTGGAAAGGACACTTGCCTAAAAAATATGCTTTGAAAACTTTACAGAGGACCATTTTAGCTGCAAGGTACCCTTCAAAAAAATTGGAAAGTACCCTTCAAAATTTCTATTTGGTCCATTTTATTGTAAAATAACCCTTTGGAAAAGTTGAATTGGACCATTCAAAAGGAAAAAGTACCCTTCAAAAAAGCTGCAAAGTACCCTTCAACTTTGAAAATATATCTTTCAAAAAAATTCATAGGGTAACTACTCAAGGACTCATCCTTTAGAAGTTGTAAAGTACCTTTCAAAAATTTAAAAATTAATTTTGAAAAAATACAAATGATCCCTTTGGAAAAGGTTAACTAGACCATTTGAAAGGAAAATACCCTTCAAACTTTTTGTTTAGGGCATCCTGCTTGGAAAGTGCCCTTTAGAGAAGTTACAAGTGTCCTTTAGGAAGTTTATCTTAGACAAATTATTTAAAATAATTTGATAATTTCTAAAATATAACACAATCAAAAAATGAAAGATTAAAATATTACTATGCAAAGGCTTTAATAAAATTTTGAAACCAAACTTTTCAAAATAAATAACACTTGGTATCTTTTTTCTAAGGCTCAATGAGAAATACTCCTTTTGAAGGAAATTTTCAAATACTGTACTTGGCCAAATTTGAAGATGCAAGCTTAGAAGTGAAATTTGACCAATATTCTTGGTGATTCCTTGGGATGGCATACTTTATATGCCTAAGATCAATTGTTTAATTCTCTCTTTTGAGCATGGAGTCATGAATATAGGTATATATATTGACATGAATAGACCTTGGATTAACCACAAAAGAACTGACATTACACAAATCACACAAGGAAATAAAAAATCACACAAGACAAAAACAAAACACAAAACAAAGACACTTGTGATATTAAGAACTTAGGGAACACAAATAAAAATAAAGGAAACATGCATGTGTTCAACTAGAACACTTAGGGAACACAATAGTCAAAATAAAACTAAACTAAACACACACATCTATATTAATATTTACAAGAGACACCTACCGAGACTAATAGAATAACTTCAAATGTATCCCATTCATAGGGATAGTAAATTCTTATCCATTCATCTTAGTCATTTGAAAGGAGTTGTTTTGTTTGCACTTGTTGATGATGTAAGGGCCACTCCATAAAGCATCAAACTTTGTATGTTTGCCTAGTTTTTCTCTATCCTCATCCCATTTCTTAGCCAAATCACCTTCCTTGAACACTCTTGTAATTTATATTTTATCAAATGACTTCTTCATGAGTACTTGGTGGTGTTCCATGGTATTATGTGCATATTCCCTTGCTTCTTGTAGTTACATTAGTTTTGTTAATCTGACATCCATTAGATTGTTTTCCAGTAATTGTAGCTGATGTGCAAGTCCTAGATTAGGGATCTCTTGAGAGATGGACAACCTAGTTTCTCTCCCATAAAAAAGAACAAAGGGAGAGTTACCAATTTATCTCTTATGAGTGATCCTATCAACCCATAAGGCTATCTTCAACTTGGTGTGATGTGTTCTTTGATTGTTTTCCAATGTCCTCTTGATGATCTTGATGAGGTTCTTGTTAGTAGACTTAGCCAATCCATTAAATTGAGGGTAATAGTTGTATGAGGTACTTAATTAAATTCCATTCCTATTTTACCACTCATAAAAGAAAGTGCATTATCAGAAATGATAGTATAGAGAACCTCGAATCTTGTTGTGATACTCATAAATCTCCAAAGTTGCATTTTCATTTACCTCCTTCAATGCAATAGCTTATACTCACCTTATGAAGTAGTTAGTAGCATTAAATATAAATTTGTGTCTAGAACTTGATGGAGGGTTGATCACACCAATGAAATAATGGCCCCATTCCATAAAAGGCTAGTCTACTTGGATATGATTTAATGGAAGGGTTGCAAGATTTTGTTTGCCTACAAAGAAGAATATTAAGGGCACCTCCTAACCCAAGAGTATCAATCCTTGAAAATCCTAGGTTAATAATACCCTATCCTAATTATCTATGCATTTATTATTTTGGGGGAGAAATGATCTCCATCTACAACATTATGAAACTTTTCTAGCAAGATGCTAAACTGATCCTTATCAACACACCTTAATAGTACACCATTCACATCATTTTGAAAGATAATACCATCTATAAGACAATAAGGAATGGTTTGTAATATAAAATACCTTCTTTATGACTTGTTCAAACCATTAGGACAATCACCATTTTGGAGGAAACTAATGATGTCTTGTGTCTAACTTTGAACTAGTCTATGACCAACTGGTTGGGGATGAGCTTGATTGACCAATACTTATTCCCTTGGCCCTTGAATATCTAAAGCTAGATGTTCACACCACCCCTTTCCTTTTACCAAATTTTTTACCTTGATATCAACATCATACTCCATTACCTTTGTGATCCACCCATCTCTCTTCTCATTGAGTTCTTTTCTTAGGAGGAACTCTTTTGTGCTATAATGAGAGACCATGACATGTATTTTTTTATTTGAAGCCATGTGCCTAAAAATTTTCAAACCTATTATCATAGTTATAGCTTGATTCTCAATAAATGTGTATTTTACCTCATAATATTCTAATCCTTGACTAAAGAATAAAATGGGTTATTCAGTTTCCTTATCATTCTTTTACATTATCATAGTTGAGATTGTGTCAAGGTTAGAAAAAGTGTAGAGTATGAAATATTTGGCGAAGTTTGGGTTTAAGAGAGTAAGAGACTTGGAAATTGATTTTTGGATTACCTCTAAATTATTTTTACCTTCTTTTGTCTAAGCAAAAGCTTAGCTCTTCTTGAGCATGGTTGTAATAGGCTTCACCAAAATAGTAAATCCTATAATAAGCCTTCTTACAAAGTTGATATTTCCTAAGAAAATTTACAAACCTTTCTTATGTATAGGCAAAGACAAGCCTAAAATGGCTTCAATCCTTTTAGGATCAATAAACAAGCCTTCTTTTGACATAACTGACCCAATAATTTGACTTCATTAACAACAAAGATACATTTTTTTAGATTAAGAGAAATTCTAAACTCTCTACACTTCTCAAAAACTTGCCTTAGATGTTTCATGTGGTCATTATAATCCTTGTAAAAAATAGTTATATCATCAAGGTATACAAGAAAATACTTATTGATTAAACCTTTAAAGGCCATGTCCATTTCCCTTTAGAAGGTATAACCATCATTAGATAAATCAAAAGTCATCTTTCTATATGAAAATGTTCCCCATTTTGTGGTGAATGTTGTCTTGAATTAATCCTCATCATTCACCAATATTTGGTTATAACTTGAATATCCATCAAGTAGTGAAAAGCATTGAGAACCTAAAACCACTTATAAAAGATACTCCATGGAAGATAGTGGATTATTATTTGAGTGAAAATCTATTTAGATCCCTAAAGTCCAAATAGAATCTGATCTCTCCACTATTTTTTTGAATAGGTACAAGGTTTGCTACCCAAGTTGAGTGTTTGATAGGAAAAATAATCCTAGACTCAATCAATTTGGTGAGCTATTTTTCATTAGTTCCTCTATCTTGGTATTGATAAGAATTTGATTTTGCCTAACTATATTAGCTCCAAGTTCTAACTCAATGGTGTGATTAGCTAGACTTAAATCAAACCCTTTCAAATCCTTATATTTCTAAGTAAATATATCATGGAATTATTTACATAATTCAATGAAGGCTTGTCTTTCAGAAGGAGAACATATCTTACCAATATTTAGAATTTTATCCTTAAATATCAAGATCCTTTCCTAGTTCTCTTCCTTTGTAGACATGTTTACCCTTTCCTTCCTTCTTTGGTCATATTCATTGAAAAATTTCTCCAAATTAACTAGCCCCTTTGGTATCTTGTTTGTCTTCAACTAGATAACTTGTTCTTCATATTGATTTTGAATCTTCTTTTGATTCTTTGAAGAAAATTCTTCTTCATTTTGAATGAAGTGTACAATACATTTATCATTCTCAAACACTTACCAAGACACTTAATTATCTAGATTAGAAGGTGTCAAAATTACTTTGATGTGAGGTTGGTCCTTCTCTTTACTTACATCAAGTCTATCAACGTGTGATCCTATCACATCCAACCTATTAACATGTTCATTTGAGTCCCTTGGTATAGGTTAGATATTGAAAGGATCAATGTCCTCAATTTGATCCCAGACCCTATGTCTATAAGACTTAAGCAAAGGGTTATTATCTATATCTTTCTTTCTCACTTGATGTATACTCAATTAAATATCTCCATATACCTTCAAGTTCTCGATTCCCTTTCTATTTTCCCATTAAAGGCCATGTACTAAGACTTCATATTCTACTACATTACAAGTAAAACTAAAATGGAATCTATATGAAGAATAATAATAGTTCTTTGAAGAAAAAACTAACATGACACCAACTCTTACCCATACCTTTCTTCTACATCCATCAAAAAACATTTCCCATATCCCTTCAAGTTCATGATCCTCATTAGTGAGTGATGGTATAAGACTGTTCCTCTCATGCATATAATATACTCTTAATTCAATTTCTTCTATGAATGCATATGGGTCATGTTCACAAGTTTTAGTAACATCCTCATCAAAAAAGAGGTCATAAATACATTCAAGGGGAAAGGATGTTTCACCACTAATGTAACCTTCTTCTTGCTCACTAATCATACAATTATGATCTGAACTTGTCTCCACATATGGTTCAATGTGGAACCTTGCCAAGTTATGTGTTATTATAGTTAATTTAGCTCCATATCTTATTCTAAAAGCTAGAAAAGACCAATTAGATACAAGCTACCCTCTAATATTATCCATGAAGTCTCTTAACAAGAAAATAACAAAATGTGCTAGAAGATCAACTACCACAATGTCTTATAGGATGGGTAAACTTCGACAATCCTAAAAAAATAATTTAAAACATTTAACCAACCCCACCATCTTGGCTAGAGTTCCATAAAGTTGTAACACACCCTTACTATGATGCTCATATTTTAGTCACAATTTATTAGCAACCACTTTAGGGATAAATATGGTACTGGCCCCACTATTCATAATGCAATTGTGAACCAATTTGTCTCTCACAATGAGTGTGAATTAAAAAGGTGGAGGATTTTTAGATTTTGTGGATGGTTCTAAGACATAATTAGATGTGTTGGTAAGGGCTAAACCATTGTGTTTTGGAACTTGAGGGGCTACATGAATTCTTGAGAGTTGTTCTTGTAGAAGTTCCTTTTAGCTAGGTATATACACTTCCCAAAGAGAAATGTTTGTCTTGGTATTCTTAAAAGATTAAATAATGTTTAAATGGGAATAAATCACCTTTTTTTTAACTCTTGAAGTCAATGAGGGAGATTGAACTTATTGTATTTGAGGTTTGGTAGCCTTACTCACATTCTGACTTTGAGGAGTAGTGTGACTAGTAGGATCTATTATATTGGTACTTTCACTTTGTGACCTTGGAGAGGAACCACTTGGAATCACTTTTGATACTATAGTATCTCCTAAATACATATTTTTAGCCCTTATGTTGGCTATAATTTATGTATTTTTATTCAACACATAATTATCTTCTACTTGGAAGTTTTAAAACTAGTACTTTGGCCTCTACCTTCTCCTTAAACATCTCATTACATGCGATTCACTTATTTTGATGTAACATAAGGAGTATCTCCTTCTTGAGCTACCAAAGCTTAATTACCTTCTCCACAATTATGCATAAATTAACCTTGAGATTGCCCCCAATGATCTAAATGTTCCTCTCCTTGAACTAGATTGGTGTGGACTAGAACAACATCCTTTATGGATGGAATAGAATTAGGATTATAGGCATTGGGTTTCCTATTGAAACCTTGTTGACCTTGTCCTCTTCCTTAGTTAGTGTATTGGGGTGTATGTCTATATCCTTGTTGAGGATAGTATTGAGGATTGGATGGAGCATTTGTATACATTTGTGCTTGCTTGAGTTGGGCTTGCAAGTGTAGAATCATCTTATCCTTGTCTACGACATCATCTACCTTCTTAGGAGTGGTTTTAGTTTTGACATAGGTATTGGTAACTTGTGTTATTCTGGGGAATTAAAATGAATAATGAGATAAAAAAGGCATGGGGATTCTTGGAGGTATTTTACTAGCTTATGTCAAACTATTCTTAGCTTCAATGGCTATTTCATATGTCTTGAGTAAAGTAAATCTACCCATTGATTACAACATTACTGCTACATCAGTGCCAATAGCCTTAAGATAGGTAGGGAATACAAAGCTTAGAGGAGGCCTGATAATAGGTGGTAGCCTATGCCATGTTCTTTGAAATCTCTCATTGAAATCTCCCATGGATTCATTAGGACCTCTCTTTATCACATTTAGCTAGTGAATTAGTGAAGTATGGTCACTCTTATTTTTGAACCTATTTACCAACAACTCTCTAAAGCCATCCCAATTAGTAATATAACCAAAAATTCCCTATACCAATCAAGTGTCTTCCCCTTTAGAGACATGGCAAGTAGTCTAATAGATATTCTAACTTGGGTGGTATTGTGGAAATTTCAAAAGTTTGAAATATCCCAAATATTATTATATGAGGTAACATGACCCTCTGCATTGAAATTGGGGAGACTTTTGGTAGCATTAGGAGGAATAGGATCATATGCAATAAGGTTAATTGGATTTTGGGTTTTAAAGGATAGGAAAGGATGTATTCTAGCCATTTCTTCTTCCTCTTGATATAATATTTCTTCAACCTCCTCTTATTCCTCTTCAAAACCTTCTTGTTTGAGATATCTAAAGGTTGGGAATGGTTCAGGGTGTTTTTGTTCAAAAGGAGTTCAAGCTAAGGGAATTTATTGAAAATCCTACTAGAAGATGATCTAGTGAGGACCATGAAGTATACTATGGAAAACTTGATCTACAAAAAGAGGTTATCACATTTTGGAGTCACTAAATGCTGGATCAAGAACAATTTTACAACTTTGGACTTGTTAAGACAATCATTCACCTTAACATATAAATAAATAGGAATAGTTGTCCCATCGAGCATGCCAAAACTCTTGTCATAAAATTATGTACCCTAGGAAATTATTTGAAGCTCCTTCAGTTTGATGAAACATTGAATCATCCCTCAAGTTTGTGGGAACTTGTAAGATATATGAGTCTCTAGGATTGAAAAGGGCTAGCTCCTTGAATTATTCTTTAAGTGTCTATCACCTAATCTAATGCTTGTTCATGGAAAGAGTCAAGAGTTTAAATAAAATAGAAATTATGATAGAGAGGTGATCCACCAAGAATATATCCCATCGACTATCACACTTATACTAAGTAAAAATGATTTCTAAGACTAATTCCATGCATTGAAATATCTTAACATAATGTTTCAATGTGAAGGTAACATGCTTAAGACAATCAACAATATACTTGACCTAAGGGGTAGATTGTACACCATAGATACAATTACATACGTGAAAGATACTTTAGTGAATTCAACACACTTCACATGACCTATTAAGATCAAAACATTTATTCAAACATGAAGGATAAAGGGAGTAAGGATGATGCTATCACTTGGCTCTACTATACATCACTCACATACTCAAATAAAAGTTAACAAACTCAGAATTGATCTTGTATTCAATATTCAAAAGCAAAGTGAAATGTCATTTTAGTAGGGCTTCACCATACCATAAATATACTCTTCCTATAATATCCAACATGTCTCCATTTATATAACTTTGAAGAAGAGGTAGAGAAGATAAGTTAAAGAGGCATAAGGACATGTGTCATCAATCTGAAGATCAGCTATAGATGCATGAGAGAGATGGATGGGGTGAGCCATGTTAAGATATGAGGTTTACTTGTCCAAAACAAGTCATGAAAATGGTGGAAACTGGTATAAAACCTTTAGGACTGGCACAAAAAACTACTTCTATCAAAGATAATCCATGATCATTTGAAACTAATAATAGAGAAGTCAACACATAGCATTGTTGACGGGAATAAAACTCATGATGATAGTTAGAAAATGTTCTTTCTAATTGCTTTCTATCCTATGAACAACTATAGTTGTCAATTTCATGGAAGTAATGGCTTGAACCATCAACCTATCCATTTTATTTCTTTGTCTACACTAGATGCTTGGGATTCAACCTTTTTTTACCTACACATCTACTCTCATTTTCTCACCAAGTCTTTTGAATAGCAATGGATAATATCCATAGTTTAAAATTGACTTTTTGTGGGCCATCATATTTGTTTGAATAAAAATGGCTAGTCTCAAACAATTTTACCAAACATTTCCTTCATCCTTTTTGTTTGGTCCTCTTTGTTGTAGAGGGGTACCCTTTATAAAAACTATGGAGGACACTTCCCTAAGAAAATTACCCTTTGAGGAAATTGTTTCAGACACTTTCTCTACAAGAATTCGACACTTTTTTCCTTCAAACTTATTATCTCAACATTTTTTTATAAAAGAATTCATTCAAGGTATCTTTCAAAAAGAATTCTTTCAGACTTTTTGTTTGGCCCTTTAGACTTTGTGAAATGGACCATCTAGAAAGGACACTTTCCTGAAAAATACGCTTTAAAAACTTTAAGGATAATCATTTTAGTTGTAAGGTACCCTTTAAAAAATTTGCAAAGTATACCTCAAAAATATTCTAAAGCACCCTACATAATTTTTGTTTGGCCCATTTTCCTATATAATAAACCTTAAATTTTTTTGAATTGGACCATTTAAAAGGAAAAATTATCCTTTGTAAAAGTTTCAAAGTACCCTTCGGCTTTGAAAAGATATTTTTAAAAAAATGCATAGGGTAACTACTTAGAGAATTATCCTTCAAAAAAGTTGTAAAGTACCTTTCAAAAAGTTAAAAATGACTTTTAAGAAAAATTAAATGATTCATTTAGAAAATTTTAAGTAGACCATTTGAAAGGAAAATACCCTTCAAACTTTTTGTTTAGGGCATCCTACTCGAAAAGTGCCTTTTGGAGAAGTTACAAGTGGCCTTCGAGAAGTTTGTCTCAAATAAATTGTCTAACAAAATTTGATACTTTTTGAAAGATAAAACTTAGTAAAAAAACAAAATACCAATAGATTATTATGCACAAGCTTTAGTAAAAGACATAAACAAAACTTTTTGAAAGAAATAACACTTGGTATTTTTTCACTGAGGCTCAATGAGAAATATTCCTTCTGAAAAAAAATTGAATATTATACCTAGCCAAATTTGAAGATGTATGATTGGAAGTGAAATTTGACCAAAATTAAGGTTTTAGACTTATATATTGGAATTTTGACCCTAATTTTTAGGAATTTGGTTGAAGGAGGAGAATAAATTGTAAATTGACAACATTTATCAAATAAAGAATATTTTTTGCATACATTTTTTTGGATCAGAATAGAGTGTATTTTTTATAGTGTACCAACATATAAGTGAGATCTATATCCCCTTTTTTAATGTCCTTTCCACACCTACTATGAAAATTTCACCCTCTATAGGTCATTTAAAGAGAGGAATAGAATTTTACAATCCAAAATCCTCTCAATCCATTATCTAAAATACTAATGTTTAGGGGAAATTTAAAGACTTCCTATTGATTTATATGTGTGCCTTAATTTCAATAGATTTCAAATAATACCAATCATTTAGGTGCATCAATACATTAGATGGGATTTATCATTTTAGTTTCCTTATCCTTTTCCATCCAAAAAATCATAGTATATCATATTTAATTGATAAATCTTAAGGAAACAAGCCCTCTCTAGAGGTTATTCTCAATATAGAGTCACCCACACTCTGAGAAGTTCCAACTTTATTAGTTAGATGGAGGGTATGTTTTACACATCTTCAAATAGGTTGCACTCTAGAGTGATAATAGTTATGTCATATGGAGAGATAAGTGAAGATACCTCTATACTGTGAATCACCAGCCTGACTAGATAGAAATTGAGAACAAACACCCCAGTTCAGCCAATGTTAATAGCGTAGCCTAGGAAATAGTCCATAGGAAATATATTTTCACCACTATTCATAGGTATGATTCCATCATCTTCTATGTCACCAGTAGTAACCATCAAACCAATACCTATCATAGTGTCTATAGGCATTGGAGAACCAATGCTAGGACAAGCATCAAGAGGAAAATCACCTGAAGCTCTAGCTTCTCTCAAACCCTACATCTATTATGAGATGGATACACACTTTTTAGAGTATCAAGGCATGGATAATTTCATAGATCATGTACTCAAGTATGAGTTATAATGGTATGCTTAGAGAATAACTCAATCTAAGTGTAAGGCATCTTAGTTTGTGATAATCTGGCTTGATCATGCCCATACTTGGTATAGGAATTTTGATCCTAACCAAGCTATGGTTTATTATGGCATCTTGAAGGGAGCCTTATTGAAGTAGTTTTATATGCCTAAGTTTAAGTAGCAGAACATCACCGTGCTCAAAGAGATCAACCAGGGATTGTTAGAGAGTATGTGTGCTTATACAACACTGGATTCAAGACCCTCTTATCCAAGCTCCCTTATGACATTAACCCCTCCTAACATGTGAAATGTTTTTTTGGAGGACTTATATTTCATTTTATAAGGGTGTTATCTATGAAAACACTCATAGTCCCTTGAGAAGTACATAAAGATGTGTTCAAAGCTGAGGTGGTTAACAACATTGATATATGAATTAACCCATTCATGGAGGTGTAAATTATGTCTATGGCCTCCCAATTATAGAATTTGATTGATAGTTCATCACAAGATGTTAAAATCATGTTATGGTACACTGAGTGTCAGATGGAGGGGCATAATAAAAATAAATACCCTTGAAGGAGTGAGCACAAATTGCTTCTTAATTGTGAAGTTTGTCATGAGGTGCATGATGTTCACAACTTTCTATTATTTCAATGTACCAATCAAGTCATCATAACCATCTACTACCATTTGTGTAATACTACACTCACAACATAATTGAATATCGATTAATTGATGAAATACACTAAAACATGAAGAGGGGTGCATGGTAGGAAACTATGATAGATGGAGGGTAGAAAAACCAAGGAAATGAGTGTTATGGCCAATATAATATTGGCTATGAGAACTAAATAAGTGTTAGAGGGTAAGGTGGAGGATATAGTGGAGGAATATTATAACTAAAATCATGTTATAAGTGTAGGTTAATTGAACACTATTAGCACAACTACTCAAGGCACCTGATGTGAGGGTATTTGAAGGACCACATGTGGTTGAAGAGTGCCCTAAATTATATAAAACTTGACCCAAGGTAAAATGGGTGTTGACATGCGTGCATGGATGATCAAGTGTGATATTAAGGATAAAAAATGGGATCCAAAGGTGTAACCATCATGTATAGAGCCAATCAAGGGGTAGGCAACCACATGGAGTGGGTCCACCACTCAGCTACCAACTATGCCAATAGAATAGCTACACCTAGAATATGGTGAACCAATCCACACAAAGCACATATCTTGGACTAATCAAAAATATATGCCCTACCCTAACCCTACATATCAAAATGGCATCCTAGAATAAGACATGAGTGTAATACAAAAATTTTACTAAGAACTCTAGCTGGTTAAGGATATATAATCACAAGCTACTACTTCACACAAAAAGCAAGATAGGTAGGTGGTTGAAGTATATGAGCTAACAGAGATCATGCACCTTCTAAAAATAGATAATTGAAGTTGATATGATGCATATATAGTAGGTGCATGAAGTAAGGTATACTTAGAACACAAAGTAGGACCAAGAGTTATTAGTAAATTCTACCATCGATGGCTAGTCCATTTATGAGGTCTTTATCAACACTAGCATAAATGTCAATAACTTGACCAAGAACATATGGGAGAATATGGGTAGGCTATCCCTAAGACCTTCTCCCCATGTAATATTTATGGAAAACAAGACTTGATTACATTTGATCAAAATTCTATAGGTTATTATTATAGATATTATGAGCACAAAATTCTTCACTAATTTCAAGGTTATTGTGTTAGCAAAATAGGATAACCACTTGATGCTTATAAGAATGCCTTGGTACTATGCTAATAATGTATATATGCACTTCAAAAATTTATACATGACCTTTGATAATGGAAAGGAAAGGGTATTAATCCCCCTTTCAAGTGACCAAGCACCCCCTTTATGGAGAACATTGATCAAGAGGATAATATAAACCATATTTATAACATAACAACACAAGGTGTCAAGATTATCCATCCTTTTGATTAGGAAGTGATTTCTTGGAAATATGGGTAGCCAATATTAGACATGAATGATGTCATTTATGACTGATATATTGAAGAGGTGTTTGAATCCATTTGTCATATATTTCACTTAGTGCATTTAAAATTTCCAAAGCCTATGAAGATTGGTTGGGTCTAAATTGATCATGTTATGAAATGATGGGTCTCAAACTAAGAGAATAAAAGAAAGAGGGTACTCCACCTAATTAAAGGCAACTTTTAAACACTCCCAAACTTTTAAGGGATCAACCTAGTGGAAAGGTATGTCAACAACATGAAGGCATACATCCCCTAGGAAATAGACAGAATGGGCACACTTATGTACAACTTAAGGAGCACTATCATGTATTAGTGGGAAGTGAAAAGGTTTAACTTACCAAATTAGTTAAAGGTAGAGGTATCCATGTGAACTATATTTGAGAGGAATAATGATAACTTGGATATCTCTATGTTCTTCGATGACTCTGACCATGTAGTGTATGTTCACCTATGTAAATAGATATGGACTAAATGCAACATAACTTCCCTAAAGAACTTATGGGTGCATGAATTTTATAGGAATATAAAAACATGGTCATGGGAATGGTACATGGTTAATGAGATACACCAATAGATAACCAATTAGGAGATCCTTAAGGAGAAGTTTGTGCATCCCTTCTTCTTTTCCTTATAGAACTTTGAACTAGTCAATCTATTACAAGTGACACAAATGGTAGTATTTGAAGACATCACAATCCTTGAGGAAAACTTAAAATACATGTTCATATAAAAAGTGTTGGCACTCCTAACCTTCTTTGAGGAAAAAATGCTCAATAGTGACTTTAATGAGGAAGATGATGAAACTTGGAAGGAGCACTACTAGATGATGACCGCTAGAAGAAATCTCATGAACTAAGTAAATGATAGAGCTCCTAATGAAGAAGACCCCACTCATATTTTTGTTGAGATAATAGAGGGTACGTAGTAGGTCAAGGATTCTCACCATTAAAATAATGATCCATACCACACCCCACTTAAGACCATTAAAGTGGATATCAGTGTAGAATGAGAAACAAAGATGGCTACTCTATGTGCCTATTGGTCTAATATAGAGCTAGTGAAAATCTAGACCTCCTTAATTAAATCCAATATTTGTTCCCTATGACGTATCAAGATATGAAATTCATCCACCCATGCCTAGGAAAGATGAGAATAAAGCTAATTGATGGTGTAAGACTGGTCATAAAGAGACCCTACCAAAGGAATCCCAACCTCCATACCAATGTGAAAATAGAGATCAATGTTATGTTGGCTACAAGGTTCATTTAACTTATGTAGGATTCCAAGTGGGTGATCCTAATAGTAATAATCATCAATAAGGATGAGCACATTTACATTTACATTGATTACAGAATGTTGAAAATTGCTTGCATTAATGCCCCTTTCCCAACTTTATTCACTAATGAAATATTAGAAGGCATCATAGGCTAAAAAATATACACCTTTACTGATGGGTTACTTGGCTACCACAAAGTTAGGATTGAGGAAGAGAATAAGCCTAAAACAACCTTTATGACTGAATGGGATTATTTTTCTTATAATGTGATTCCCTTTAGACTCAAGAATACACTATCCATGTTCTCCAAAGTGGTGATTAACACATTAAAATATTTCATCCACAAGTTCTTCCAAGTCTATCTTGATTATTGGACTGTGTATGGTCTCATCAAGCACCATCATTCTAACCTATGTCTAATGTTTGAGAGGTATAAACAACTTTAGTATCCCTGATCCTAAAAAGGTACATCTTCTCAACACCATTTGGAACCCTGCTCGGGCACATCATCTATAAGGATGGTTTAATCATCATATCTAAAAAATATCACCATCATTATTTAGCTACAAACTCCTTCCACATAAAAAGACATTAATGCCTTTATTGGACACTATGGGTGTTACATAAATTTTATAAAGAGTTATACAAAGATTGTGGTTCCACTAGATTATCTTCTACACAATGATGGACTGTTCTATGGGGGTGATGTACAAGAGAATGCCTTCAAGGCCCTAAATTTCAAATTGGATAGCATGCATATATTATAGTTCCTTAATTAAACAAAACATTTTCATGTCCATGTCAACACTTTTGACTCTATGATTGATCTTGGTGTAGCCTAGTGAAGGTAAAATAGATCCTCCCATCTCCTTTGTTATCAAAAAATTGACCTTAGTAAATTAGAACTACATAATGATAGAACATGAGGCACTCACTATGGTCTATGCCTTGCAAAAATTTAGACAATACTTATTTGAAACCCCATTCATATTTTTCACTAATCATGAGGCACTCAAGTACCTTGTGAACAAGCCTATTTTACATGGGCACACACACACACACACACACACACAAACACACACACACACACACACACACACACACACACACACACACACACACACACACACACATATATATAGATGGATAGTTATATTCTATGAGTTACAGTTATCCATTGTAGTTAATCTTGGAAAGTAGAACTTGGGGCTAGACCATTTATCTTTCATAAATTTTGGAAATTTGGTATTACCTATTAATGATGAAATGTCAGACATGTAATTGTATAGAGTATAATACATCCTCAAGGATTTGGTAGCTATCATCACATTTCTAACATTTAGAGCTGTACCCTAAACTATGACCAATAAAGAGAAGAATTAACTAGTAGTTTATGCTAACCCCTTTCAACTAATTAGTGGATAACTATACAATCTAAGTAGAGATGAAGTGCTACACTAATGTGTCTTAGAGCATGAAATAGACTCCATCTTGCAAGAAGTTCATGAAGACATAGTAAGAGGGCATTGTGTTCGATATGCAATGGTAAGAAAAGTCTATAATCAGGTTTATGGTGGCCAAAATTATTATAAGATGCATATAATTACACCAATACATATGATATATTCTATCTCATATGGAAACTTAACCATTAGGATGAGATTCCTCTCATCTCCATTCTTGCCAAGGTGCCATTTGAGAAATGGGCCATTGATTTTGTTAGGTTGATAACTCCCATAACACGATGCATAGGTGCAAGGTATATTCTTATGTCCACATATTATTTCATAAAGTGGGTCAAGGCCATGCTAATAAAAGACTACATAGATACCATATTCATGCACTTCCTTTGGTAAAATATAGTAATCCACTATGGGTACCTACTTAGTTTGACTAGTGATAGGGGTACTCACTTTATCAATGAAACAATGTGCATCTTACTGGTGGAGTATATGATGGTTTACCAAAAAATTACCTAGTGTCATCTACAAGAAAGCAACATAGCAAAGGCATTTAAAAAAATACTAGGAACATGCCTCATGAAGATATGTGATGTTGGTTGCAAGGATTGGGATATGAACATATCACACAACTTAAAATAACCTGAATAAGGATACACCATTTCAAATAGTGTTTGGAATTTAAGTGATCCTACTAATGGAGTTCTTGGTACCATAATTCATACCCCATGTATCTTAGTTAGATAACCAATAATCCTTGAATGTAATGATGGAGGACTTGGAGTGCTTAGATGAGACACTTACCCAAGTAAAGTGGAGTTAGTAGATAGAAAAGGTGCACCAAAAACTCTGGTAAGATAAGAATATAAATAACAACGTGATAAAAAAAGAAACATTTATGTTTCTTTACGAATCAAAGTATTTCAAGCACTTAGACAAACTATAAATAAGGAGATGAGTCCCTATATCATCCACCACATATTGGAGATAGGTGCATGTAAGTTATGCATGTTAACCACTAAAATGTTCCTTAGGCATTTCAATGGAAATAGGTTCAAGACATATCAAAAATATGATGGTTCTTACACTATAAGAACACTAAATTCTTGGTCACTTATTGGTTTGAGTTGATATGACTAAAATAGCATTTCATGCAAGCTAAATAGTTCTATTTTATTGATAGTAGTGTAAAGAGTGTAGAAATAGTGAGTTTAAGACTATTAGGATAATCTATTGATACCTCACTCATAGTTGTAGTTAGGTTATTCAGGAACTTTCACTCTCTATGTGATTAAGGCTAGACACCTAATTTTTGGGTGAGTGAGGATTACCAAAATTAGGCAAAGGAAGCACACCAAACCACCATGCATCAGATTTTAAATGCAAGGCATTTTCAATCCCCCAAGTAAACATTTGTCTGGACCTTCATGCATAAATCCAACCAAGTGAGTTGAACCTTTTAAATTTCCAAGTTCTTGAGGCTAGACATCTAAGTGGTGGCCATGTGGAACTTTCCAGACTCACAAAAGAAGACACATAAAATATAGGTTCACAAGAGATGAATTATAGGGCCTTAGAAGTCCAAGAAAGAGCTTCTCAAGCACTTTAATGTATAATTCTAGTTGGGTGAGTCAAACCCATTTGATTTATAATCACATAGGGCTAGACACCTACGTTTTTGGGTATAAGGAATTTGTCAAACATATAAAAAATAAAAACCAAGTGAATATGCATAACATGATCATGCACAAGAAAAAAATGAAGATGCACATTATGATTATGCACAAGAGGAGTAGAAGAAAGATAATCATGCACTGGAGGGTTAGTTTAAGGGATTTGTATGAGGTAATATAGGCCAAGGCAAAGATGAATCACAAGAAACTAACCAGGATAGATAAGTATGCTTGAAATAGAAGTTTATCAAGTAGAAAATATGGAACCAAAGAGGTTGAATCACATGTATGTGAGGAATTACACCCAGTTTACCATATTGAAGTTGAAGGTCATGCTAAGAGAATAAATCATAGAAGGGGTATCATCATAGATAGCTAACATCTACCTAGATGTGAGAGGGAAGTGATGATTTGAACCACAAGTCACTTCACCAAAACAACATTAGGAACATTGAATGAGGTGGTGGTAGAGGCACAAAGATATATAAAGAATGAGTTGGTGTTAGATGATTCTCATGGATTTCAAACAATTTACTAGATCTCAATAAATATATATGTTGTCATATCATTAATGCACCTACATTAAAGATGGTAGATGAAAATATGGTATAAAACATCACACGGTAGACTAGTTTCTATTACAAACTTTGTGTAAACTTGAGACGTCAACCAAACTAGAGTGAACTAACAATCTAGAGATCTCAAGCACATAAACCCTACTAGATCATAAATCCAAGCACCCCTAGGCACCTAGAGTGAATGATTATGAAGCTAAAGAAATTATGCTCATATTGAGATTAGTGTAGAGAGGTGTAGGAGGAGATTTAATTAGAAAATAGTCAAAAAAAAGTGAGTTGCCTTTGAGGGTGTTATTATCAGTCTATGAAGCTCTAAGTTGAAGGTATAATCATAATTCTCATGACTATGAATCACAAAAAACCATTCAAGGATTTGGTAAACCTAAACTACTATGCTTTAACACTAGTATGTTCAATATGGGCAAGAAGTGGAAGGGAATGGGTCTACAACAATAAATTCTAAAGTGGGTACATGTAGTGGTAGAATTATCCCCTATAAGAAAAATAGTGATACCAATATAAGGATTTAGTGTTGCACAAGTCAACATTGATGTGCTCACAATGATATATTATCAAGTCATATGATTTCCCCCAGAAGTCCTAGTAGAGGAAAATTAGAATTATTTTATGCATACATACCATTTGAAGGAGTAAAACCATCATAATTACATTCATGTAAAATACCTAACATTAGATTAGATGGTAGATACAAGGAACAAGATAAAGTAAGGAACAATGATATTTGATGTCTTCATTCATGACAAATTGATAGCCTCTAGTGTAACTTAGTTGTATGAGTTACCATACATTAGGAAGCCAAAAGATCTCATTTAATTCCTTCTATTGCATTTCCATAGTGACTGCATATACTTTATGGGGAGGAACATGAGGATATTAGCATGCTTCATTGGAAGGATAACTAGTCTCTCATATACCAAAAAGGACATCCATGAGATGATGGGTGATGATGAAGAGGTAGATCATGTGGCAAAGATCCTAAGTTATTATAAGTGGGATTTTCATTCCCCATAAAATATTTCAAGGACCCTAACATAAGGGTGGCTTCATGCCTTGTTAGCCCAAAACTTTATCCCAATGGTCGATGGACCAATGTTATAAAAAATTACTTCTGTATCACCTATCATATGGCACAGGCCATGAAGTTTAGCACTATAAAATTTGTGGTAGAGGAACTTGTCAATAATATGCTATAATTACACATGATGAAGGGGTACTTAAGGTAGAGGTACATTCTTATCCTGATAGTCATGGAGAAAATTGGCATACTAGATGAGGATGAGGATAATATATAGATTTTTACAAAACATAATGACTCCTCATCAAAAAATTACAAGGACTTCAATTGCCCTGGTTCCTTCAATGTAAAATATACATCTCGCATGATGAGATGGTGTGATAAGTATATAGAGGCATTTGAGATTGATTGGTGCATCCCCCAAGAACTCCCCAAGATCATGTATGGGATGATAACATTTACCATTATGCATCATTTTATGTAGTATACCTATTATTAGTTGATGGTAATATGTCTAGTTGGTTAAAGATATACACTTTTTTCAGCCAAGTATTTTAGGGATGTGCTTAAGAGGATCCCTAATGCATAAAAATTGGACATTATAGTGAAGGAATTGGATATATAAAGGATTAGGTTACAACACCAGTTCATGAACCCATATGGGAAGGCAATAATAGATGAAGAGGATGACTTAGATCACACTGACATCCAACCTCTTCAATAAGTGACCATATTAGGGTACATATATAGGGTTTACTCTAATATAAAGCCAAGAAGAAAGGGCCCCAACATCAAGCAGACTGATGACCCTCCCATCAGGATCAAAACTAGGAACACCTACACTAGCTGAAATGAAAAAGTCTCCAAAAAATAAGAAAGGGGAGGAACTATAAGAAATAAAGGAGTGCATAAAGTTTAGTATCTCATCAGGTGATGAAGCCTTTCGAATAACCCCAATAAATAAAAATGTTAAGTTCACACTAAGAACTTATCCTATCTTAAAGGAGAAGTAAAAGAAGCCAAAGTTCCTATTTGTGATGCCCACTATCACCCTAGAAGACATAGAGGCATAGGAAGAACTAGATAATGAGTTAGAAGTGGGAAAGGGCATGTACATTATGCCTAAAGAAGATTCTTCATTTAGCAGGGAAACTTCCCCCCCACCCTGAAGTGAAGTGAGGTAGGAACAAACATGGAGGAAGCTTAGCCTCAATGATGTAGACATTCAAAAGGCATGGGATTTGTATAAGAGGAAAGAGGAAATGAATAAGGCCATAATGATGGAAGAATAACCCATCATGGTAGAGGTACATGAGGATTTACAAGGTAACATTGTTTCCATGCTTGAAAAAGTAGGGCCATCAAGCTCATCAACTGAAGAAACCATAATGCAACCTCTATAAGATGAAGAGGAGTTAAGAAAAAAATGGAAGGGTATGGGCCTTGATCAACATCATATTTAATAAGTGTTAGATTTTCATCACAAGAGAGAGGCCATGAGGGAAAAGTGAATGACCCAAGAATAAATTGATAAGATAGAGGCTAAGGAGATAAGGGCCAAAGAGGAGAGAATGACCATGATCATCAAGAAGAGGAAGGAAAAAATAAATAAAACCTACAAGGAGAAGGTCGGTAAGGAAAAATAAGAGAAGAAGGTTGACGTAGCCATGGAACCCATTAAAGATAAAATAGAAGAGGTGCCTAGCACCCACACTAGCCAATAAAAGAAGCTATAGAATAGGCATGCCCTAGTATTAAAGGGGTACCTAGAGATAAAAAAGGAGATACTAGAACCTTAAAGGAATAAACAAAAAAGGAATTAAATGAGCATGGTGTCATTGAGAAGTAACATTTGAAGGTTCATGTCAAGGAGCCACAGGAAGAAGAAGTAGACAAAGGGGAAAAGGTCAAGGAATAAGAACCCCTATAAGAAAGAAAGGAAGAAGAAGGCATCTAAGAACAGAGCAGTGCCAATGAAGAGGAGTAGGAGAAAATGGAGTTGGCCATCATGGAATAGTAATTTTAACCTAGCTACCAGGAAAGGGTGTAGAAGGGGTATACCACAGATGAAGACTTTTACATGTTGGATTACATGCCCTCTAAAGTTTCCAAAACATTAACATGCCACAAATGTACTTTTTACTTGATTAATAGATGGATGAGCCTCATTTTGAGGTGCTATAAAAAGTAATATGGAGTGTTAAGAAACTAAAAGAGAGACATGACTACCAACTAGTCAACCCCAAGGATATGAACCTAGTAAGGTCAGCTAATTCCCTCCTTAAGATGGCATTTGAGGTGGTGTGAAATAACATTATCAATGATGTTTGTGCCAAAAATTAGAAAGATATAGTGCTTAAGGTATAGGAATAACTCAATGCCATGAAGCTCAAGTTCAAGCATTTGATTGAGCATATTAAAGAATTATAGCCATCCCTTTTGGATGTTACTAACACTTCCAAGATTTCATAAGGTAATAAAATGTGCACGTTAGTCTAATAGATTCTCCCTCAGATGAAGCTAGTGTAAGAAGAGGAAAATCACCCATATAAATCCATAAATAAATATCTCAACAAAAATATTAATGAGGTATAGGAACTATTTGTAAGGTTGGAGGAGTGTGTAGATGATGCTAATGTCATGTTTTTCAAATTATCCACCCAATCATTAATCATCAACATGAACTTATACAAGGCAAAGGGGAAAAGGATGCATTGATGAAGCAAGCATTCACTATTAGTAGGGTTGAGTGCATATATATAATGGTGTAGGTTAACACATTGAGCACACAACTGAAGACCCAAGAGTAAGACCTAGAGGAACTCTTCCATGCCTTCTAAATAAAGGCAAATGAGTAAGGAACCTTCCTAGATGGCAAGGTTCAAAAAGCTAAGGAAAGGCTAGAGGCCTTTAGGAAGGAATTAGATAACACTAAGATTCTCACACTTGAGGCTACCTCTATAGATATTTATAGCACCATTGAATAAATTAAGCTTATAATCCAAGGTTTTGGAGACATCAAGGCAAAACTATGATAGAGCACACCTATATTTTGCATAGCTAAAGTGCTAGAAGGATAGTCCAAGGGTGGACTAAAATTTTTGTATGGGGTAATGTTGGGCCCCATTTAATTCTAATTAATGGATATATACCAACTCAACAAACACCTAGGTGTGAGGCAACCTTAGTGAGTGATTACTATTTTATCTTATATCGATGTCAACTAGATAGTGGCTAACAAATCCATATAGCATCAGGAAGTGGGTGCATGGGATAATGATTGGCCATAAAAGACAAACATCTCCTTTTGAATCACACAACATTGGGAAGTGGTTTCATGGGACAATGACTTCACATTAAAGACAAAGTATAATGGAGGTGGTAGGATGTGTACCTCTAATTCTAGATCAGTAGTCAACTTTCTCCATTCCCCCTAATCTTAGGATTCTCCTAAACTAATTTAAGGAAGTTGAGTTAAGTTGAAGAGGTGAAATAGAGTATCAAAGCTCTATAAAATTGATGATGGATAGTTTCCATTAGAAGATAGAAGTAGTTCATGATTCTTTTAAAGCTCCTCTTTGTAGCACCCAAGCTTACCTATGAGCCTCCAGGCCTTTAATAGCTTAATTCAAGCTTATGCTTAGTTCTATATATGTATTTATATTTTTGTTTAACTTATTTAATGGAGAATGCTTTACACAAATAGTTAATGTACTAAATTTGTTAAGTCTTTGAATGTTTATTGATTTTAAGGTTTACTTTGTTGAATGTATGGACAAGTTCTCATAGGTTTCTAACTTGAATCACGCATGATATACCTATAACTATAAATGAACCTTGTTCCCATGATATAAAATGAATTAAGTATGGTTAAGATCTTCTACCTCAAAATAAACCCATGTCTAAGTATAGGACCATACCTAATTCTATTTACCTAACACCTAGTTGGCCCTTAAATTCTTGAATGCCATTGAACCCATGAAATCTAAGGCTTATGCCCATCAATACGAAACCATCATTACACTAAACCAAGCCTCTAAAGAATAGAGTTTCACCATGAAACAACTATCCCAACATAGACCCTAGTCTATTTTATGCTATTCTTTGGTTGATAACATAAGGCTTGCACCTTATGTATATTGATGTCAATGTAGTCTTGTGATAAGAGTTGAGTGCCATAGGAATTTCCATGGCCTATGCCCCTTAAAACAAGCCTAAATCTAACCTAAAAAGATAGGCAGGCCCATGACTATAAGTCCTAATTTTATACAACATAAGGTGACTCTAACACATTTATACCATTATAGACTAAGTTTCATTAAATTTATACACCCAAGAACATACACTAGGAAGAGTCTGAGGGAACTATAATTATGCCTTCAATATGATTTCTCACTAAAGGTGAGTGCTAGGAGATTATATTAAAATACACATAAAAACCATATGAGAATTTATAAATTAACACACAAATTGTCAATACTACCAATGCAAAGAGGATAACTTATACAATGATTGTAATAGTTAATAACATTATGAACATATCACACATAGAAAACAAAGTATTAATCTAATTAACCTAACACTAATTACCATTCAAGAATAGAGATGAAGGAAAAATAGGTGAAATCTTGGCTATAATATGACAACACTTTATATCACTTTTTAGTCAACCCTATATTACAATACAGTTCTTACTTATATAGATAAGGATAGGGATCACCTCTAAATAACATGGGGATCCCATCTTGGGCCATGATGACTACTCATTATAGTTAAAACTATAATTCAAAATTTAAAATAGTAAAATCCCCACAAACCCATAAAATATCTATAGAGGACCACTTAATTGATAAAAGGAGGTAGCTAAGAAGGTATAACTCCTAAATACTTTGAAGTGGTGTCCTTATCATAGAACATGGTTACCATGAGGTTAAACTCTTTATCTAGCTTGGAAAGTTTCATTAGGGGCTCCTTGAATATTACCTTAATTTGATTTGACAATCCCTAATAGACTTGTAAGGATGCTTCCATTGACACTTGGACCCTGGAGACCCAATTAATTCTTGTCATGGATTGCATTGATAGATCCATCACCACTTGAGCCCCTTGTTGGTTTACTCTAGAAACATTCTCCCTCATGACCTAGGGAAACTAAACTAGGTAGACTCTAAATTCTCCTTAGTCGATCAAGATTCCATCTAGGTGGAATAACACAAAGATATTGACCTCCTTTAATTAGTTTAATATCATATTCTCACCCTCTTCCGAGGGTCAAACTATAGTGTAAGCTATGGCCAACCATTATTTTATTATATCCCTCATGTTCCTTGTGTATGTCTAATACAACCCAAAGTCTATAGTTAGAATTATCTTTATGTCTGAGAACATCCCTTTGTTGATTACCACTTCAAACTTTTAACACTTTTCATTTATCTCAATAATCCTCTCCATGTAAGCATAGGTCCATTAGATAAGTATATTGGTCTCATCTAGAGTCTTTACTACTTTATATAAGACTAAAAAGAGTAGTATGAGGTTATCCTTGACCTACCTAATCATCTTGATGGGAAATGTGCTCTTCACTTGGGCTTATATCTTTTGAAACTAACTTTGTATGTCCTCGAGGAGCTTCTAAGATATATTATGAGTCACCTAAATAATGGATAGTGGGTTCTCATATGTCCTTTCTTCCCCATTATAGATCCTCACCTTTGTGATGGAGAATAGATCTTGATGGGTATACCAAACCACCAAGTTCTCCTCCTAGACAAACCTTTGCATCAGTGTCCTTTTCATGCTTCTAGAATCTTGATCAAATCTTTAATGTATGTTTTGGTTTCCCTAAGCAGTAATATTTGGTGCCTATAACCTTGAAACCATTCCTTGAGTTTTGGGAGGTGTATGAGGGGTGGATAAAATGGTGGTGAAGGGAGAATGAATAAATGGAGGAGAGATGGAAGAAGTGGAGTGAGTGAATGAGGAAAGCAGTGGAAGTAGAGAGGGCATGGGAGTGAAAGGATGGAAAATTAAAGGAAAGGCCCAAGGGAACACATATGCCCATCAATATTCCTAGGTTAAGTTCACTTGAGGGATTGCCTCTAGGAAATGGTTTTGAAATAATAGGGAAGATATGGCTTATTTAAAGGTAAGTCCCAAGGCACCATGGGTAATAAAAAGAGGGGGTCAAGGAGCAAAGTGTTGAGGGGATGTATATGGGGATAAAAGAACTATTGAGTCCTTTATAAGAGGTTGAATAAGAGAATAAGGACTTAAATATAGATTTGGAGTGTGATTTACTTTCTTTTTCTTCTTTATCTTCTTACCCAAGTGAGCTTCACATTTCTAGATTTAGTAATAACTCTATGAAGTTCACATTTCTTATAATATTAAGGGGCATCCTCAAACTCTACATGTTAGTCATCGTTTGAGCTTTAATCCATGGGGACTTGCTTGACCACTTTGAATAAGTCATTTTAGTTCTTGAATTTGGTCAAGCTAATAGGGAATGTGGTATCCCAGTACTTAGGACCGACCTTTGGCTTTGAGGAAGATGTGTCCGCTATAACAAGAGGGGAAATATGGAAGTTTTGAGTGTAGAAGACATGGAATACATGAGTGTTATATGAAAATTGTAAATATAGGAGTTGGAGTGTTCTCTAAGGTAGTAGTGGTAAACATTAGTGAAATTTCCTTAGAATTTTATAAACACATGCATATGACCCCTTGTATTAATGACATTTGGTGGGTCATTTACTATGAATTCAAATTTGAGTTGCTAAGTATACTTTTTCTCTTTACTTATAAATCTAGAGTTTAATTTAGAGCCCATGATCCTCTATCACTATCTTGATATAGTAATGTAAATGGGATGTTTTAAAACTATCCAATTAATCCCATCTACTTATTTTTATAATGCCCAATATGTGTTGGGCACACAATCAGATTTCTTAGAGTCTTCTTGATCAAATCCCACTTTGTGACACATGTCATCTACTAATTAGTCCTCCCCCTAATGGTCAACACCTAAGCATAGATTCATACTATGATTCATTCCCATAGAAATGGTGATGTGTCACCTATGGATACATGTACATCTTTATTGGTTATTTGACCTCATCGATACCTGATTCTAGTTTTCTTGAGGCCTTAGGTGGCTACTAGTTCATCCACCTATTGGATGATATGATACCTTATCATTTAAATAATCTCTCCCAAGATCAAAAATATCTAATAGGTATAAGTACTAACTACTCTAACCAATTGATGATGTGTCATATTCTCATTTAGCAAGGCTCCCTCAAGCTCAGACATCTCTGATAAGTTTGGGGCTTAGACACTTTAACACTGAGAAACATGACACCTTCACATTTGGGTAGGATCTCCCAAGATCTAACATATATAATAGGTCTAGGGACTATCCATTATGATTCTCGTATATGTGTTAACTTTTCATTTGGTCAGTCTTTCCCAGGATATAACATCTCTGATAGGTTTAGGGACTGACCATTCTAACACTCAGCTACATGGTGTCTTCTCATTTGATTGAGCTCTCTCTGTATCTAAAATGTATCATAGTTATGGGGACTACCCATGTTTATTCTTAGATACATGGCACCTTCTCATTAGGTTTGGCTCTCTTAGGCTTTAACATCTCTGGTAGGGCTAGGGATTGGCCATTCTGACCATTAATTATATAATACCTTCTAATTTTTTAGGATCTCCTAGGCTCTAACATCTTTGACATGTCTAGATATTGGTAATTTTGATGTTAAAAAATGTGGTTCACTCTCATTTGGTTGGGCTCTCCCAAGATCTAACATATTTGACTAGTCTAGGGATTGGCCATTTAGATGTTAGGCTATGTGGTGCCTTGTTATTTATTCAAGCTCTCATAGGATCTTACATATATAATAAGTTTGGGGACTATCCATATTAATTATAAACTACATGGTGTATTATCATTTGGTTAGGATTTCCTAGGATTTGACATATCTAAAAGTTTTGGGGATTGACCATTTTAACACTTTGGAGACATATTGCCTTCTCATTTGATTGGGCTCTCCCTCTATGAAATCCAAAAAAAAGGAAAAAGTATGAAATTAAAAGATATGCAATTCACTTAACACTTACTCATTAGTTATGGATATTATAATTTGCCTCAAAGGGTGATTGATTTACTACTCTAGGAAAGGAATGAAATCCTAGGAACTTTTATGGAAAGTGGATCTATAATTTTATAACCATGATTCACAAAAGATAAAATATACCTTAGATATAAAAATAAAATGGTCTTGTTATTTATTTGGTAAATTAGGGTGACATATATTCCAATGATTTAAGTAGTTGTTACTGATAAGAACAAAAAAGGATCCTAAAGCTCTAGTTAATGATATTTCAAGAGGGGTCCCCCATTTCTAAAAAGGGGGTGTAATGGCTGCATCAGAGTCCCCACATTAAGAATGACCATGATTTTATTAATGTTTTGAGTGTCTTTGATATATAATGAATTATATTATCATGCTTCTGAAACTTGACACACATTTTCACATATGTAGTTTCATCTACTTACATAGTCAGCCAATAATAACTAATACACAATAATGTTTGGTCTAAGATTACACAACTAGTGTGGGTTCCACACACTCCCTCATGGACTTCCTTCAACCCTAGTCTAAATAATATTGATGTTAAATAACAACTAGAGTTCCATCATAGCTTATATGATACAAGGTTAATCCAATTAGGGTATATCAAAAAGCTATGTAGGCAAAGCCTTTTTGTTTTCTATGTGATAAATCAAGAGGCATAGTTTGGTCTTGAAGATATACATATATGTGTGAGTACTAGGGAGAGATGGGACAAAAAATTTCAAAACCCATCTCAATAACTAATTTTTTTTATGTGAACACTAATAGATGTTCAATAAGAAATTACTAATCCCTTAATCTATCTGTGATCTAGATTATAGAACCAGTGGTGGCCATAACATTAGATATTCTATTATTGGCTTGAGGTATTATTTCAAATTAGATGTTACAAATCTTATAGTTGAGAGTATTGAACATATATTTATAGGGTAAAAACTTATCATCTTTAGTCTAGTACTAGTTTATAACCTAATTGATGATTAACTAAGAATCACCATGCAACAATAAATGTTGAATATTCCACTATATTTCTTGATGAAGCCCTATAATGAGTGCTTCATACTATACCATGTTATTAGTATTAGGAAAAATAACATAAAAGGTCCTGAGAACAAGATCCCCTTGTGGCATAACAAAAAATATTATAGAACCTAATCTATGAGTTGTGAAGGATCCATCAAATTACATCTTCCACTATTCGGCCTTAGGAGGTGCTTTTGCTTCTTGAGTGGTTATAATGGCCTCATCTAGAAATCCAAATGTAAGAGGTTGAGTATCTTGACAAGAATCTTCTAGAAAATGAGCTGTAATTACTTACCCCTTAATGGACTTATGATTGGTATATTTAATTTCAAACTCACTTAATAGCATGATCTATTTTTCCATGTGGCCCTATAAAACTGATTTGGAAAGTAGATACTTGAGTGGATATACTTTGGCAACAATAATGGTCATGTTGTTCAACATGTAATGATGAAAATTTTACAATATGAACACCATTTATAAATAATATTTATAAATTAGTTTATAATTATTCTTATACATCACTAGTGTTTAACATAGATAATACATGGCATGCTCTTTTTCTTGTTCATCATGTTGTGCCAAAAGTACCCATAGAGAATTCTCAATTAATGATAGGCAAATAAATAATGTATTTTCTAGCATGGGTGGTAGTAAAATAGGTCATTTGGCAAGATATTCCTTAAGTTGATTGAATTCCTTTTGAAACTCATCATTCCATGAAAACATAAAACCCTTATTTATTAAGTGTATAAATAGATGGCATTTTTATCCAATTCTAAGATGAAGTGCCTAATGTATTGAATCTTACCCTATAAACTATAGAGTTGCTTTAAGGTAGATGGGGTGGAATTTTAGTAATTACATAAAATTAGTCTAATTTGACTTTAATGCCCTTATTAGAGACAATAAAGCCTAACATTTTTCCATAAGTTATGCAAAATACACACTTCTTCAAATTAATCCTAATGTTGTACTCATAAAATATCTCAAAGATTATTCATAATATAGTTGGATGATTGAAATAGGTCTTTAATTTACCTAGGATGTCATCAACATAGTCTTCAATGATGTTGATCATCATGTTGTGTAAAATAAATGTCATGGATCTTTGTTTAGTGGCTCTAGCATTCTTAAGTCCAAACAACATCACCTAATAACAAAATGTTCCCCATAGAGTGGTGAACATTGTCTTGTGTTGATATTCAAGTGTGGTTTTGATTTGATTTTAGCTTGAAAATCCATACTAAGAGAAATTGTTTCATACCTAGCTATTGATTCAAATATCATGTCAATATTAGACAAAGGAAAGTCATTTTTTAAGAAATATTTGTTAATATCTCTAAAATTAGTGCAGATTCTAGTACCTTTTGGTTCTTACTCACTAGTATTGTGTTTGAAATCCAATCTGAATATTCAATTAACTAGTTGCAATTCATGAATAAGAATTTATCTAACTCTTTCTTGACTAGAACAAAAATATGAGGATGCATCTTATAAAAATTTTATTTAATAGGATTGGCATCAAGATGTAAAACAAGATGGTGTAAAACTAAGGTGGGGTCCAAACATGTCATGTTTAAATAACCCCATGCAAATATGTCAAAAAAATCCTTTAATAGGGATATAAAAACATCATGTTCCTTCTTAGTGAGGGGCATGCCTAGTTTATTCCACTTTAGGTCCTCTAGAGTCTCAATGTTCACCTCTAAAGTTTCCTCCACAAGAAGTGTAGAACCATCATCTAAAATAGTTGGGAAGGAATTAAATTTATTGGCAATGGAAAATTCCTTTAGACAGTTTGGCTCATCTAATTCACCTAAGCAGGATGAATAGAAATTTCTTAATGCTAGTAAAGTCTATGAAATAAATACCTTTATGCACTCTTGAGATATCTATGCTAAAGCTTCTTGTTCCTTAGTACTGATATTTGATCCATAAATAGGCTATGGATTATAGGTCTCATATGATTCATAAGAAGAGGGGTGAACATCCATGTCTAATGGCACTAGAAACTAGTTTTAACCAAGAGACTTTCCTTTCTCTTTACTTTTACCTAGTTATAAGGTGCCTTAAAGATGTTTTCACTTTTAGTCCTCAATGATTGATTTTATTTTTGTTTTTGACTAGGGAATTTCACCTGCTCTATAAAATAGGCATCATGATCCAATCTAATAGAAAATCCTTGCTTGTGGTCTCTAAGAGGTATTTGATTCCGAAATCCTATAAAGATGCATATGGCCTCATCATTTTCAAACACATCTAATGGCATTATTGACTCTTGTTGGTCCCATTATAAAAATTATGGATGATAAATGGTTAAATTTGAAGGTTGCTAAACAAGGTTAATGGTGTAAATGACATGGGAATTAAACAAACTTCTAGTGCTAAGGTAATCATAGATGCTATAGTTGGACCCTAAATCCTTTTAGGCATCATATTCACTAGTTATTAGTGTTATAACATGAATAAGGTATGTCGGGTATCATGGGTTCCTTTATATTTGGTCATTAAGACTAGTTTGATCATGCCTTATTGATGTATCCTTAGGCCTCTACTTTCATAATATAGGTGATCCATAATATGATTAGGAATTATATACTTTGAGATTTGGTAATAGTTAGCTAGTTCATTAGTGTGAAGCCATGAATCATCTCCATTTAAGGGGTCTTATTCTAGGCCAGACACCAGTTTGAAAATAATGGGCTTGTTCAATTAAGATTTTCTCTTTATTTCCCACTCCATACGAGCAATTTTGGCCTTAGGTCTTCCATAAGATTTTGAATTTTTAGGTAATTTAGCATTATGGAATGTATTTTGGGTAATTTATTATCTAATACCTTTGTTATCTATATAGAAGTAGTTGGAAATATCTAGTGGAGGCATGGCTGAGGTAGAGGCTAAGCTATTTGGTTCAATGTAATTATATTTTGCAAATACTTTTTTCATCTAATTTAGGCATAATATTCATTCCAATTTGATAGTTATAGCTTTTACACTTGGCCTCAATATGTTTATAATATTGATATGACTAAATATCATTTGGTATAGTCACTTCCATTCATAAATATGGAAATTTTATACACTAATACAATGTGAAAGGCATTTCCCTAATTTCATGGATATAGGGTTGGCCCAATAATATATTGTAAGATAGTTATAGGTCCAAAACATGGCATAGAGTATCATGGGTAAAATTCCTAATGACCATTGGAAATATAATAGTACCTTCAGATTCCCATTCTTCATTATCATATGCCTTAATAATGATGGTATCTAGATGTAAATCAATTGTTATATATCCAATATGTTTGACCAATGTTAGAGACACAATGTTGAGGCCAAATCCATTGTCTACAAAGATGCATTTAACTCTATGGTTCATTATATCAACCTCAATGTACAATGGGTTATTATATAGAGGACCCATACATGACATATCACTTTGTCAAAGGTAATACATTGGCCAGGGGGAAAGTGTCCTACCATATCTTGGAATTTGTCTTGAGTGATGTCATATGGAATGAGGGATTAGTTCAATTACTCATTTAATATGTATTTATGGGTGTTATATATATGCAACAAATCCATGTTTTATATGTGTATATGTGTTTTTATTAACTATTACATAATATCATAGGTATTCCCCTCAATTTTATCCATTGGTTTATTTTTTATAGGCATGAAAGGTTGAATGGGCTCACTTATGATAGTTGGATATGGTCATTTGATAGTGACCTTGGATCATCAAGTTGTGATTTCACAATATCAATTTGAAACTTGGCTTGGATAGTTGGATGGGTAGGTAATGAGGCTTGTAATTATAATTATAGGATGGTGTTGAGCCTATTTGGTAATACATTCCATAGAAGAATCACTATCATAAGGAGGTGGGTTGGTATTGCTTGGCTGATAGGTATTGTTGGGAAAAGCTCTAGGTTTTTTGGTAATTGGCCAAGATTTAATGGTGATAGTGGAAACATGACCTCTTGAAACATGTAATAAAACATTATTATAGGTGTACATGATGTCATTATGGCCTCCTTTCCTAGTTTGGTTGGTTTTCCCTTAGTTCTAACCATTATGCTATTATTTTTGTGTCTAAAATTATTTCTATTGATTTGCAATGGATTTATTTATCACTATTATTATTACTATTTTTGGTACTACTATTGGTTGTTTTATTATTATTATTATTATTATTATTATTATTATTATTATTATTATTATTATTATTATTATTATTATTATTATTATTATTATTATTATTATTATGTTGGGTAAATTGATTTTGGTAGATACCCAAGTTATGATTGGTCATAGGAACTTGGGTGTCTCTTTTTATCTCTCTATTTTATAGCATATTCTTAATCAAATTCCTAAGTTATATACACCATTATATATAATATCCTTTGACATGATGTTACTCACAAAATTCATGTTATTTTTACCAATCAAGATAATAAATTCCTTCAATAAATGGCATCAGTATCAACCAATAGATCATATTTTCCTAAAATAATCTTCATAACACAAATTTAATAGGCTCACCAAGGTCACTAAATTTTATGGTAATGGGTAGTATTCTCTATGGATGAGGTGAGTGAAATTGGTTTTAATTTTATGGATACTGGTTTTGTGGAGGTCTTGGTTAAATTTATGGAGGAGGTGGTTGTTGAATGGGTGGAGGTAAATGGACATCTAGTGTTTCCACCATCTGAACATGGTGTGATTTAGTGTCCCTATTACCAAAAACATTATTATTTTAGTTATAGGGTTTATCTCTCTCATTATTGTTGGATTCAGGCAGTGTTAAAGAGAGTATTTGAATTAGTTTCTAATTATGGTTTTGGCCTTGGTTCTAGTTTTGGTTTTATTGGCCTTGATGTTTAATCTGGATATGATTAGAAGAGGATAAATTTATTATCCCTATATTGACAAAGGCTTTCTAAATATATAATCTTTTCTCTATAACCTCTTTGAATATATGATTGCATTATGGCTTGAGATGATATGATATATAGCTATGTAAGCTCTTGGTAAATATCACAACCAACTATTTATCTAGCATATTTTGATTAAATCATATCACTAGTGTTCTCTAACATTACAAGTATGCAATGAAGAATTCACTAGTCTTCTATTTAGCTTGGCCTAGATCCAAAATAGTAATCTCATTCTCAAGATTATATAAAAAGTGTTATATTAACTTCTATGCATGATCATCAAAGTTAGGTATATAATTATTTAGTAATTTCAATAGCCATTCCAAGTATTGTCCAACTACACTCCTTAGAAAGAATATTATGAATTATATGTCTCTATATACCACTAGATAACAATAAATACATAATTATTTAAGATTCTCTTTAGGATTTCCTTTGACTTTTTATTTTTTGACTATATCCTTAATGTTGGAGATTTTGAAATTTAGATCCCTATTGTACATGTGATACCCATTGGATCATAGGCAACAATTACCAAACACCTAGTACCTATTATATACAAGAACCTTGTTGTTTCTTGAACACCTATTATTGGATGGGCACTTCTTTTGAATAAGAACTTACTATTCTATATGCACTTGTTGTTGGTTAGGTAATAGTTGGGGGGGGGGGGGGTTCATATATTATTATTGATAAACTAGCACTTTTTTACCAATAAAAACATGTTCTTCGTTAGGAAACATTTATAATTATTGAGGTATATTGGTCTATGCTTATTATAATGGAGCATTTATTATCACTTATTGAGGTGGTGTGGTGTTATACACTTATTGTAGTGGTAATTTGGTATGTTATTGGTTCATTTCCCCTATTACACACTCAATGAAGTGGCTAGTTGAAGAGTGGAGGTTGCTTGTTGATTTTGGGAAGTAGGTGTACTTATTCTCTATTATGGTAGTCCACTCATGGCATTATTTGGAGTGATATGATATGTATTTATTGAAAATATATTATACCCACTTTGGTTTAGTTTGGAATGCACTTATGTTTTATCCATAATGTTTTGAGTGAGGCCTTCTATTTGAGTGGTAGTTTCTTTAGTCAAAATAGGGACATTATACATGTAACCAACCAACGTGATTTGACTAAATGGGTCTACATTTTAGATTACATATATATAATCATCTATTTGTTTCCATGTTGATGAAATTATGTTAATAAATGACATGTAAAAACTATCCCTTACATTAATATTGAGAGCTAGGTTGCGATGGTTTTGGTGCACTTGTTGTACCTATTCCATTTGTTTGTCCATAGGACCTTTCCCTCTTACAAGTGTGTTGATGTAGTTATTGTAATCCCTATGTCACTAGGGAATAAAGGGAAAGTGAAAAACAAAATTTGAAGTCCTATAAGACTTAGGTATTGAGTTTTTATACAACTATTATTGGGAATAGCACAAATAGATGAGATATGGTCACCACTTTGAAAGTTTGCAAGCATACCTTGTTATAGGGACATCATATGTTTATTAAGTGAAACAATTTATTACTAATCTTTGTGAATTGTCTTATTATTTTCCAATTGTTTCCCAAAATGTAAAATAATGATGGATATTTATAACATGGCCTAACCTATAGTGATTCATGGGTAGATCTAAAAGTGGGTAGTGTAGGGAAAAAAAGAAAATCTTCTTGAGATGATCAAAGATACTAATTTTACTAACTCTTATGGAAAAACACATTGAAATAACATCTACTAACCCTATAATAATGCTCAAAGTTAAATAAATGTAGTTAAAAATTCAAAGGAAAGGGAGGCACATAATTAACAACATACTTTGCATAAAATTGCTTACTCATAGTAAATTTCATAGCTTATTCAGTTGTAAATGAGAAGGAAACAAAACAAACATATTATAAAGTTTATCAACATAGTGTTAAGCTCAAACTAAAAAATGCATAAATAAAATGTAATTTCCCACTTAATTTTTAGAAAATAAATTTTCAAACATCTAAAAGCATGAGAATTTAGAAATCATAGAACAAACATAAAATAATACTATAGACAGACTCTCAAATTCATTGGCTCTATGTATTAATTATGATAACAAATATTTTTTGCTTTATAAATGAGGGGAAGACCCCTGTTATAGGCTTCAAAATTCCTAATACAAATCTAAGTGTGCCCATTAGTGGCACCCAAATATAGCCAAGTGTCTTAAACTACCACATTGTAATGTACTATTCCCAATTCATAATTATAAAGCATAATTAAATGTTTATTATGGTCCTAAAAGTGGTTTTTGGTTGTCTTCTTCTTCTTATTCTTATATTTGATTCTTATCAACTTATTATTTAGTACAAACCTATGCACATACCCAATAGCCCTAGTCTATCTAACATAAGTCCAGGATCATGGGCCTAAATAAGTCTGATATCTCTTGAATGATCTTACCATACTCTATGAGTATTGGCCTTAGTGATTCCTCTATTGTATCTTCCTTCTCTAGCCTTTGATTAGAAAATAAAACAATGTATATTACTTATACATCAGTCTTTACACTAGCCACATGCTTCTGGAACTGAGAAATAATTTTTTTTATTTGTGATCTAAATGTATGCTTATCTATGAGGGTGTTGTCAAGGTTGGTCACCCTAGTGATCATGGTTTCCTTTAGTAGCAAGTAAATATTGAAGTCAATTTTTCAAAAGATGTATTTACATCCTTTAGCTTATCTAACCATGCCTTCAAAATCCTCTTCCTATTCATGAGGATGGTCTATGAAGGAGCAAGTCTTTAAGAGGCAGAACCTTGAGGTCAAGAAACTTATTGCTTCTTACAAATCTAGCCAAGTTTGCCAACTTGGTTTCATAGAGTGAAATATTTTTGATGAGCTCAGAATATGGCTCATTATTGACATGTTATTTCCCTCAATTCATCTCTCTAAGGATATTATCTTATTCAAATCATAGATTGTTAGATAGCTATTACATGGAAAGTAGATACTTTTCTTATTTATATTGAACCAAAGACTAAACATTTACTTTGTCATTAATGTCTAATACATAGCATGTTTTAGTGATTTTTGTTGAGAATAATGCTTAGGAAGAAGATACATGTGATGTATAGTGAAAGTTCAATTTTTATCTCCATCTAGCAGAATAATGAACTCACACAGAATGAATCTACAGACTCTGCAGGTCTATTTTTTTGTGCTTTTGAGACATGTGTGTTCATATGAGTACATGGGAGCACCAACACAAAATAGAAAGAAATTACCATGAAAGGAATCCAGTCAAAGGATGTCACATGCTTGTTTCTATGGAATCTACAAGCTTGTTTCTATGAACTCCACATGCTTGTTTCTACAAACTCTATAGGCTTGTTTATACAAACTCCGTAGGCTCATTCCTACTGAATCTACAAGGTCAATTCCATGGATTTTGTAAATACAAAGCTACACATGTGGAAGATGGTGGCTTAATAAGATGAGATAGAATCATTCTAGTTGGAATCAAATGACGAAAATACTCACCTACTATTTTTTAGGATTTGATTTTGATAAAGTTGTATATATTTGGATCTTAGGACTATTATAGGATAGTATATCTATTTCATCAGAACAATTAGATATCTTAGAAATCCAATCTCCTATCTTTGGATAAGTGGATTGACCATGTAATCCTATCTCTTTGCATCCTATTTTGAGTTGATTATATTAGTATAAAATGTAAGAATTTTGTTATTAAAAATAAAATAGATGAAAGATACGTACAAGCATATTACAGGTTTTAGACAGATTGTAATCATTTTAGTTTTATGAATTATCACTTTAGTTTTTAGTATTGATTAATCTTTGTTCCTAAGTCTAAGAGGAGAAAGGGCCCACTCTCCTTGGAACCATGAATTGTGTATGGTACTTATGTTATTTTATATTAAATTTTTGTTATAACTAATCATAATCTTTCTAAAGTTTTCATTCATTCATAAAACATCAAAACAATTTCACAGTTCAAAAGACATTTCTTTATTCCAATGTCATTTCCTTTCTAAGCAAAGTGTGTTTTATTTTACATCAAATGAGTGAAGAAAATTTTCTTTTTAAGTTAAACATCTCCATTTCCATGCAAGAGTAAATATGAGTGTGATTTTACTTTCAAGAAAAAGAGTGGATTCATTTGATTAAATAGTTACATCTTTTCCTTTTCATCAAAAGAGTCAATCAAGTAGTTTATGATACATTTATTTCATTATTCAAAGTTATAATAGGACCATCAAATACCCCCACAAGTAGACTTCTAGATCTACCATCCTACACCTTACTGCAGACAGCTTTAGACACTAGCTCTGGTTGATAAGATATCAATTAAACATTGATTAAATGAGGATTTGAATGACACTCATAATTTTTGGTGTTGTTTCTAGGGAACAAAGTTTTAGTTAGGTAATAATTATTTGTCTAAAGTGAAAAATAGAAATATATTATAAAAACTATAAAATCCAAAAAATAATTCAATAAATTGATGTACCATCCTAGAAACTCTTAATGATGATTCATCCCAAAATTCCCACCAAGAACACATGTTGAAACTCCTTCAACATCTCTGAGTAGTGAAGCAAAATTTATGAGTGAAACCTATTTTCAAGAATCTTTAGAAATTTGGATAGAAACTAGGCCATTGCCACAAACAAGCCCTATAGGACAAATTCCTTAGGATCAATATCTTGTAGGAAGACATTATTTAGAAATTGCCAAGGACTTAGAAGATGCATTTAAAAATATATAGCTAAAGAAAATTTTGAGAACTTTGAACAACCCATAACTGATACCACAAATATTCAGTGGGAAGATCATCCTAGCTTTGAAACATCATCAAAAGAAGAAAATATGTCTTTCCAACAAAATCCACAAAATCAACAACTTGCACAACTAGGAAGGACTTTTTACTTTCCTATTATTGTAGATCCTAATGATCAAACCCCCATGAAAAATATTTCACCATATAATCTACTAAATTTGTGGGGAAGATATATAGAAGATCTTGATTAATTCTTATTTAATTTTAAGGTGCTATGTCTAACCTATGTTTACATAATAGATAGCCAAAAATTAAAACTATTTCCCTCTACACTTAAACATGTAGCTATGAGATGGTTCATGGGTTTACTTGGTGATTCTATTAGAACATGGGATAACATGGAGATATAATTCTTAAATGAGTATCAGGATTACTGCTAAGTGTAAGAAATAAAAGAGGATTTCTTCAAAATCAAATAGAATGAGGATAAATCTTTAGAGGATTATTTGGATAGATTTATGTTGACTCATAAAAGAAGTAATTATCCACTCACTGAAGAAGTTCAAAAATTGGTTTTCTTAAAAGGGTTGTATGAATATACTAGAGATGACTTAAATCTGATGGGAGGTGAAGATATAAATAAGTTGGATTTCAATCATATTTATGATCTTTGTACCAACTACTCTCAAACAAAACCTAAAATTAGGAGAGGAAGGTTTGGGAAATCTAATGAAGTGGGTAAGCTAATATAAGAATTTCTCAATATAAATATGGATATTCTAGTTACACTAAATAGTACTTTAGATGGCCTTCAAACTAAATAAAATGTAACAAAACCCTTAGCAATCTACTATCCTAAGTGTAAATAGAAACATGCCCTTAGAGACTGCCCCATAGATAAAACCAATGTTTCATCATGTGGGATCTGTGATGTAATATATCATGATACCAAACATTTCACCCTTTTACCTATTTTAAAAAATAAAATGAAAACATAAGTCCAATCCATTGAAGAAGTAAATTATATCTAGAGATAAAACTTTGCCCCACAAAACTAGGCTTAAGGACAGTTTAATGCAAGAAACCCAGTTAATCCATGGATGGCACCATGGAATGTTTCAGTTCCTTAAACTTCTTGGAATCAACCCCAAATTCCATCAATCCAAAATCCATGGGAAGGATAAGATTAGATGCCAACACCCCCATGGATGGTGCCACAGCCACAACCACAGCAACAATGGGTACCACAATAGCAATGGATGCCACAACAATATCAACAATGGAATCCGAGTGGTAACTATAGTAATAATTAACCCAAAAAATAATAACACTTCGGTAAAAAACTATAATTCCACCCCTATTTATTCATCAACAAGGACAAATCAATCAATGCTTAATGCATGCACAACCAATAACAAATCTAAAAAATAAACAACTGGCACCTATTTATGTTAATGAACAGAAAGAGACAATGAATGTTGGAGATATTGATTGTTTAAACATAAATTTAATATTAGGGAAAAATATACAAAAACCTCTAGTTCTCATTTCTAAGACACCTGATGAAAAAGAAAAAATAGAATCATCTCAATTAAACACTAGAGAAGCTGAAATCAAAATGAGCCCTGAACTAAATAAAGAAAACACTACTACACCAGTAGTTCCTTTTCTTGAAAGATTAAAATAAATTGATATTAAACTAGAATCAAACATGGTCCATGAGTTGAAAAAGATCAATATTGAGGTACCCCTACTATAAGCTATTAGGGATATACTTGAATTGAACAAGATCATCAAAAACCTTTGTATCAAGACAATTGGGAGGAAAGCAAAATATCCAAGAAACATTCGTGTTGATGGAAAAGTTGTTGATTTATTAGCAATAAAACTATTAGTTCAAAAATATGTTGATCTAGGAAGCCCAGTGATCACAGTCACAGTCAGAGGTAATGAAATTCCTAACATCTTCATAGATTTGGGAGTAACAATTAATATTATGACAACTGATACTCTCCATACATTATCTCTTATGAGAATTCAACCCAAAACTACCATTATTCAAATGGTGGACCAATATATAACTAAACCAGAAGGGACTATAGAAAATGTTGAAGTACTAATAGAGTCTTAGGAATATCTAGTAGATTTCATGGTCTTACAACCTAAAATAAAGAATCTAGGATATCCCATTATCCTAGGTAGACCATGGTTGGCTACTATAGTAGCATTAATTGATTTTAGGTCAGGAGACATGACCATTTCTAATGGTTTAAAATACAAATGCATCTCTTTGTATCCTCTTTTAAAACTATCAATAAATCACATACAAGAACTTTGGGTGGATGAATCAGACAACACATCAAACAACATTTCCTCCTTAGCTATGATCACAGTTAAAAAAAACTTGGAATAATTGAATGGAGACATATACTCAAAATTTAAATACCCTACTAGTTTGAAAGCTATGGACTCTGCCAGTTTGAAAGCTACAAACTTTACCAGTCTAAAATTTACGTATTCTACTAGTCTAGAAACTATGGACTACCTTAGTTTAGGATTATTGGGTTAGATAGAATATTATGAAATATCCACATCTACTTCTTCTATTTTTTCCTCACCATATGATCATGGATTGATTCAGGAAAGTGTGTGGAAATTGGAAGAAAAACAACACACTCATTTCTTAGATGTATTCCATTGTTCTTTAACAAGATTAATTCCTCCTAAAGAAGATTTTGTTGATAATGTAACCATGTTTCATAATCTATTTCCTCATCCATGTCCTCTAAACTCATTTATTAATGAATTCAAGAAAATATAATCCAACTACCTAGGCACAAAACCAATCATGGTATTACGTGGAAAGATTTTAAAAATCAATAGTTGGTTAACAAATGAAGAGGAACATCAACTCTTTAAAGTACTAAAAATACATAGCAAGTATTTTTCTTGGGATTATATCAACTTGAAGGGAATTCACCCCAATATATGTACTCATCACATTTACATGGAATCTATCAAACTAGTCAGACAACCTCAAAGAATAATAAACCCATCATTAAAGGAGATAGTTAAAATAGAGATTCAAAAATTGCTAGAAGTTGGGTTTATTTAACCCATCTTAAATAGCTAGTTGGTTGAACCCCTAGTAATTATGCCCAATAAAAATGGAAAATTAATGGTATGTGTAGATTATAGAGAACTGAACAAAGCAACGCTAAGAGATTATTTTCCTCTACCTTTCATTGATCAAGTTCTTGACAACTTGGCAGGAAAAAGATATTTTTCTTTCCTAGATGGGTTTAGTGGGTATAACTAGATAATGGTGGCAGCTAAAAATCAAGATAAAACCACATTTACCTACCCTTGGGGAAATTTTACTTACCGAGTACTCCCATTTGGACTCTGTAATGCTCCAACAACCTTCTAAAGAGTAGTTCTTGCAATATTCTATGACCTCAAAAATGATTATGTTAAATTATATATATATGATTTCATTATTCTTGGTGGAACTTATGAAGAGGCTCTTACCAACTTGTAAAGAGTATTGATAAAATGTGAAGATCATTAATTATCTTTGAGCCATGAGAAATGTTTGTTGATGATGGATGAAGGAATAGTGTTGGGACACCATATTTTTGCAAAAGGCATTCAAGTAGATCCAAAGAAGGTTGAAATAATATCTTTATAAGAGAGATATAGAAAAGTAAGAGGGTGATAATGTTAGAGAGAACTCAATTTGAGCATAAATTAGGATATCACTACATCATCATAACTTACCTATCCCACAAACACAAACTAAAATTAAGAGTTTTTTGGGACATGCTAGTTACTATGGACACTTCATAGATAATTTTAGCCAAATAGATACCCCTATGTTTGCCTTGATTAAAAAATATAGTACATTCCAATGGATTGATAGTTGTTAGTAGGCCTTTGAGACCATCAAAGTTAAACTCATTACTGCTTCAGTATTGAGAGGACTAGATTAGACTCAGCCATTTCATATATGCATAAATGCTTCTAATACAATAATAGGAGTAGTCCTTGGACAAAAGGATGAAGAGGATAAAATGTATGATATATATATATATATATATATATATATATATATATATATATATATATATATATATATTATATTAGCAAAAACATAACACCTACTAAAAGAAACTACACCATAATTGAGAGGGAATTCCTAGTTGTAGTCTATGCAATTAACAAATTTAGACACTACATAACAAGCTACAAGGTATTTGTCTATACAAACCATTCATCTATAAGATATCTTACCAAAAAACCAAATATGAGAGGTAGGATTATTAGATGTTTGTTTCTCACAAAAAATTTGATGTTACTATTATAGATAAACCAAGGAATTCTAATGTGGTTACTAATTTCTTGTTAAGATTAAACACTACAGGTGAGGAAGAACTAATGGAAGATGACTTTATAGATGAATAAATATTTAATATTTCATCAAAATCTTTATGGTTTGATGATATAGACAATTAACTCACCATAGGAATGTGTCCTCTACAATTTTTGCAAAAATAAAAGAAATGTTTAGTCAAAGAAAGTTCATTTAAATGGATTTACGGAATGTTATTCAAACTTGGACCTAACCATGTGTTTCACAGATGTGTGACAAATGTTGAAGCTTATGATATCATCAAATATTTTCATGATGAACCAAGAGGAGGTCATTAATTATCTCAAAGAACCATACATAAAATCCTAGGAGTAAGATACTATTAGCCTCACTTTCATCAAGTAAAAAGATATGTCAGATACTATGATGCTTGTTAGAGAATTAGACAACCTACTCTTTCAATAGAGATGCCTCTACACCATCATCCTCAATTATTATTAGAACCATTTGAGAAATGGGGAAATGATTTTATAGGTCATTTGGATCCTCCTTCCAGAGGAAAAGAATATCTCCTCATATGTACATACTATGTGACCAAGTGGGTAGAAGTGGAAGTATTAACTCATGTAAGAGAAGAGATGGTAGCTGATTTCGTATATTTCAAAATCATGCAAGGATTTGGTACTCTAAGGGAGATAGTCTTAGATCAAGGACCATAGTTCATGTCAAACATGATAAAGCACTTCATGTAATTATATCAAACTCAACATAGACAAACATCTCCATACCATCCATAGGATAATGGGCAAGTTGAAGTCACCAATAGAGAATTAGAAGCCATTTTAACCAATGTTATTAATTCTAGTAGAAATGATTAGGTAAATAAGGTACCATAAGCTATTTAGGTCTATAATACTACTTGGAAAAAAATAAATATATTTTCACCTTATGAAATGGTTTATGGTAAGAAACCCTTATTCTCTATTGAATTTGAATTACAAAATTTGAAAATAGCTATAGAAGTAGGGATTGAATTAGAAGAAATATAGAAAGAAAGAGTCTTACAACTTAATCAACTTGATGAGATGAAGATGAAATCACCACAAAGAACTAAACTAGTACAACATCAAAGAAAAGTTTGGCATGATTCATAGATCAAGCAACAAAAGTTTCAAAAAGGAGATTGGGCATTGTTGTTTGATTCCAAAATTCAATAGTTTAAAGGAAAACTAAAGACAAGGTGGTTGGGACCTTATTATATTGAGAAGGTCTTTGAAAATGGTTTTGTTAAGATAATACCTATTGATGATAGTAGAAGATCTTTGTTATTCAATAGACATAGATTGAAGCTTTATCAAAAACCTCTTAATAAAGAATATTTTGCTCAAAAGGTAAAAGATCAAGTAGTTATTCTAAAGGACTCTGGTTCTTCCAAAGAACTTGCTCCTTTGTGATTATGCATATAAAAAAAAAGAAAAAAAAAACTAAAAATAAATATCAATAGTGAAAATCCTTCTAGGGACACTATTGACAATACATGCCCAAAAAACTAGCTTGTTGGCTGGCTATGCATTGCAAAAAGGGCTTTGGCTAGAAAACCAACAGTGGATAGTCAAATGGAATATATATATATATATAGAATCTCATCATGTCACTATTCTCTATGATTGGTATTCTCTATGCAATAATTTTTTTTCTTTTAACACTTGTTAACTAATCCATGCAAACTTATTTGTGCAGGACAACTGGTGAGCAAAGGATAAATCTAAGGTTTGAAGTAAGTGAGATATATATTCTATTTATTTATGTTTATTTAACTAATTATATTTTATTTAATTTAGATTTATTCTATGGAGATGACCCAAACTTGAACCTTCCAAAATGGAATGACATGACACATACCACAATGGATAAGCATGCAAACAAGATGGCAAAGGTGTATGTCTACATCATGATGACCTATGCAACTTTGGTATAATCAATTGCATCATCAATAATTATAATGATGGGACATCATACATGGGTTCTAAATGAAATGATAAATATTTATCCCCATCAAAGTGCCACATCATCATTTCATCCAATTTATAATAATTTAACAAAATATCTAGCACACTCCATAGAAACATGAGGTGCTGAATTATATAAATTAATCATGTCAAACTACGGACTCATGAAGTGTGGAGTTTCACATAAAAAATTTAATTTCTATAGGTCCTCAGTGATTATTGCCTAAAAATTTCAACAAAAGCTGGTCTAAACCCTAATATGAGTTAAATAAATAGAGTTGTCTATAAATTCAAGTAGAAATGTGACAAAAAATGAGATCAGAGTTGAAGAATACAAAAAGCTTCACAAAGACAAATCTTCTATGATAGTGTTTAGAGAAAATGATTGGCTACCTTTCATTAAAAATTTCTAGGGTTTCCATGAAACAATGGTAAGATAATTCATCACTAATCTCACCCTTGAGTTTTTAGTTGTTAAAGGCATTTTTATTCCTGTTTCAACTCAAATTATAAGTCAAATCATACAAGTTCCAAAAGAGGGAATGAGAGTGATAGGCATAATTACATTTAGTGATTTAATTATTTAGTTTAATGGTAATGAGTAGACTGGGAATTCATGTCTAATAGATTCCAAGGGAAAATCAAAAGGGATTCATAGAAATTCACTTCCTAAACCTTGGAAATCTATAGCAAAGTGGGTACTCAAGTATATCATTTGTGAGGGGAAAAACAATCTTTTAAGAGGAGAAGACATGAAAATATTAATACACCTTAAGTATGAGAGGTGAAACCCTCATTACAAGATTAACCTCCCATCCTTATTATATGGTGCCCTTCAAATTATGACTACAACTCCTAATTCTACTCTTAGGCACCATGGCCTTATTCACATAATTATCCAACATCATTTCCTTTAGTAAAGACAAGAGGTTTGGGAGGAATTTAAGAACAGTGTAACATAACAAATTCCGAATTTTCCTACATAAGAAACCTCAAAATTACCATAGGAACATTTATCTCCACCTGTTGCATCAATTAAGAAAACAACTCCAATGAATAAATCATAGACTGTAGTCTCAAAATAAATCCCCTCTTCTTTTTCTTCAATAAGAATCACAAGGTCTCAAATACCTGTAGTTTCAAGGTCCCCATAAGAACCTTAGGAATATATAGTGAAACCAATTCCCTTGTCATGAAGAAGAAAATTTAAATGAAAGTTTGCTATAGAACTTGAGAATACTGAGGGTTTGATCGTTGAAAAGGAAAGACAATCGAGTGTAGCTCAGAGAGTGACCAAAAGAAAGAGAAGGTTAATTTTGATAGATGAAGATAATCAAGAGGCTACAGACATTCTAGATAGTCTTAAAAAGGTATCTCATTCCCCCATACACCAAAGTACCGCTAAAATTATAGATATTGAAGAAAATCCTTTCGAAAGGAACTCTCCAATCATAATAGAGGAGCCAATTCTAGGAGAAGAGACAATCATGGTAGAGGAATCAAATATGGTAGAAAAACCACATGTTTGAGTTGAAACTATAATGAATAAAGGAAAAACTATATGCAAAAATGAGAAAGGAGAGTCATATAATCTAAATGATCCTATTATGTAGTTAACCTTGAAGCTTTCTCAAGCTCAAGCTCAAGCTCTACATTAACAATAAACAACTGACATTGCTAACTTGATCAGTCAATTCCATAATAATGATCATCTCAAGTCATTGTTGATGTAAAAATTTGACACAAAATCTACCAATAATGTAACAAAAGTTCACATATTAAAAGAAACAATAAATAAAAATGAAAGTGAACAAATAGACCTCTGAATATATGTAGAAAATCTACAGAAGGATAATAGGAGATTATAGAGTTTGGTAAACTCTTTTAAAGCACCTTCTAATGTTGCACCTTCTCCTCCTAAGGTATTTGTTGACTTAATTTATCAAACAAGTTGTCTAGGTATTCCTACCTTACAAATGATAAATAATATTGAAAAAGAATATTCCATGCTCAAATAGAAAAATAAAGTTGTAACTTCTTTAAACAAAATATTGGAAAATGAAAAGAAAGAATTAAAAGCTAAGGTCTAATATTTAGAACAAAATTTTTAGGATGCATGCAAATTAGGGGAATCTCTTTCGGCATGTAGGAATCCTTCTTATACATATAGTTTGTTTTTATTTGAACAATTTTATAGATGGTAGCTTTTGAGGATCTCTTGTCATCTTCCTTACAATATTTTACAGCCAACAATATTTCTAGAAATTTTCTATAGTGTTGAACCTGATCATCAAGATTTGCTTTGTGAGTTTTATTTGCATGATTTGATCATAGGAGACCATGAGCACAATAAGTTCTTGATAAACCTTCATGTAGGAGAAGTTGAACTGAGGGCATTGTATTATACATTCAAAAATCAACTAGCATGGAAAAGTAGATTTGAGGAGTATATAAATCATACTAAGACTAAAGTATTATGTATCAGACCAGCCTTTCCTATCCCCAGATTGATCAAAAAGAATTTTAACTATGCTTTTTTAAGTGATAAAGTTAAAACTCATTATTTACAAGCTTTATATGATTGTGTTGTTTCTTTTAACTTGTTTTCAAGATAGAGTTTTGATTCAGTGGTGACTGCAAGTGTGAAAAGGTGGGACCAATTTTTAGTGCCTCTTAGAAGATGAGAGGTCATGTCTCCAAATAACTTAAGATGGATTATGAGGAGAGATGCCTCAATTTTAGAAATCTTAGTAGAGGTAATAAACTCTGGGGGTGAAAAGAAATGGATTGGCATGAGATATAGACCCTTATTTATCATACCTATTTTAGGATGGTAGAGTTGGGCTCCATAATCAAAGGAGCAATTCAATATATGGAAAAAAATGATTCAATAACATTAGGGGTTTATAATAAATTTAGACAAGTATATAATAAATGAATTTGATGACTATGATTTGAGTCAGAGTTTGAAAAGTAGATGTAAGAGCTATGAATATAGATGAATGTTTGTAATGGGACTTGGAAAAGGTAAAGCCTAGGGGAGATGATGAGCTCAAAATGTGGCTCATTATTGACATGTTATTTCCCTCAATTCATCTCTCTAAGGATATTATCTTATCCAAATCATAGATTGTTAGATAACTATTACGTGAAAAGTAGATACTTGTCTTGTTTATATTAAACTAAAGACTAAACATTTACTTTATCGTTAATGTCAAATACATAGCATGTTTTAGTGATTATTTTTGTGAAGAATGCTCAAGAAGAAGACACAGGTGATGTATAGTGAAATTTCAATTTTGATCTCCATCTAGCAGAACTATAAACTCACATAGAATGAATCTATGGACTCTATAGGTCCATTTTTTCATGCTTTTGAGACACGTGTGTTCATATGAGTACGTGGGAGGACCAACATGAAATATTAAGAAATAATCATGAAAGTCATTAGTTTTAAGGATGATGTAGGCTTATTTCTATGAACTCTATAGGCTTATTTCTATAGACTCTATAGACTTATTTCTACAGACTTCGTAGGCTTGTTTCTACGGACTCTGTAAGCTCATTCCTACCAACTCTGTAGGGTCAATTTCATGGATTATATAAAGACAAAGCTATAAATGGGGAATTTGGTAGCTAGATAAGATGAGAGAGAATCATTCCAGAGTCAAATGAGGAAAATACTCACTTGCTATTTTGTAGGATTTTCTTTTGATAAAGTTGTATATATTTGGATCTTAGGACTATTATAGGATAGTATCTATATTTCATCAAAATAATTGGATATCTTAGAAATATAATCTAATATTTTTGGATGAGTGGATCGAATAAGTAATCCTATCTCTTTACATCCTATTTTTAGTTGATTATATTAGTATAAAATGTAAGACTTTTATTATTAGAAATAAAATAGATGAAATATATGTATAAGCATATTATAGGTTTTAAACAAATTGTAATCATGTCAGTTTTATGAATTATCACTTTAGTTTCCAAAATTGATTAATATTTATTCCTAAGTCTAAGAGGAGCAAGGGTCCACTCTCCTTGGAACCAATAATTATGTATGGTACTTATGTTATGTTATATTAAATTTTTGTTATAATTAATCAAAATCTTGCTAATATTTGCATTCATTCATAAAACACCAAAACAAATTCACAGTCCAAAAGGAATTTCTTTCTTTCAAATTAATTTAATTTATAATTAAAAGTGTGTTTTATTTTATAGAAAACATGTGAAGCAAATTTACTTTTTAATTTAAACATCTCCATTTCCATGCAAGCATAAATATGATTGTGATTTTACTTTCAATCAAAAGAGTGGATTGATTTGATTAAATAGTTACATCTTTTCCTTTTCATCAAAAGAGTGAATCAAATAGTTTAGGACACATTTATTTCAATAGTCTAAGTTAGAATATGACCATCAAATACCCCCACAATTAGACTTCTAGATCTACCATCCTACACCTTATTGTAGACAACTTTGGACACTAGCCCTGGTTGATAAGATATCAATTAAACATTGATTAAATGAGGAGTTGAATGACACTCATCAATTTTATTCAAGTTTAATTACCACTTTGGCTTGATTTATATAATATTCCTACCTCTTTTTCATCATTATATATAAGATAAAGACATTAATGATAGCATTAATTATTGAAATTAAAGTTACTTCTGACATAGTGGACAGTGCTTACTCTTATAACCTTTGCAGTTCTTTTTACATCCCATTCATCAAGGAAATATTAGAATATACCTATGCTTGCACCAAGGATAAAGGGTATTATACATACTCTTTTACCTCTATAGGTCTAACCTTCCTCTTCTTAGTGAAAGTGAAGAGTGGCTCTTCACTCTCATATGTCCAAGTACAGCTTGATTGTGGTTGCTCTGCTTGTATTTTACCACTCTCTTCATTATTCTAGTGGCTACATAAAACCTCATGCCAAATTGGGGTGTAAAGGAGATTGATTTAGGATTATCTTTCCTTGATACCTATGTAATATCCCTTATCCAATTTGGAGGAGATTTAGATGGTGATTATGTGGGAGGCTATTATAATAAGAGTGCTTGCGTAGAAAAGGGGGCCAAATTTATTGTAGAGATGAATAAATTAATTGGATTAAATTTCCAAGTGGGTCAAATAAATATTTTTTAAGGCCCATATTGAGAAAAAATTAAGGTAACATTAAATTCCAAATCATTTTTGTAGTTAAGGTCAGGTTGAGTGGCTTGTAGAAGGGGGATATCTTTGAGATGGGTCAGAATGGCTTGGTGGATGCAAGGGAGCCAAGGGTGAGTCATGCACTAGAGGTGGTTACATGGGAAGGAGTAGAACCCATAACCTAGCTACCACTAGTTCTCTAAGATATTGATGGGGTTAGATTGTTGATAGTGTTATGGGAGATGAAGTGGGGAATGGTGCTTCCAAATGAAGTAGTGATAGGGGATGTGAAAATGGAGTGGAATCAAAAGTAGAAATAGGATAAATTATAAATGTAATAATAATTGGGAAGGAAGGAAAATATGTAGTACTTACCAAAGGAGTTTGGAAATCTAGTGGAGGGGATAATGCTCCTCTCATTTTATCCCTGAGAGACTTCTTATGTAAACCCTTTCAACAATTATCCTAGATATTACTTGTAGTTCCTCCATTGAGAAATAAATTCTTTGTGGGTATCCATAAAAATCAACAAAATCAAGTCCAAATTGATTCAAGTTTTATATGGTAGATTCTTCAAAAGATATGGAGATAATTGTAGGCCCTTAAAGAGGGGCTAGGTTGGCCTATAGCTTCTCCTATCTTGGATCTTGGAGGCATGTCTTGTCTACTCATAGTAGATTGAAATGAAGGCCTATAGGGTCTCTTCTTAATGAGTGGAATGATGTCATCTTTATCTTCTTCTTACTTGGCCTTGTAGTTTGCATCAAACATGCTTCTATGGGATGGTGGTGGTTGAGGCCTTATTATGTCCTCCCTCCTCTCCTTACCAAGCATCATTTCAAGCTCTATATTTTTCCTCACACTCTTTTTGATGACCACCTCATAATTCAATACACCTAGGTACATCCACTCATGGACCTATTCTTCATTCTTGTATTCCAATGCCACATACTTTTGAAACTTAAATAGGTATCTAGAAATGACATTGTTTGGGTCCCATTCTTAGAAACTATCCTTAGGAAATAGGAATGAGTTTTGATTCCTTGAAAATACTATAATGTCTTTCCATTTTATTATGTTAGTCCTCCCTAGATTATAAGGCATATTTTTGGGGACAAACTTATTTTTATTTTTGAAGATGCCATCAATTCCATAAAGTAGTTTATAGGCCATCTCCTCCTCTACCAATTTCATTAGCATATATTTTGGTATCCTGAAGGGAACTACCATTACCCCTTCTACTTGGATGATCATGTAATTAGGGTAGATCCAAAGGTTCCCATGTTTTTCAATGTTGTTCAAACTTTTGGAAGGACCCTTAGAATCTCTCATTCAATGATAGATTTGTATATAGGGGAATACAATTTTTATATAATTATCTTGATGTTATGCCTAAATTGGTGATTGTAAAATGTAGAAAATTACTAGGGCACAACCTCATATATCTCAAGGGACCATGTATTTGGACCTAATTATGTAGTCATGTAGATTACATCCAGTAGATATCTCATCATGAAGAATGGATCTCCATTCTTGCATGTGTCATTCATAGTTGTGATTATATTTTCGCTAATAATATCCTCAAGCAAGGGAATTTGTTAATCCTCTAAGATTAGTTGCAAGAGAAAAATAGTCCTTATGTCTACATAACCAATATGTGTATTACCAAATACTCTATTTACTAAATCTAGGATAATACTTACCCCTTTCCTAAATTTTTTGATGGGTAGGTACCCTTGTTTATTCATGAAGGCAACTCCCTTTGGGTCAGTCACCCATGATGAGAGGACTTTGTCTAGAGAGTGCACCTCATACCAGTTGTCAATGGTTCTCTAGTTGTATTCTACCTATGGAAAAGGTAGGTTATAGTATTTATCAAAACTATCCCCATGATGAAATCAATAAAGATCCCCTATTTTATGTATTTGAGCAATCCATCCTCATATTTCAACATCCAAAAAATGCCATATACTTGGTCAATGCATGCAATGACATCTATTTTTATTGTGGCTTTATGGTAATTGATAGCTTGGATTCTAAGATGTCTGAAGTGAGATGAATAATATGGAGAATGGTTTTAGAATTGTCAAAATCTTGAGTTTATTCAACATTGTAATAGACACTATTATAATGCATGTTTCCCATGTTTATAACTTTGAGCATGAATTCTATGTCCTTAAACATGATTGAATTTCCATATTGAAAAAAAAATCATCATTCCCAAATGTAACATTATTACGCAATATGGTGGGTCCTACCTATTCCATTTGTCTAGTATTTTAGGTATCAACTGACATTTTCTTGTACTTTTTTACAACTTTAGATCTTCAATAATGGTGATATGAATGTAGTTTGTGAAGATCTTGAGCTTGGTTAAATTGAGGATGTAAATATTAGAGAGATCAAATACTTAGAGATTTGAATGCAAATATAGGTAATAATAGTCAATTTGAGTAGCCTTTTAAAGATTGATTTTATTAATGCAAGGTTTTATGGAAATTTTAGTTCATGCCACATTAATGGTGAACTTATCACCTTTGCATTTGAAACACTCTAACTTATTATTTATGTAATTTAATTACTTCAAAATTTAAATTTAGCACTGATCTATTCTTGATTTGCCATAAATTTTATCTATAAATATAAATATTACCACCTTCTAACATGTGGCATGCCACCTTGGATCCAACTAGGCATTCACGGGGCTTGAAGATGACTAAGCTTCTTAGTCAACTCAAATGTGGACACATGGCACCATATGATTAATCTCGTGCATTCAAAATGCCACTTAATGTGATGAGTCATTTTTACTATGACACATGGCATCCCTCTATTTGTAGTTAGTTATTGGGTGGGACCCTCTAATTTTGGTTGGTTATGAGAATGCCATGTGTCATTTTCATAGGCAATTATAGCTTATTCTTCAATAGGTGCCTCTCTTATGGGTGATTTTGGCTTTAATTTGATAGGTGGATCTTTTAGAGGCATCTCAAAGCTTCCCTTTACTAGGTGTCACCTTCATAATACTTTTGAACAACTATCAATAAAATTTTTTTAATTGTGTGCCTTAAGTGGATCCATGCATCACTCTTAAAGGCAATTCTATTGATTTATGTTGCATCTTAATGGGGATGACACATAACATCATAACATGGGTCTAATGAGGACACATGTTGCTTTAGTGGTCCTTTAAAAGTGTTTTAGTGTATCTTTATATATAATAAATGTAGGCATTATAATTGTCATCATCGTTTAGGTCCAAAGGGAAACATGTCATTCTCACAAGGTTTTCTTCATTCATTTACTACTTATTTCTCATGGAGGGAACTTTGGATAATTGTACACCATTGAACCTTAATTACATAGATTAGATACATCCAAATTTTCTTCTTAGATATCATGTGAGATTTGGATTATATGTGATGTATTGTTGACATGCATTGTTCTTAGATGAATCTAAAGGAAACATGTGGCACTTCAGAAGATTATTTGAGTTTGGATGGTCATACTTGAGACATCAAGTGGCATCTCATGGGATTCAGGTTTGTAGTGGGATGTGTAGAATTTATATTGAATGGGATTTGTCATGAGTGATAGGATCTTGACATGTAGGCCATGGATTTGTATTCCAATCTCTAATTTTCTTGAGATCTCTCGAGATGATGCCATATGGTTCATGGGTTATGTATATTTTCTCTAATTTAGTGTCTTATGAGGGCCATGATAAATCACTATGACTTCATGAAGGATGAAAAGTTGGATTACTATCCTATGTAGGTTTTGGTACTTAATTTACATCCCATAAGGAATAAAAAACTACTATTTTTATTTTGATGTCTTGTAAGGCCAATCAAGAAGTTAAGTTAGACTTCTGAGAATGTCAAATGCCCATCGCAAGAAAATTAAAAGAATTTTAAAGTAAGATTTTTAATTAAATTCTTTAAAAAAATTATAAGATTAGTCTATTGAGATTAGTTAAAGCTTATTACATCCATGATAATTAAGAAACCAAATGGAACATCCTTAGCAAAGGCCTATATGCACATTTTGAATAACTCCATGGTTATTTATTTTCAATGGAAACTTGAAGAAAACTTGAAATAATTTAAATAGTTTTATATATTAATCTATATTGCAAGGTGAATGTTTAACCAAAAATTGATAGAAATTATTAAATCAATTTTCTATTCAATCAGTTATTTTAGTAACCTTTGCATCTTAGGAATTTTGAAAAATTAAGAAAGGAGGGTTCCCATTCTAGGGATATGGGGTACTTCAGCATCAATGAATGGTGACCTTTGTGGTAAAAAAATAAAAAATGTTAGAATCCAAAGCTCTATTCAAAGATGAATAAAAAATTATTCATCTCACTATGATTTTTAGTCAATATCAAAACTGATTTTTAGAACTAATGAAAGCTCACAAACTAGAACTAGAGTTTAAACCTTATAGATGATCATATTATGTGTGTGCTTTGAATTTTTTTATCCATTGACAATAGGTTTAGAAATGATAAATTCAAAGCTTTAAAACATTAGACATGAAATGACTTAAGTTTTTTTTATATTTAAATAATAATGTTTTGCTAAATTAAGGATGGCTTGGGCATTGCTCTAATGCTAGTGAGGTGTTTGTAACCCTAATAGAGATTCCTTTGGCTCCACTTTGGACCTTTCTCTCCTTCCATATAGGCATCCATATCCTTGGTAGATATTGCCTAAATCACCATTTATGAATCATGAAGTAGTTTATGAATTAACTTCATTGGTGTATCATATATATATATATATATATGTATATATATATATATATATATATATATGTATATATATATATATATATATATATATATATATATATATATATATGTATATATATGTATATATATATATATATATATATATATAGACACACACATACATACCTATGTTCATAATAGTTTATAAACTAGAATGGTTGGCAACAAGAATTAGCCAAGTGTAAGGATTGTGTCAAGATATAGTCTAAACTTTTTTCACCTTTTAGATAGGAAGTTCTACCCATAAAATTTACTTAGTTAATTTGACTAAGAATACCAAATTTTGATTGACCCCATCCAATTTTTTTAAATTAAAACAATGTTAGAGGTTTCCAAACTTTGGACTACCACTATTTAAGACCATTAATGCCTTCTTCCTATTGAAGACCAGGTTAACACAAATTGAGCCAAATGAATTCTTGTCCAGAGGATTTATCACTAAAATAAAACACACAATAGATAAAAAAGAAATAAACAAAAAGTGAGAAAGGACAAACTAGGAAAAGAAAACAAGAAATAAAGAAGAGCACAATAGGAAAACAAAGATAGAAAATAAGCCATTCTACCCCTACCTACTCTAACTCTAAATAAGCTTAATATCCTTCTAGGATTTGTGATAGAGAAACAATGAAATAGTGATTCATATATTATCCATTAATGGGTAAGGCTAAGTCACTCCATTGCAATTATTTGAGTCTGGATGTGTTTTTTTTTAGTATCTCTACTACTTGATAGGGTCGAATCTAGAGAGGAGTGAACTTGTCATGTTGCCATTTTTTCTCATGGGATTTGTCCCATAGTATGAGTAAGTTTGAGATTCAAAATGATTTAAATTTGGCTTGCTTGTTAGACCATATTTTGAAAATATATTGATGCTTATTGAATTTCTATAATGCTTCATTTCTAGCATCTTCCATCTAGATGATGTTTAGTATCCTAGACTATATTCTCTCATCATATTTCATATACTCATCCATGAACCCATAGGTGGGTAGCTTTAATGTGATGGGAAATATGTTTTTTTACCCATAAATGAGTAAGAATAGGGATGTTTTAAGCACATGTTTGTATCTAGTTATGTCTATCCATAGAGCATATTTTAGTAAGGACTATCATTCTCTTTTTCTTTATGGACTACTTAATGATGTTCATCAAGATTTTATTGGTAGACTCAACAACTCCATTATCCTAGGGGTAATAATTTGATGTATATTTGATGACTATCATGTTTCCATAGGCCCATTCAGTGAATTATATATAGGTAAAGGTTGGGCCATTGTCACACATCAGAGATAGGGGTATCCAAAATTGAGTGATAATATTAGGTGACTAGGTACTTGATGACATCAATTGTTCTACTTTTATTGGTGGCCACTACTTTGGTCTACCTTGTGCAATAGTATATGGTAGTGAGTAAAAATTTATGTCCTATCAAGGAGTTGGGATTTATTACTCCTATGAATTCAAGGCCACATTATACAAATGGATTCGCTTTGATTACTAGTTGTAAAAGCATGGATACCTTTACTTCCCTTTGATCGAACACCTAACATTGGTGGCATGTTTACACATGAGCATGTGAATATTTGAATATGGTCAATTAATAACATCCAACATTTAATATCATATGTGTTCTGGTATGCCCTGAAGGGTGACCACATCCTAATTTTTCATGGAATTTATCCATGATATTAATTAATTTAGCTTTAGAAACACATCTCAAATAGATTCCTTCATAGTTATTTATATAGAGGACTCTTATTTTGATCATAAAGTGAGATGACCTTAGTTTGAGGGTTCTTTTCTACTCTCTTTTGAGGTGTGAAGTATACATCCCATGCAACAAATAATGTATAATGTCCTTGTACTAATCTCCAGCAAGTTTTTGACTTGCTTCAACTTGTAAAACATCAATATGAGGATCATTATTTGTGATGAGTTGGATAATACCTTGAACTCTTACTAACTTGGAATATTTTATCTCTAAGTCATATTATTGAAGTTTGTTCATCCACTTCCCTCTTTTTTCCTTGGGTTTGTTTTATCCCAACATAAATTTGACAGTTGGATCCGACACTATGGCATATGTCTTGTTCCTCAAGATGTAGTGTCTGAATGTTTTTATAGAATTAACCAGAGCATAGGCTTGATTATTAAAAATAGGTTAATTAAGCTATGCATTCTTCAAATTAGTACTCATGAAGGTTATGGGGTGCTCTTTGTCAAATTATTTATGTGTTAAGATAGTAGCAATAGTATGATCAAAAGCAAAAGAATATAGATCAAAATATATACTAAAAATAGGACTTATCAAGATAGGAGATTAAAAAATAACATCTTTAATGTTCTAAAAGACCTTATTCACGTCAGTTATCCATTCTATCTTGGCATATTTCTTTAGTATGGCATTGAGTGGTCTCATAATCTGTATAAAACTAAAAATAAATTTTCTCACAAAATTAATTTTACCAAAGAAATATTTTAACTCATTTTTTCTATTAGGAACTTCTACCTTTGAAATTTCATCGATCCTATCAATTTTGATGGTCATACCCCCTTGAGTGATTACATATCCTAAGAGTTTACCTTTAGTCACACAGAAGATGCTTTTATTAGGGTTTAGTGAAATGCCATACCTTATGCACTTCTTTAGTACTTGTTCTAAATGCACCATGTGATTTTTGCTATTATTAGAGAATATTGATATATCATCCACATAAATAATAATGAATTTACCTATTAATATATGGAACACGTGGTCCATCACTTGTTGGAAAGTTTTTATTGTATTGATTAGTTTGAATGGCATTCATTTATAGATAAATTCTCCCCATTTAGTGGTGAAGGTAGTCTTCATTATATCACTCTTGTTTACCAAGTCTTGGTTTTAGCCTAAAAATCCATCCAAGAATGACATCATTTCATATCCATTTACTAATTATATGACTTAATACAATGATAGCAAAGGGTAATTATCCTTCTTGAAAGATTTGTTCAAATTCTAGAAATCAACACAAAGATAAAGTTCTCCATTCTTCTAGATAGGCACAAGGTTGGAAAACCATGTGGAGTGCCTTATGGGGAAAAATATCCTTGCATTAATAATTTTTTCACTTCTTTGTAAATTAGTTGTTATAGAACTAGATTAATTGGTGTCTATCTTTTCATAAAAGGATTGAAGGATTATTTTAATGGGATAATGTGAGTAATCACATTAGTATCAAATATCTTGAGGTCATCATAGGACCAAGCAATGATGGCCGTAAACATGTTCATAAATAAGACTACTTTATTCAACTCTTCATCAATGCACACTAGACCAATATTGACATTTTGGATTTCCCAAGTTGAGTTGGTTGTAATCCTTCCCACTCACCTTGGGTTGTTTAACTTCACTTCCTCACTTATCTATGTTAAGCATCCTCTCCAAGGAGATCATGCCTTTAGGTATTTTATTATATTTAAGCTGTATTGCTCCATATTCATTGTGCTTCAAACTTTATATATAAAATTTGACTCATTCATCGATGATATGAGATTCAAATATACCAAAATTACATAATAATTCAATTATCTACTGGTATAAAGGGGCATGAAATTATCTCTATAATAATTCCTACCAATTCAAAGCCTCTAGAGGTGCCAAATTTGTTGCTACCAAAGCTAGAGCATCTACCAATTGGTTATGTTCTCTAGGCAAGGAGAAAATATTGAATTATTCAAAGTATTTAATTAAATCCCATGCTCTAAATTTATGATTTCTTAAACAAGAAATATTACATTGATATTTCCTTCTAATCTGATTCACAACCAATTTAGAATCACCATAGACTAATAGTCCATTTACCTTATGTCTAACTACAAATTCAATCCCTAAAATAAGAGCTTCATATTCTACTAAATTGTTAATGCAATTGAGCTATAATCTATAAGAAGCTAAATAATACCTTCCTTTAGGATTTGTTAGCACAATTCCAATGCCTGAGCCTTGTTTGGCTCAAGAATCATCAAAATGTAATGTTTAAAGACCTTTGTTTTCATCCTTCATGCTATCACCTATAATAGTGTTAGCGGTTTCCAAATTATAAACATGTTTACCTTTTCATTCTTGGAATTGTATTTTATGATCATATATTTCATCTTGGGTTCCTATTCAATCTTTATCTTATTGGGGATCCATCATTAAGATAGCCACATGTGAGAATAACCATTTGACATGTATCCATTCAAGGATTTAGTCTAGTCATGACTAAGTAGCAATCACAAAGCTTTTGGTGTGTAAATGACCTGAATGTCTATGAATTTCTATATTTGTGGCTCATTATATAGATGCATATGGATTTTCAACAATTCATGTATTACATTTAATATCAACTTGTCAAGTTGTACTACCAACTTTTCAAATTTAGCTAGGTTTAATCCTAGTTTTTCACAAATTCATAAAGGTATAATGTTGTTGAGTGATTTGTGTGATGTCATGCAATGTTATGTTTTCCTTGATATTATTCATGTCTTCCACTATGTTGTATCCACCCTTTGATGTTGTGTAGGGAGCCTTTGTTATTAGTTGACTATCCCTAAGCTTAGGGTGTGGAGGATTATTATGTGTCCTATTATTAGGGGGTTTATATGGCTTATTAGGCGGAGTGAAGGTTATTAGGGGTGGGTTCTAAACCTTAATTCTCAAGGCATAATTAATCTTCTAGTATTTTTGGAAAGCATGTACCTCCTCAATATTGTCTTTAGGTTCATTTTCATCTTGGTTAGGGAAGTCATAAGTCTCAACCATGAATACCAATTCAAGTGCTCTAAAAGCATCATTGGAGTTATGAAATCCTTTAGTATGTTTTGGATTAGTGGGATTCATGTAAAATCCATCCATTTGGCTTTGGATAGCTTCAAATGCATGGTATAACTTGACATAGTCCAGCTCTCCATGTCTTGTTGTATTATGCACTCAATAATAGTTGGGCAAGGCCATCACACAAATATTGATTATAGGAATTTTAATCAAAGGGGACTCACTATTGTTATTACACCTATTGAAAGGTATGTTATACCTTTAAAAATTATAATTTTTTTTAGAACTCTCACTAGTATTTCCCATCCATTTCTTGAGATCCAAGAAATCATTTACAAGTTTTTAGATAGTCCTTTATATTGAGTCTAGTTATCCTTTTGGAGGTTCTAGGATATTTATTTAGGTGGTATCTTATACATTAGTGTTGTTTATAAGAAAATTTATTGATTTTTTTGGGGATGTGCCTTGATATTTGCTTGGTTGAAGAATTTAAGTTACTAGTTAGGTGCAATATGACTCAAAGGAAACTAATTGAGCACCGGTAATTAGTTTAATGTAGGATGGTTTTTATTCATGTTAGGTATGACATTTAGAGTAGGTATAGTTGGATCAAAGTTGGGAATTGCAAAGGTAGGGTATCCCTATGGGTTCATTTGATCATCGATGTGTATATATTTAGCATAGGTCAAAGGAAATGTGTCAATACCCACATACCTCCTCAAGAAGAGTAATATCATTGGGTCTAAAGAATTATTGTATATTTTTAAGGCTAAATCATATAAGAGCTTATACAATGGGGATATTAGGGTGTATATCTTTTAAAACCTATCATTAAATGTCTTATTGATTGGATTTTTACTGTCCCTTTTAAGGGTGATAATGTATTGGTAAACAACTCTTAGATAAACTACCCTTCCAAATTAGGAAATAAAGGTATCATTAAACTGACCCCATCCTATGATGGAATCTTTAGGTAAGTTAAGGAACCAATCATAGGTTATGTCCCTAAAGGTGAAGGGGAAACAATGATAGGCCATATCCTCATGAATCACATTAAGCATCCTTAAAGATGCCTTATATGACTTCATGTGCTCTTTAGAGGTCACTCTCATAATAGGGAGTAAGGAGAGGTAGGTACTTTTTTGGTTTCTTAGGCAGATCATGCATGAATCCAAAGACATTGATGGATGGGCTAGCTAACCATGACATGATTGGTATGAGAGGTTACAGATTTAGGTAGATGGGGAATTTGGTTGGGTTATAGAATTTTGGTGTTTACCATTGTATACTCTCACCTTATTATGGGTTTATAAGGATAATAAATGGATCATATGTTCATATCAGACCTAGTTCTAATCCTAAGCAATTCCAAGATGTAAGATGGGTACTAAAGCAAAATGATCTTTAAAGATTACATCACAAGTGGAAAATATTATAGAGATCAGTGAATCTTAAATAAAAAATCTTAGATAAAAAAACTCCACCTTGATCTTTGAGGATCTAATCTAAAAAACCTCAAATTTCTTAAAACCTACACAAATATTGTTAGCTCTACAAATTAATCTACAAATATTGGTGTAAAACCAACACATCAAAGTGTATATATGCCTTATTTAATGATCTAAAAGTGTATGAGGATTTTAAGATAACTTCAAACACAAATATAAGCAAAATTTCCCTTAAATCTAATCAAATTATAGAAAATATGATATCAAGTGCCAATATTTAGTATAAGTAATGTCTTTGCACAAATACCCAAATTCCTTAACAAATTTATACCAAAATTTGTAAAGATGATCAAAATATCCATTAATATGTGCAAATAATGAGGTATTTCACCTATCTTTGCATGAATTTGAGTAAAGATCCATATTATTTTACCAAATTTGCATAAATGAACACTAATATTGATGAAATATTTCAAATATTACAAATATCCATGCAAAGATGCATGTAAAGGATGAAAATATTCATGTAAATAATGCAAATCATTAGTGTTCTTTAATGATATTCTCATACTCTAAAACAATTTATAATGTGTATGTCAAAATACATAACAATTATACAAAGATGCATGAAAATAGTTACATAGGCCCTCCTAGTGTAAGATCTTTCCCTTTTTGTTGATGGACTTATTGTGCTCCCTTTGTCATTAGGGAATAAAGGCAAAGTGAGAAACTCAATTTTAATTGTTGGAAGACTTGGAGATTGATTTTTTATACAACTATTACTATGAATAGCATAAATAATAGAGATATGGTTACCACTTTGAAAGTTTTCAAGTAGACCGTACTATAGGGATAACAAATGTTTATGTAGTGATATAATTTCATGCTCATATTTGTGAATTATCTTAGTATTTTCCAATTATTGTGAAAAATTTAAATGAATGATGTATATTTATATCATGGCCTAACCTTGAGTGATCCATGGGTAGATCCAAAAGTGAGTAGGGTATGAACAAAAAGAAGATGTGATTGAAATGATCAAAAACATCAATTCTAGTAAATATTTAGGAAAAAAAACATGAAACTAACGTCTTATATGCCTAGAATAATTCTCAAAGTTAAATAAATTTAGTTAAATATTCAAAGGAAAGGGATGCACACATTTAACAACATACTTTGCATGATATTTTCTACTCATAGTAAATTGCATAGCGCATTCAATTGTAAATGAGAAGGAAACATAATGAGCATACTTTAAATTTTGTAAGCCTAGTGTTAAGATCAAACTAACATATGCATATATAAAATGTAATTTCCTAATTAATTTTTAGAAACTAAACTATGAAAAATGTCAAAGAATGAGATTTTATAAATCACTGAACACATACAAAAGAACACTACAAATATACTCTTAAATTCTTTGGCTCTTTATATTAATTCTGATAACTATTTGTTACTTTACGAATGAGGGGAAGACCCTTATTTATATTATTAAAATAATACAAATATAAATGGTTATAAATATGGCACCTAAATATATCTAGGTGGATTAAATTATTGCATTACAATGGAATATTCCTAATTCAAAATTATAAAGCACAATTGAATATTCCTTATGGTCTTGAAGGGGGTTGTTTTCTAGTTTGTTGTTATTATTGTCTTTGATTTTTCTTATATTCTTATTGAGTCTAAACCCATGAAAATTCCTAATATTCCTAGTCTAGCTAAGAGAAATCCATGATCATGTACCTAAATAAGTTTGATATCTGATGGACGATTGAGTTATGCTCTATGAGTATTGGCCTTAGTGTTTACTCAATTGTATCTGCCTTCTCTAGCCTTTGATTGGAAAACACCATAATGTTTATTACTTATATAAAATTATTTTCACTAGCTATATACTTCTTTATTTGAGAAACAAAATATTTCATTTTGTGCTCTAAACTCTTGCTCATCTACGGGGGTGCCTTCAATCTTGGTCACCCTAGTGATTATGGCATCATTTAGCAGCAAGGCAATATTGAATTAAATTTTTTCAAATGATGTATTTTAATCCTTGGGATAATCTAACCATGTATTCAAAATCATCATCCTTTTTATGATGATGGTATGTGAAAAAATAATGTCTTCAAAAGGTAGAACCTTGAGGTTAGGAGACTTATTATTTCTTGCCACTCTAGCCAAGTTTGACAATTTGGTGTCATAGAGTGTAAGCTTTTGGTCAAGTTGAATGACCTCTTTGGCTTGATTTATCCCATATTCCTACCTTATTTTAGTCACTTAATATAAGTTTAAGACATTAATGATAGTGTTAATTATTGAAATTAAAGTTCCCTCTAGCACAGTGGATAGTGCTTGTTCTTTTAGCCTTTTCAGTTCCTACTACATCCCCTTCATTAAAGCCATAGTAGATTATACCTATGCTTACACAAAGGATATCAAGACTTTTTTACACTCTTGTACCTCTTTGGGGATAACCTTCCTCTTCCTAGTCAAAGCAAAGAGTGGCTCTTCACTTTTATATATCATAGATGGGATTTATTGTGGCTTCTCTACTTGTATTCTTATGACTCTCTTCATGGTTACATTGGATACATCAAACCTCTTGCAAAATTGGGTGTAAAGGAGATTATTTTAGTACTTTTTCTACTTATATAATATCCCTTACCCAATTTGGGGAAGCTATAGATGGTGGATATATGGGAGGATTCTATAATAGGAGTGCTTGGGTAGAAGAGGAGACCAAAGCTATTACAAGGATGAATAAATTGGTTGGGTATAATTTCTTAAGTATGTAAAATAAAGATTTGTAAGGGCCCATGTTGAGGGAAAATGAAGGCAATTTTGAAGTCCTAATCATTTTGTCAACTGAGGTGAGGTTGAGTGGCTTGTATTAAAGGGATATATTTGATTGGGTCATAATGGATTGGTGGATGCAAGGGAGCCAAGGGTGAGTGATGAATTAGAGGTGTCTATATGGGAAGGAGTAGAACCCATAACCTAGATACCAATAATGCTTTAGGAGCTTGATGGAATTTTAATTTTGATAGTGGCATGGGAGATGAAGTGGGGAATGGTGACACTAAAGGAATTAGTGGTAGGGGATGTGACATGAAAGTGGCATCAACCATAAAAGTAGGGACAACTGTAAATGTACTAATATCTAGGAAGGGGGGCAAAGGTGTAGTAATTACCAAAGGAGTTTGGAAAGCTAGTGAAGGGGGTACTACTCCTCTCACTATATCCATAGGAGACTTATTCCTTGTGTAAACCCTTTCAATAGTTCTCCTAGATAGTGCCTTTAGTTCCTCCATTAAGAACTCAATTCCTTATGGGGATCCTTCAATATGAACAACATAAAGTGCATATTGGTCTAAGTTTTCTATGGTAGCTTATTTAGAAGATGTGGAGATAAGTGTAGGCCCTTGAGAGGGTCTAGGTTGGCCACTATATTATCCTATATTGTAATTCAAAGGCATGTCTTATCTACTTAAAGTATCTTGTAATGGAGGCCTATAGGGTATGTTCATAATAAGAGGAATGCTATCATCTTGCTCTTCATCTTGCATGGCCTTGTATTCTACATCAAATAGGCTTCCATGGGCTCGTGGTAGTTGAGGCCTTATGATGTCCTCCTCCCTCCTTTCCTTTTCAAGCCTCATTTTGAGATCTATATTTTTCCTTACAATGTTTCTGATAACCACCTCATCATTTATTACATCTAAGTATATCCATTCATGGACCTCTTCTTCATGATTTTATTCTAATGCCACATCCTTTTAGATCTTGATCAAGTGTTTAATAATGACATTGTATGGGTCCCATGTCCTGTAACCATATATAGGCAATAGGTATGTGTCATGATTCCTTATAGATGTTATAATGACCTACCATTTCATTATCTTATTCCTTCCTAGATTATAATGATTCTTATGAGGAATTATCTTCTTTTTCATTTTAAAAATACCATAAAATCCATGGAGTAGTTTATAGGCCATCCCCTCATTTGCCAACTTCATTTACACATATATATGTATCTCAAGGAAGATACCATCACCCCTTCCACTCAGATGACTATCCAATTAGGATAGAGATAGAAGCTACCAATGTTTTTTAATGTTATTCTAATTTCTAGAGGGAATCTTGGCATCTTTCACTCGATGATATATTTGTAAATAGGGGATACAAGTTTTTTGAAATTATCTTGATGTTATGCCTAAAATAGTGATTTTGTAGTGTCAAAAATGACTTTGGCTTAATCTTCTACCACTCATAGGACCATATATTTAGACCTAATTATGTAGTTGTATAGATTGCATCCAGGAAATAGCTCATCATGAAGAATGGAGCTCCATCCTTACATATGTTATTCATAATAGTGACTATATTTTTTCTAGTAATATACCCATGTAGGGGATTTTGTTGATCCTCTAAGATTAGTTATAGGATAAAAATAGTCCTTATGTCTATATAACCAATATGTGCATTACCAAATACTCTGTTTAATAAATCCAGGCCAATCTTTACCCATTTTCTAAATTGTTAGATGGGTAGGTACCCTTGTTAATTCATGAAGATAAATCCATTTAGGTCAACCACACATGATGATAAAATTATGTCTGGAGAGTACACATCATACCAATTATCAATGGTGTTCTTGTTGTATTCCACCTATGGCAAAGGTATGTCATAGTATGTCTTGAAACTATGCCCTAAAATGAATGTAATCAAGATCCATTGGTTTATAGATTTGAGTAATCCATCCTCACATTTTTACATCATAAAAATACCATATAATAGGCTAGTACATGGTATGGCCTTTGGTTCTGCTATAGAATTGTGGAGACTGGCAACTTGGATTACCGGGATGTTTGAAGCAAGATAAATAATATGAGGCATTATTTTGGAATCATCAAGATCCCTAACTCCTTAAACATGATAATAGAAAATATTGTAATTAATTTATCCCATGTTTATGGTTGTGGGTATGAATTATATTTCCTTAAACATGATTGAATTACCATACTGAAAAGGAAAATCATCATTCCCAAATGTAACATTCTTACCTAAGGTGGAGGGTCTGTCCTGTGCTATTTTTGTAGTTTTTTGGGTATCAACCAAAATTTTCTTATACATTTATACAAATTTAAAACTCTAATAATGGTATTATAGGCATAGTTTGTGAAGATATCAAGCTTGGTTCATGTAAATAATATGAATATAAAATTCTTAGAGCTTCAAATGCAAATGTAGGTAACAATAGTCAATTTGAGTAGGATTTTAAAGATTGATTTGATTAATGAAAGTTTTGATGGTGATTTTAGTTCATGCCACATTAATGGTGATCTTATCACCTTTGCATTCAAAACACTCCCACTTGTTGCTTTTGGAATTTAATTACTTTAGAATTCAAATTTAACATTGATCTTCTCTTGATTTGCCATCAAATTTAAATTTAAAGATAAAGATCGCTAGATTCTGACATGTGGTGTGTCACTTTGGATACATCCAAGAATTTCAAGGTTTGAACATGACTAAGATACTTATTTGGCTCAAATATGGACACATGGAACCTTATAATTACTCTTGGGCACTTGAAATGTTACTTAGTGTGATTAGTCATTTTTATTATGCCGTATGGCATCCCTCTATTTGTAGTGATTTCTTGGGTGGGACGCTTTAATTTTATTTGGTTATAATAGTACCACATATTTTTCTCATAGGCAATTAAAGTTTCTTCTATATCAAGTGGCTTTATCATGAGTGATTATGGCTTTACTTTGATAGGAGGATCTCTTAAAGGGCTCTCAGAGCTTCCATTTGCTAGGTTTTGCCTTCAGAAGGCTTATAAAAATCTATCAATAACTTATATTTAATCATGTGTCTTAGGTGGAGCCACACATCAATCTTAGAAGAAATTCTATTTTTCTTAGGTCACAACTCTATGGGGATGACATGTGACATCACTTTATGGGTCTAGTGGGGATACACATTACTTTAGTAGGCCATTAGAGGTGTTTTAGTGGATCCTTAGATAGAATTAGTGTGGTCATGAAAAGTGTCATCATCATGTAGGTCCAAAGGGGACACACATCATTCTCAAATGATTTTATTTGTTATTCTACTACTTTTCACTCATAGAGGGAACTTTGGATATCATTATGCTATCAAACCTTAATCAGATGGCTTGGATGCATACATATGTTCTTTTTAGAGATCTCATGAGATTTGGATTGGATGCGATGTAGCATTATATGCATCATTCTTAGATGAATCTAAAGGGATCATGTGCCACTTCAAAATATTTCTTGAGTTTAGATGGTAATGTTTGAGACACATGGCAACATCTTATAGGATTCAAGATTATAGTAGGATGTGTGGTGACTCAGATTCAATGGGATTTCTTGTGAGAGCCATGATATTGACATGTAGCTTAAGGATTTGAATTCTAATGGATAATTCTCTCTTGATTTCTTGGGATGATACTAAATTATTTGCAGGTTGTGTATATTTTCTCCAAGTATCTTACATGGGGCATGAAAAAATGTTGAGGCTTCAAAAAGTTTGATGAGGTGGACAACTATCCTCTTTAGGTTGTAGTCTTTATTTTGAAATCCTACGAGGTGTCATAAACTTATATTTTAATTATAATGTATTATGAGGCCAAGTGAGAAGCTAAGTTAGACTTTTAAAAACATCAAATGTCTATCACAATCAAATTAAAAGAAATTTAAATCAAGATTTGCAAATAAATGATTTAAACAAGTATAAGATTAGTCTAGTAAGATGAAGTGAAGTGTATTATGTCCATGCCATTTGGGAGACCAAATGGAACATCCTTAGGAAAGGCCTTATGTGCATTTAAAATCAATCCATGGTTAATTATTTTCAATGGAAACTTGAAAAAAAAATTGAAATAATTTAAATACTTTGAAATATTAGTCTATATTGTAAGGTGAATGTTTAACCAAAAATTTCTATGCAATATTAAATCAATCTATACAGTCAGCTATTTTATCAACCTTGCCATCTTAGGCATTTTGGAAAATTAAAAAAGGAGGGTCCCCATTCTGGGAATAGGGGTAATTGAGCATCAACAAAGTGTACTTTGGTTGTGATGTGACATTTGGAATAAATATTTACTATAATTATTTTATGCTTGTTCAAACTATTAAATTTGAGGGATATTACTTGGAGATATAATAAAACTACTCAGAAAATTGTGTGGGAAGTTTGGAAAATGCTTGGTGCCTACTTTGATAGCTTTGATGATAACTTCATCTTTATTCTCTACAAAATTATGCCCAAATAAGTATGTATCATATCCTATCTACATTTGTGTTGTAACATAGTATGGATCTTTTTGTTGGATTTGTTTAATGTTAGGCATCATTTGAGCAAGGTAATGTGCCATACTCTCTTGTTCTTAGGCCAGATAGGAAGGTATAGCTACCAAATACTACGCTAATTGTTTGTGCCTTTATTTAACATATGGAATCTTATAATATGGATAAGGATATGTCTCATAAGCTTCATCATCATATGACTCTTGAATGAAAGGGTCACTAGTCACAAGTTTCTTTTAATCCAAATTATAGATAGTCCTTCTACATGTGTAATGAGGCAATTTTAGATATATATGTAGGGCTCATGAAAATCAAATGGCTAAAGGCAAGAAAATAAATGAGGTATAAAAATAAACAACCTTTGGCTCTATAAAATATGTCCAAAGGTTAAAACAACTAAACTAGATAAAATGTAGAATAAAACATACTTGAAAATGGTCTAACAAAATGATATTGATTTTCCCAAAGGTGGTTATAATCAGTGGAAAAGTTAGCACAAAGGATTAAACATTATCTATGGATAAGGTACTAATTTTCCCAAAGATGAGTATAATTAGTAACAAGAGTATCTAGATAAGGTAGAATAATTTCAAACTATGATCAAAGGATATCAATGATTTTCCCATAGTTAGGTATAATCATTAGTGTGAAAAATAAGGATAGACATAGAAATAAAGAACTCAAACAAAAATTTGAAAAAAAAAATAAACTAAGGAAATTGGCTTGGGAGACACTCAATAATTATCTCAATAAGACTTAATATTTGATTCATAATAGATTTTCAATTAAAATGGTTTAGTTTCAAATATAATGTAAAAAGACTTGAATTTTCTAAGGCAAATGGGCTAGACCAAAATGGGTAGCATAAATATTCATTTGAAATAATATAGGTACAACAATAGTTTGAAACTTAGTTTCAAAACAAAAAAGTGATTTGGAATGATTTGTGCAATGTAACAATGTTCCTTCAAACAAATATCATGATAATGGCTATGGACTCAAAAAATCCAAGGCAAATGTTTGAGATAAAATGGGTAGCATATTGATGCCCTATTTAAATAAGAAACACACAAATATTTTTTGAATACAACTCCAAGATAAAAAGAATGACATAAAATGGGTAGAGTAACACCTCTTAGGCTAAAGGGGTGTGAAAAAATCATGATGATTTTTGACTTGTTTTGAATTGAATATAAAAATAAACAATTTTAGTGTAAAAACACACATTAAATCAAATAAAATATAGATAGCACTAACAAATCATCATATCACTAAAATTTACATGGGTGTGTGTATCTTTTACCAAAGTTTCCACCTATATACCAATGATTGTGAATAATTAAGTGTTAATATTAAAATTAAAGTATAGGTGTAAGTAGAGTTTTATATACGCCCCATTCTATCTCTCAAGCATTGGTATGTGGCACAAACTTAGAGTGAGGAACACTCAACATTTGGAAATAAATTTCATGACAAGTGGGGTTGACTAAAAATATATAAGTTTAGAATACAATAAATTGTTCCAAGTGTGGATAACACAAGGGTTTAATCACATCAATTGGGTTCATACCTTCTAACTTACTATTCAAGGGTATATTCCTTTACATAATGACTCCATCCATATAATAATTATTATATTTTGATTTTTATCAAGACCTAACATGTGTTTTCATTAGGATTATAGAGGGTAACCATTAATCCCCCTAAAAATCCTAGTATCATGTGCCCAAATTCTATACCCCACCATGGAGTGGGGTTGGTACGATGTTGAGAGATGAAAATCTAGGTCAATGCACCCTTAGAGAACTTGTGATGGAGAAATGATCTCCTAACCACAAGACAAATGCAATAAAATGAATTATAAATATTTTATAGGTTGTTTTTAGGTTACCCAAGTCACTTATAGCTTAGAAAGAGCATATGTGACATTCTTTCTGATAATACCAAACAAACAAGGAAATAAACTAAGTGTTTTTGGTAACCAGAGTTCTCTAAAGGGGATGGGGGAGAGCATACACATAATATTTTCTAATTTTCACAAATAAATAAATATAAATATGAACTTTGAAATTTACCTAATAAAAAAATAAACACAAAGTGAGAAATCTCTTAAGAGCTCTAACTAAAATGTGTGTTCCTTTTAATAGCACTAAATCAAAATGTGATTGAAATTTTGGCCCCTTGACCTTGTTTTCACTTGTAAAAACTTTGAAAACTAAAATATAAGTGTCATTAAATTGATTTTAAACACTAAAAAAAAGTTTATGTTAGATTTGAGAATTGCCTAGGCCTCTATCTCTCCACCTTAGTTCCTAAAAAAATGTTAGGGGATTTGCTTGTCTCCAAGACAAAAAGTAAATTAGTAAACAAAATTTCATTTCAAGATCTTGGTTTTTTGGAAAAAAATAGAGTGAATCTACCATTTAGTAGGTAAAATTTGTTATTTTCCTACAAACATAGACATACATATATAATTTTAATAAATATGTTGATTCTACAGAGTGAATCCACCAATTAACAGGTCAAATTCATAGGTTTGTATCTACCATTTTTACACAAATAAATATAATAAATAGATTCATATAATGGTGAATATTCCATTACACAAGGTGAAGCTATTGATTACTCAAAAAATAGAATGAAATTAATTTCAAGGATAAAACTCTAAACTTGAAGAATTAAATGTATTTTTTAGTAAAACTAAGGTTATCATATCATTCTCCTTATCCATATAGGATGCATGGTCCAATTAGGCATGTCATTACATATCTTAGGAGTTTGAAAAGTACATAGAACATAGATTAGTCCCTTGTTAGTCTTAATGACAAAAATAAAGTATTAAAATACACTAGGACTAAACACTCTTGCCTAAGAACTAGGGAGAGAATAATATAGTAAAGAAGATCACAAAATAGAGAAAAATAACACAAATAATTTACCTCATTTATTGAATTTTATGTGTACTTATTGGCATAATGATGTTCATACTTGTTCTATGATAATTAGAGTCTTCTATAAATGCTTCTCCATGGTGGTAACACTTCTCCAATGGTCACTTTTGGCTTGGTCTAAATCTTTGCATAAATGGGCATTATAACACTACTTTTAAAGACTTCTTGAAGGTATTCCAATATAATAACCTTAGACACAAATGTTTTCTAGCATATAGTGTAGGCACTTTTATTTATATCTCTAAAAACTAACTCTAACCCTAGGGAGGTTAATTTAAATTATAACTTTGGTTGAATCTAAAATAACCTAGGTTGAGTCAAGTTAACCCTGGGTTTGGTCAAATCACTCATGAAATATTAAAACCTAAATTTTAGATATTTTTTAGGCATGGAAATTCACTTTAGATATTTTTAAGGTTATGACTCATAATTCTAGAATATTTTGGAAATAATAAATCTCTTTATTAGATCATTTTTACCTTTGACTTTAGATTAGGTTAAAAATTCCATTTTTGTTATATTAAATTTACTAATTTGATTTATAATTTTTACTTATGTAATTTAATTAAGATATGTAATGTAATTAATCTTTTTTTATTATTTTTAACTTTTGGTAATTGTTTTAAATGTTTTTAATTAATGTCTTGATAGATCAAAAGTGTCAAATTATTCGGTCATAATTTGACTAGGGTTGAAACCATACTAGACTATTGGTACATATAAGGTAATACACCAAATAAATTAGCTTTGTCATTTTTTTGTGTAATTAAATCCATTAGGTGTAAAAATTTGTGGAATTCAAGTGATTTATAGGATTATATTGTGTCATTTCTAGAAAGTGAATTAAATACTAGTTTAGGCATGAAAGTGGCCAAAATTAAGTGTCTCAAATATGTCTGCCTCCACAAAAATATAATTTTTTGATTTTACCTCAAAGGAATTATTTGAAACATATATTCATAATTTTTATTTATAGGACCTTCAATGATTTATTCACCCTATATCAAAGCACTTTGCCATTTAGTCAAGGGACTTGTTCTTTAGGAACTAAATTTTCAAAGTTTTACACTTTTTCTTATATGGGTATTTAAAGGAATTCATTTGGAAAGACCCTTAGGAAATTAATTAACATGAAAATGGTCTTCAATGAAAGTGTTTAAAAATTTCATTTGGTGAATTTCTCAGATTCATTTAGTCTTCGATAATTTTATTCAGGTAAATAGTTTGGTAGGAACACACCACATTCTGGTCTTTGGTAAAAATGTTTAGCTCATCAAGGTCTTCGACAATTTTTTTGCGTCTTTACGCTTATTCATTTTGATATTTGATAAAACTGTTTATAATTTTTTCTTGAGATACTCGTCTACCCTAAAAACACCATTATATACCAAATCTTGACTCCTAACTACCAAAATCCCTATGGAATGGTAAACCAAATCCAAAAAAGTGATAAAATGACATTTGGGATAATATAATGAATTGGTACTCCTATTAATCATCAATAATGTTTACTAGCATACCCATCAATTGAAGTGACAAAGTTCAAACTAAACAAATAAATAAAAGTTATAAATGTTTGACATTAATGGTTCTTAAACTAGAAATTAATGCCAAAGATATATCAAATCAATTAGAATGACAATGTTCCCATTGATCTCATAGTAACTTGTGAACTTAATTACTCTCCTGTGATCCAACCCTAGCTACTAGTATTGCCAACCTAATAGTATACTCAAGAGAGCTGAGTGACTAAATTGAAAACCTAACTAGTATCAACATAGTCAAATAATAATGGCATCCTCATCTAGATAATTCTAGGGATCTCTAATCCCTTAAATATTTTCTATAAAAGATTGAAATGAATATAAAGATACATTCTTTGAATCTATAATATTTAGCAATTAATATAAAAACTGCTCGACACTATGGTAGGTGATACACCATATTGACACACATACACACAAAGAAAACTTGACTCTAGCTCAATGTCAATCGGGTCTATACTACATCAAGAATCATATAAGTTATTTTTATTCTTTCATTCACATATGCACATAAGCTTTCAACATTTTTCATAATTTAAAGGGCATTTACCCCTAGGTATAGATAGTTATCCATGAGTACTGATACCTAAGATATCAAAGAGCATTAAAAATACACTATTGATTAGGTAAGACTATTGGTCATACATGTAGTATACTATTATCATGTTTATAGGCCATAAGGTAGCACCTCTATTCCTCCCCAAGTATGTCCTTAACAAATTGGTAGAGTAAAAAATTGCCTACTAGTTATCAGGGGGTATTAATGAAGACATGAATAATAACAAGAAAGCTTACTTGCATGGCTCACACTTTATGATTGGGAGGATGTGCAACACAAATTAAAATAACTTCTATAAATCAAGTAGGTACATAATATATTAGTAATTGGCCACACTACCACATATGGACTAGGATCCCCATGGTCAAGTGTAGAAACATATCAAAGTACTTGGTATTAACTATTAGCATGAGCCCTATGATCATGATTTATTATTCCTTAATTATAAAAATAATGACCAAGTTAGGTAAATGGCACAAATTATTAATTTAAAAGAATACCTCTTGAATATTATTCAAGGGAAACTTTTTATTTATATATCAAAGGCATAAACTAGACTCCCACCAACTAGAGGATGGGATTCATTAGAGTTTTGGGTTAATAAACCTTCTCAACCAGTACAAGATCAAGGGAAACCCTCATAGAAACCCTTTATGACACTCAAAGTAGTAAATAACGAGCTAAGGGTGCATGATACCTCATTTTTAGGGTAGTAAGATGAACTTATTTGTCTTGATTCTTCAAATTTTGAGGGCCTTACCCAACTAGATGTGGCATCTATCCCAAATTTTGCTATTGTGGTTATGTCAACCATATCCACATAATATGCACCTTCCATAGTTAATAATATAACCATTTACTACATGATAAATCTAAGTAATCATCTCTCTTCATATATCCCATCCATTTAATCATAATCAGTAAAGGTAGCCACATAAGAGGAAGTAAGAGGAAAGTCTAATTATGATGAGGAAAAAATTCAAAGAGCCAAGATCTTGAGCCTCTAATACATAAAGGGGAAATCACAAATACATGATCATATATCAAGTGAGAAAGGAACCCATTCAATTTCCACTACCCCTATTGTATATCATTTTTTTATTCATATAATTGGTACATTTGATCATGTTTCACATAGTCCTACTAGTTCTCCTACCCTCTTGGTTCCCAAGCTGGAGGTTTTTCCTACATAACCAATTGCCCAACGAACCTTTCTAATCCCAATGATATAAGATCCAACCTCTTCCCTTTTTGTTCCTAATTCTCCAATTATTCTTCCTCTAATTAAATGTTCTACATCCATTCATATTATTCCTACTATTGTTCCTTCCACTACTATCCCAACCCCTAAAATAAAAATAAAAAGGCAATAAATAAGGATAGGGGAGTAGCATCTACTCCTCAGATCCATGTTTTATCTAATATTCCCCCTAGTTCCTCTCAATATACTATTATGATAATGGTAAATAAGGATGAGAGGAATAAGTCAATTTACACAGTTCACCCACTACCTCAATATGGTGGAGTGGACTAGTCTAAAATCATCTATCCTTCACTTCCTAATCTCCTACTAGTAGAAACTCTAAATTAGACATAAATATAAATATTGGGTGAGAATACAATTTTAGATATTCAACCGATAGATCTAGCCTAGCTATTCCTCCCATAGTGGGCCAAAAATATGCAATCAGAGGCTTCTTAGAGACGTAATTTTTTAATCATAAAATTTCCCATTGTAAGTTATGTATTCAAAAAATATATCAAGAAGATACATAGGGTTAGGATGAGGAAACTAAAATATGAGATAGGCAAAGGGGTCATAGTGGAGGATATATAAGATATATTTACCTTATCTAAGAGGAAAGATATAAAGTTAGGGTAGTCCCCATATATATAGGATTTTAAATCCTATATTGAAACTCATGAAGATGTTCTAGTGGAAATACATGAAGGAACTAAAATGTAAAAGAGAGAGAGCTAGAGAAAGAAATGGAATAAATAAGGGAACAACAACAAACTATGCATGTTCTAGTACAAATAGAGATAAATGTTCATAATTTTGCATCCAAGTTGTATAATATCCTTGAAGCTATTAGTTCAATGAGGGAAGAATTGGAACCTCACATATTATAAAATACTAAACTATTTAATTCTTTGAAAGTGAATGAGAATAAATTGAAATTTATTATTATTTTTACCACCTAAAAAGCATATGCACACCTCAATCTAATGGCACCATTAGAGGCTACCAATGCCCTCAAATTGGTAGTCATCAAGATAGATAAGGCTAGAAAGTGGATAAATGTAGTTGAGGTAGTAATGATTAAATAATAAAAACACGAAACTCTCATTTAGTATATTTTAGATGAACTAAAGCTTTCACATGCCAAGGATTTCATAGATATGCTTGTCAAGAAGGACAATTTTGACCATCTCTTACAAAATGATTCAAAAGGCTTCAAACATAATATACAAGGAAAGACATTAGAAGAAATAAAATTGAGCTCAATTTTTCTAGGAATTTTTTTACAAAGGTTAATATATTTAGAAGTAACTTTAGAAGTAAAAATACCAATCATGCAAATATCCTTGACCAAGTTAATAGAGTTCATAGACTTCCATTTCTTAATATGAATATAATCAAGTATCAACATGACATTATACACAAGCACTATCAAACATTGTAATTAAATAATAAAGTTGATGATTAAAATTATAGTCCACCATAAGATATGACTTCAATGCCTTTAGAAACCTCCATTTCCATGCGAACACCAAATTAGCCTTGATTTGAAGGCTAATTTTGTATCTACACATGTAGATAAAACTTATTTTTGCATTTATAGTTTACTTACACTTAGATCATAAATGTAAAGTTTCCTAAACTATTTTTAATCATGTATACAATGCATTGAATTGTAAAATCCAACTAATCTTGATGTATTTTTAATTAGCAATGAGCATGCATAGATGCAATTTTGATGCTAAAATTATAATTAAGGTTCTAATTATGTAATGTGACCATGAGTTCACATGCACTTAGAGGATGAGGAATCCCCTCCCCAATTCTATATATTTATGTAATTCCAAATTCTAAAGGGTTGGAAGTTTTTATCAATACAAGAAGAAATAAATTTTGATTATCATGCAACTATGTTGGTTTCCTCTCCTTCCATTTTTGTGTTATTAAGGTTTTGATTTATTGGTTGTGTTAATAAAGTAATTTTAAGTTTGAAAATGTTATGGATAATAATTATTATTTTCATTGATGTATGTTAGACTTAAATGCATAAAATCTATTGAAAGTTATTATATTTCATTGATTATTAAGCAATTGGTTCATACTAAATTAATATTATTAGTATATAGGAGTGTTTTATTTTTGGTATAGTTTTCTAAGTGTGTGCAACAACTACTTTAGATGCCTTTCTAGTTTAAGATGTAATCTCCCAATTAAGGGTTTGTAATAGCAACTCCAAAGGGAGAAACCTTTAGTTGAGATCATCAAGTTTCCTATATTATTTTCCCCTACTTTTCATAACTATGTTTTCCTATGAGTGTGAAATAAATAAAATCAACAAGCATAATTTATAGAAACACTTGTCCACCTATAAACTTTCTGAGGAAGTGAACTCTTGAGATCACAAAACCTTCTTTTCTAGTCTACCCTTCCTTCCTTTTGAATTTTATTTGTTTTAGACCTACCACTCTATATTAGATATCATCCATCCACCCCACTCACTTAGGTTTTGTTTATTTACTAGGATTCATTTCACTACAAGCAAACCTGATTAACAACATGCATACTTGTTAATCCACCATAAGGCTATTGAACCCATACCTGCAACTCATGCCTTGGGGTGGAGTTTACCTCCACTAAGATCCTAAAATACTAGAGGCTACCTCATTTAAATTTATGAATTTTCACAAGACCCATATCAACAAGCCTTTATATAAGACACATTAGGAGAAAAAATCATAGTATCAAAATGTGCATCAGTATGAGAAATAGAAGGAGGTGTAGGTTTCTCTTTTATACCATCAAAAAAATATGGTGTAACTATATAATCATTACAAAACAAGTCCTAACTAAAAATGGAGGATGAAGTGGAATAATAATAGGTGAGGGATCAAAGGATTTAGCCTTAAATAATGCTACAAAATTTTCACAAGATTAATTTGGTGATGTGACATATGTAATGTATAAATAAATGCAATAAAAAATATTAAGGATAATAAACTTAAGATCCTCTTTTTGAATTATTTCAATCCAATAATTATCTTCCTATTTATTAAAATGTGAAATGTCCTTGAGAATAAATTTCCACATTAATTTCATCTACAAACACATTTTCATATTTATTTTCCATGTGTTGTCTTTGGAGGTGTTTAGGGGATAGAATAATAGGGTTTCCATTATTGAATGAAAAACTAAGGTAATAATAAAACTCACATAAAAAATAACTCAAGAATATAGAATACCCTTTCCAAACTACTTATAATTACACTATTGTTTACAAATTTTTGGCCTAAATAGCACAAAAAATAAATAGACCCTCCCATAAAATAAAGTGGACATTGGTCTCTACAGTGTTTATAATAGTATAATGAAGCACCAAAACATTAAAATTATCACTCAAAATGGGATATAAGAATCCATTAAAAATGTGTCTCTAATTTTTAAAGTGTGATAACACTATAATCATGTGGCCCAAGTGGTTACAAGTGAAATTGATGCTCAAATTGGGTTGAGGATCAAAATGAAATATGAGATAAAAAGCACAAGAGAGTTGAAAAATGTCCTTTAAAAATAAATATATGCCTCTAAAAAAGTTCCTTCACTTTAAAAATAGGGTCCTAAAATTTTTCACCCCTCTCACAATACTTATCACCTTATTTATAATTTGTTTAACTCCCCCTCAAAGTGAAAATTCCCACTTCACTATTAAAAGTTTACATTTATGTAAAGATGATCCTCCATTATAAAATTTACTTGTAACTTATAAGAAATAACTCCAAAATAGTCTCCCCATTTTTTTAAAAAAAAAACTTAGGAATAAATTTTAGTAAAAAAGTAGGATTTAGAGGGTTAAAGGATTTAACCCCTTAACCTTGTTGATATAGGCACCTTTTCCAAAATATTATCAAAAACTCCATTGAATATGAATTAAAATATAACATTGAGTACATTTATATTTAAATTAAAAATTTTAAGGTTTAGATTTAAAAAAATATATTGAACCTTTACATCTTTTTTAGGGTTGATCATAACATGTGATTTGGACAACATGGTGGGAAGAGATGGTTGGTTTGATGGTGGGTAATGGCTTTAGTGATAAATTAATCATGTAGAGTCTAGGTAAAATAGTTTTTAGTGGTGTATTTTATCCTATTATGAATACATGAAGCTCAATGTAGATAAGTTAAGACCATTGAATAATGGGGTAAAAATCCAATCAAAAATATTATGCCAAACATAATGTAGGATCCATGGTGGAGGAGGGTTTTGAATGGAGAGATAACATAAAACATCTATTTAAACAATCTACATAAATATCATCATTAATGTCTTTATAATGTTTTTCATACCACATGATGGTATCACCATCGTAAACTCATGCATGCCATATTTAGTAAGCTTATGATCGGTGGCTATGTGAAATTTAATTGCTAATTCATAAAATTATGCTACACTAATAAATAAATCTAAATTAATTATAATATTTTAATGTTGATTCCATAATGCTTAATCTATATAATACAATGTTATAATTTCAATCAAATGTGGTATATGTGATAATTATTGAAAAAATGTGAAATGTATAATCAAATGATACTCACATCAAAACCAAATGTTAAACTAGATGAAACTAGGGTGATTCATACATCACCAACATTGACTCAAATATAATACAAAACTATTGCTCGTAAATGTAGATATGGGAATTCCAAATCTTTCAAATCTTAATGTGGAGACATAATTCTCTAGCCTTATATGGCATGATAATAGCAGTATGACCCATGAGTTGAGAAGATATATATTTATGAAAGCTAAAAAAATATGTATATTCATAATATTTACAAATGTACGACATTATAGAGAAGACCAAAAAATCAAAAAAATTCCAATTTTGACATTTTTTTAGTGTTTTTATATATATTTTAGGTGCTTTATTTTGATTTTTAAAAAATAATAAGAGTGTATAAGTAGTAATTTTTAGGAGTAGCTCTGATTTCATATTAGATTGTATAATGCACCCATGCAACCACATGATATCTTCTACACATAATTACTATAACACTTCCTTTAAACACAAACATGCACACATCAATTAATTAGTCTCATGATTATTTATTCAAATGAATATATACAATATATAACATCCTCTCTTAGCAATATAGGAGATATCAAAAGGAGTTCCTAATAATAGGCATAGGAGTTTGTTTCATGAAGAAAAAATGTTTTGTATGAAACCAACATTAGTTGGGATGTAATATTTTCAATCACCAATTATTATGTGAAAATAGTAATCATACAAAAACTAACTCATCATTAATCAAGATTAACTTTTATAATGTGTGTGAACATGTCTAACACAAATATGGTTTGGTATAAACCCAAACCACTATCCAATCTAAACATGATCATTATAACATAAAAACATGCATATAGTGAAGAATCATAATTTCATAACAAAAATAGGTTGAAGAGCTAAATTTGGCTTGATTTACATTTTCAATGTATCAAATACATAGTATGTACATGATCATAAAATGAGGGTGATTGGGTTCAACTCTATCCATTACACATTCCCAATTTTTTTAAGTTGATAGCCCTCTTAAGCACAACTAGGTTTTCAAGGAAAAGGAGACTTATTTTTGGAGATAAATTAATCATTAAGGTCTAGGATCCTAAATACAAAGAATATAAAGATAAAAATAGGTGACTTCATGATCATAAGATCTCATTTCTATACATGTTAGTACCAACCAACACATGTCAATATCAACAAGTGAAATAAATCAAAATTAGTAAAATTAACCATGTGTAAATAGATAAATAACTCTAAACTTTAATGAACCACATGCTTAATTTATCATGATTTTAACTTATAGAATACAATAATAGTCATTTATAAAATTTAAGTACTCATCCTGTTATTGTACTTGTTATATTTAACATATGCTACTTGTCAGAGCATTGTAACTAGTTTTAATATTATACATTCAGATGCATGCTTGAATGACATATATTAATATCTAAATTTTTATACATAGTAATATGATATTAAGTTTATTATTTAATTCATAAATAAAAATTAATTTAAAACATATTAATTCACCTGAACACATTGATCAAACCATCCTTCCAAAGTTTCAAATTTTTGGTTCTAGGGTTTTGAATCTCATTTTTTATTTCCATTAACAAAATATTTTTCATATTTTCTATCCTAGGGATTCATATTTGATTTATTATTTACATACACAAAAACATATTTTCACCTTCAACCCTATCCCTCTATAAGGGTTTGCCTCTATTAGGTTTATTTCTTGATTAACTAATATTTAGATTAAACTAAATTTATTTTTCAAAATCTCCAAGGTTTTTCAATTTGTATTTAATGGATGATAAACCTTTTTTTTCTTACCAAAATAATATACATATTTTCCAAAATTTACAATTTACAATTTTCAATAAATTTATCTTAGAGAACAACCAGTACACCTATTTTAAAATTAATTTATGGATTTTGTCTATCTATGAGTTTTTATTAAAAACCCTTGTTTATATTTAAAATGCCCTCATGGTTATATTATAATTGTCAATTTTCATTTATTCCATTTTTATTTACTTATTTAAATTATGAATAGCCTCTATCTCACTAACTTATCTATGTCATAATAAATCTAAAATATAAAAACTATAACAAAACCCTAGAAACCTACTTCCTATAGATTCTTTTATTCTTCCTTCCATCTTCATTCAAGGTGTTGATAGCTACTTTCCCTTTAAAGAGGTCATATCACTATCCCAAGAATCATGGCGACCCTCATATGGTAAAAAATAAAATTCATATGAATGTTCTTCCCCATCCCCATTCACCTCTCATAAACCCTCTTGATGGTATTTTTATGTATATTCAAACAAAAGTAATTAAGGCTTGTACTTATTAAGATATTCAAGATTAAATAGTCACTATGATAAAATTCATAGAGGAATTATAAAATAAAAACCAATATTTTAGTTAAAGGATCACATAACATTAAAATAAGATCACATATACAAATAATCTAGATCATGTAACTATCAATCGTATATATACATCTCTATCTCGATTTTTTTCTACCTCAAAAGGCATTATCTCAAGATTCGAAGCCCAAAAATGACATGTCTACAATGAGTGATTCGAAATGTGTACATAAGGATAATAAGAGTTCAAGTGATATTATAAATGAAATAATTTAAAACAAGTTGATCACATTACCTATTAGACATCCTCTACCTAAATAAATATATTATTGTGCATATCATATAATGAATGGACATCATACAGATATTTTTGGGGTTTAAAAAAACATAATACATAATATGGTGATCCTATAATAGATAAATAAAACCACTATTCAATTTAATAAAAACTTATACAATCAATAAACTTACTCACTCTATGATTGTATCTCCTAATAAAAAAGTGAAAAAAGAACAAAAGTGAAAACTAGATGATGAAATGTTATAAAAGGAAAAAATAGAGAAAGAAATGTAACAAGAATAAAAATTAGAGAAAAAAGGGTTTAAAAAGGGAAAATAAGAATAATAAAGGTTACAAAAGGAACTGTTAGAGATATAAAGGTAATAATAAAGGTTACAAAAGGAACAATTAGAGATATAAAGGTAACAAAAGGTACAATTAGAGAAAGAAAGGTTAAAAAATTAAAAAAATATATCAAGAAAGGCTAAAAAAGACAAAATTATAATAAGAAAGGCTAAAAATGTTATAAAAAGAAAAGATACATCAATATAAGTTTTGAAAAGAAAAGTGTCAAAATCAAAATCATGATAAGAAAGAAAAAATCCTTAAGAAAGGTTTTTTCATGAAGTAAAATCAGAATGAAGACATACTTAAAAGTGATAATGTTAAAAATGTGGTTCCAAAAGAGGTAACTAAAAAGTGTTCCCACATCTAGAGCCTTTATTTATTATTCCTCACATTAATGCTAATAAATGTACCAATTTCTAATTACATATGTTCATGAAATTAATACATTCAACATGACACTTACACAATATCTCAAGTATGAAATTCAACACTTGGGTAAGATTATTGGGCCTCAATAATGCCTTGAATCCTTTGTGTTTATAATAACACTTGGGCTCAAAACATATTTTTTTATATTTTACATTAAACATACTTTGGATCAATAAAATGAAAATGTAGGAATATCATGGCTAAGATCAATGGAAGAAACATTGGGTAAAGATCATGGATATGTTACATTTGAGCATGAATGTGTAGTTTTCACCATTTCATGAAAGGAATCTTATTCAGACTAAGAAAATAAGTCAAAAAATATTTCTTCAAAGGATGATATAATTGATTAAATTTTTTTATACAAAATATAGTTACTTATACATATTTTTCATAAGGTACCAAATGTAGTGTAAATCATGCCAACAATAGTGTTCGTAATAGTAATATATCATAGGTGAAAGATAAAAATTTAGTTAATAATTAGGATCCATATTGTTCACATTTATTACTTTCAAATGGTTTGAGTGATTCTGTGGGTTAATTCATCACACATAATCTATTACACATAACCTCTCAGATTGATCATCCATTTTATTCTTGTATTTTTATATGCATGCACTAATATGTGTTACATTGGTCATTATTCTATCCCTTGGATCTATTTTCAATTGTCCCTAACCTTTTAATTGATTTTTGATCCAGACATATGTTAAACTTATCCAAAAATGATTCTAGTGAACATCATTTGCAATATTATACCTAATCACCTTTAGATATTGACTACTTATACATCTTTTTGGGTCAAACTGAGATTACATGATCATATACATATATATCCACATATTACATGAGAACACATTGATCCTTCCACATTGGGGCATACCTATCCTTATATATCCACATACGCTCTTAAGCCACATTATTGTAATTTACATATAAATTGGGTTCATATTATGTTCTTTCACTTTCATCACATATCCATGTTATAATACTTAGTGAACATTATGCCTTAAAACAAGTCATGACTTTTTTAGATACCTCCCATTCTTATATTTTTGGTACCATTTCCACTTAGCCTCACTTTTCACAAATATTCGAATATTCCAAATATACAAAAATATCAATATAATATAAAAACATTAAAAATATCTAAAATTATGAATTGAGCATGACATTATTATTAGAATACAATATTTAATTATGTTATTTATCATGTGTTTTGTAAATGGAATATTATTTTCATACACATGCATTTCACCACATGAATATGATATAGGACATACACATTTCACATGAACATATATATGTTAGAATTTTCTCTACCTAGTGTCCATGTCATTACTGGGGGCATCATGTTCAAAAATTTTAAGTATTGTAGGTTATATCTTTATATGACATTTTCTACCATGTTAAGCTACCTATTTTGATTAAACATGCCTTTTTCCTTACTCATATCTTAAAAATTGATACATGTATATGATATTAGATTATGATATGAAATTAATACATATGGATGTTTTAGGATAGTTCTTTGTTATATGATTCATTAATGTTATAAATATATTACATGATGGTATACTTTGTGTGTTTTGATTGTGTGTGGACCTGTAACATTGTTTGTGACATCTTTATGACCCTTGAATGTGGCCTTTGGCCTTGTTTAATGCAACATATTTGATTTACCTTATTTTTAATGTATTTATGTCCCCTTGTGTGTGGTCATCCACCTTTTTTATTGTGACATATTTATTTCCCTTGTATACATATATTGGAATTATGTGTGAGACTAAAATTTTAACTTGTTGATATTTATGAAGTTGAGTAGTTTCATGGTTTATATCATACACTTACTACATAATATTATTTAGAGTTATTTTACTTTTTGCTTCATTGATACATCTATCTAGATATGATATTTTCACTCCTTGCATTACATAATTTACATGCATGCCTTGATTGAAATATAATGTATTATGATGACATGCTCTCCACATTGTCACATGATATTACATGATGTTATACTTATACATGGCATGATAAAATTAACTCTTATTTTTAGATGAATGATTTACATTATACATATATCATCCCAAAATGAGGGAATTACAAATGGAATTTTCATACATAATAATCCTCCATGAATATATAATACGATTAGAGTTAATATTTCAAAAATTTAGAATGGTGAAAATATCAAAGTGTTTAGTTACATGATAAATATTGGCACATTATTACATATTATAGGGGCATGTTCCATGCACATTCACTTAATTTATAGATTATTAAACACAAATTCATACACATTTAGGTGAATATGTTTCGGCATATTTAGATAGTTCATAGGAAAAAAATTATAGGTTTCCACCTACATATACATTATTATAGGTTTCCACCTACATCTACATTTAAGATACATGTTATCAAATTTGGCAAATAAGTTCATATGATTTTATATCATTTGGTATAGATATAGGGGGTATGATACTATTTCATGCACATATACATAGGTTCATATTTATGAGGCAATACACTGGTTCATACATATACACAACAATACAATTTACATTTGAATGAAAAATGGTTATTATTATACTTCACACATAATAGATTTGTAGTCATGATGGGTTCATGAACACTATTAATTCTATTTTGATCATGTATTTATTATATAATGAACAAATTTGAGTGAAACTATATAGTCAAACATGTATTCATGATGTGGCTTAAACATTATTCATTCCATTTTGATCATACATTTCTATTTACAGGGAATGAAATTGAGTGAAACTATAAAATTTAGTATATAATCTATATATAGTGGTTGACTTATTTTATTTAAGATAACCTATCCTAATTATTCCCTCTTTACCGACACATTTATCTAGGTTAGTACATTATGTACTTATCCACCCATTCATGATGGTTGGGTTAGATATCTTCCCAACCCAAGAGATTTAAAAGTTACACAAATTTTTGGGAAAATCACCCCAACTCTTCACGCGATTCAATAAATAATGACAATTGTAATCAATGCTTCAATAAGGAATAATCATCTTTAATGCATTGCAATGGAAACACAATTTTCATCAAGATAAAGGTGTACTCTTATCATTATTCTTTAAATATTAATAAAATTATTTTCAAATTAAATTTTTTAATCTATGGACATTGACTTTTCATAATTATGGGTTTTTATATTGAGTAATATGAACAATATGAGCTTCATACCAAATAGAAAGTGTGATGTACATAATCAAGTACATTATATCTTTTGAATCTAGTAATTCCACTACTAGAATCAATGGGAGGCGTTTGTAGATACTAAAATATGGTTTTTGATACTTGATATTCACAAGTTTAATACACATTTACCATGCATGAATTGAATGCATAAATAAGGTCCTAATTTGTCATTCTATCATATTTTCATGATATATTATGATTTACCCTTTCATTATAATAGTATACACCTACATGAACCTAACTTTATATTTCAAACTTTCTAAATATCTTTTATTGACATGTCTACACTCTCAATTTAGCCTTTATGGTAGGTTAGTTTTTCAAAATTTTGTTAGTCTTATAAGTCAACATTGACTTGATCTAGTAAGAAATAACTCTCTCCTAGTAACTAATATTTTTTAAATTCAAACCTTTCTTTAGAACTGACCCATTTTTTTGGTGTGTTATTAACCTGATAAATTACCCAATTAGACTCATATATAAATAAATCAAGGTGTCATTCAAAAAGTGAATTGACACTTATCTAAAATGCATTTATACACTATTTCACATTAAGAAAATATTCTTTATTATTCATAATTTGAAATTCTATCACTAGGATCAGTCACAATCCAATTCTAAATCACAATCAAACTAAGTAAAAGTAACAATTTTCATGTATCAAAGATAAAAAAAGTTTTAACAACATGCATATAACAAAGGATAACAATTGAAAATTCACACTAGGCTAGAAAACTACATGTAAAGTATACTATTTTATAGTGTTACATGTATCATTAGGTTTTAGGATCACAAATACATATAAAATAGAGATAGACATGGGTGACTATATTTTCATAGGTCCTTATTTCCACACATCTCAGCACAAATTAGTAAAAATTAGTTTTATTTGGGGATATTGACCTAGATCAATAAAACTGACTCTATATAGATAAATAATTAGTTATGGAATTAAAAAAATCAAATTCTTACTTTATCCTTATTTTTACTTCCAAAATATAATCAAAATTAGATATATACCCATAAAACATAAATACTCATCCCTTTGTTTTACTTATTATAACTATTTATGCCACTTTTCAAACCATCCCTTTATTTACTTATTGTAACTATTTATCTTGTAGTTTTACCCAATAATTTCTAATGATCCAAATCTCTTATAAAGTACATAATTATTAAAACCTAATATATATCCCTCACTATCATTTTTAAATCCTCAGTAGCTTCTTAGCCTACCCAAAACTTATGTCCCACATAGGGGCAATTGTATCAATGCATGTTTCCAAATTTTTATCAAATCTCTAGTCCTCAAAATTTATCTAATTTTAAAAAGTTTTGAATCATATGGGTGAGACCAATTGTATTATTAAATCATTCCATGATATATTTTCAAAAGGTGTGGTAAAAATAAAAATATAATCCTACTCATTATTCATTTAGAAAATACCATGAAATCACCTATTCAAGCTCAATAAATCAATCACACAACTAAGTTATACCAATCTATTCTTCCCTATTTCCATATTATTCATAATATAAATCATATTATAGGTATATAACACTCAAATAAAAACCCATGAGTAGTATTTGTCAAGTTACAAGATAGATCATTACATGCTTTTACATATAGTCTAGTGCACACTTGTGTACACACAACCCAACACCTATGGGAGAACTACATAAGCCTAAGGTTCTCCTTGGATTATTATTTTTATAGGTAATTCTCATTTATATAAGGGTCCATGAGTACATTTATACATTGTGATCCCACTAACCCATTTTTGATAAGATACAAAAACTTAAGGTGAAGAGCTAGGGTTTGAATCATTTACAATCATGGATAGACTATGTTCATAAAATATATCTATAAACATAAAGGTTTCATAAAAACCTAAAGGTTCAAGGTGGTATCTTTAAAATAGTGAAAATTATTTACATGATAGTTATGTTAATATTAAAACATAAATGTTGACACAAGTGTTGAAGCCTCTAGAAACAATATTTCCATAATCTAATGATTGTATCATGATCTTGAACTTGCATGTTTACACCTTTTTACTTATCATATCTACCTACACATTTTTAGATAAGATAATTATTATCTCTTATTTGTGTTTATGCAATAAAACTAATATTTTTAATTTACTTTATATATTTATCATAACTCAATAATTTAATTCAAAATATTCATTTATTTAAGTTTTCAATTAATTATCCTACTCTAAAATATTTTTATTTATCCTTGTTTATAAGATATTATACCCCCTTAACCATGCATAAATGTTCAAAAAATTCTTAATTTTTTTTTAAACTTGACCATTATGTCTTTTCATGCAAATCCAAGATTGCTCTATGGTTTTCAACATTATAAGTTTTATACTTGTTTTATTTATTAATATTTGTTCCATAATTTGTATGCAATTATGCATAGTCCTAGATTAGGTGGTGTTCCAATTTATTATATTTAACTAACCCTTGGGCCACCTATAATGTCTCAAGATAATAACATGTCAAATTATGCTAATAATGAGAGTACCAATAATTACAATGAGACATATACTAAAAAAAATCTCAAAGAAGATGATTTGGATCATGAGGATAATGAAAATGACCAAATTGACCAAGAAAAAGTTAAATATATGGAATTATTTTAAGAGATTATTCATTAAAATCCTACATATATCCAATATATCTTAAATATTATATTAGAAACTAAAAACTAAAAAGGTGTTATTGAATGACCATTACTCTTTGTTGATAAAAAAATATTGGGGCTACTAGATATGGATATAACACATCCCTCCCTATTTCCTTCCCATTAAGTAAAAAATTTCATACTACATTTAATGTTGCATGAGATATGTTTTCAAACCATTTTTACATGAAATCAAAATAACTATTACCACATTCTCCATGGGAATAATTAATACTTTAACTCAATTACCAATTTTACCACCTACATCAACACAAATGGTGATTTCATACCCCTTTATGGATTCTCAAATCTCAAATATTAATCTCAATGGGTATACCTTAAAACTCTTCTCCATGTTATAAAAACTTTGGAAGCTAAGGTTACCAACATTAAACAAAATGATTTGAGATAAATTCATGCTATTGATTTAATATATATATATATATATATATATATATATATATATATAACATAATCCTATATCACCTAAGATATATTTTCACCATTTTGTAAATAGTTTTATTACACCTAAGTTCACATTTTATGATGGAAAGCGTGCTCCCAAATAATATATTTTATCTTTATATTTATCATGATTTTATTATACTTGAAATGATAAAATCTTAACCAAATTATTTCCTAGGATCCTAAAGGACTATGTTTTAATATGGATTTATGACTTACCAATCCAATTAGTGAAATCATTAAAAACCTTAATAGATTCATTTCTAGCACATTTCTATATCAACATCACTAAAAATTTGTCATATGAATAAATTTCTAAGATCAAAAAAGGAACTAATGAACCTATCAATGAATATGTTTTGAGATTGGCCAAAATGACAAATCCAATGGTATAAAAATATCTCCAAGACATATTTAGAAAAATTTGCTTGCCCCATTACCTAAGTCCATTGTTTTCAATAATTTAAACTATTTGATGAATTATGCCATATTTTTCAAGATCATGAAATGAAACTTATTTCTTTGACCAAGATTAAGAATGTAAAAAACACATTTACTACATATTCTACCAAGTTTCACAACAAACTAAGCTCAAAAATAAGACTAATAAAACATAAAATGGAAACAATGAAAATGGTTAATTTAATATCACAACAACCTAATTGAATCATAGTTATTGATGAACCTAATATATAATTTACATTATTACCTAAGTATCAAGATTCAATACTGAAAAATCTTATGGATTGTCATCTCATATCTCTCCATCCTCCAATAGAAGTTATGATTTGACCTCTACCAAAATGATATGATGATAGTGCATATTATGAGTATCACCAAGTATATGGGAATTATATATACACATTTTATACCTTAAAACATAATATCCAATATATTTTTAATAAATAACAAATTACCTATGATAATCCTCAAAAGTATTAAAATTCACAACCTAGTGACCAATAAAACTAAAAGATATTTAACAATAATTTGAAATATCACTATAATAAGGATAAAAAAGTCAAAATGGCATATAATTTACATAATCATCCATCAAATTATGAGAATGCATTATATGGGATTATTGACACCTATAAATGCACAATACATCATATGGTTTGAAGACCCTTTATTTCATTTTATGAAAGTGAAATTATAGATGGTGATGCTGACCTTAATTCATTATTCATTTCAACATACCTTGATCATGAACCTATACATAGTGTTATGATATATAATGGTTCTAGTAATAATATGTGTACCATGATATTACTTAAATTTTTGGGATGTACACATGATGATTTATACCCTTAGACCAAAATGGTTAGAGCATTTAATGGGATATCACAACATGTTATTGGTGATATTTATTTAAATTTACAATTTGGTACAACATGTGTTGTTACTACCTTTTAATTTATTACATATAATAGAGTCTTTTATATGTTACAAGGACAACCTTGGATACATAAAATTTTCATGGTACCTTTGACAACACATGGGTGTGTTAAATTCATTCATACCAATAAGGTAGTCAAGGTTTTCATAATTCTATATGAACATACATTTGAACAAGAGAATTGTTTTTATAGATAGATAATTTTACATAACAATAAGGTTAATCATCTATGAAATGATAAGCAACAAGAATACCCTTTCCAATAGTGCCAATATTTGAGATACCTTTACACTAGAGATACAATAAATTCCACATAATACTCATCTACACTTACATGATTTACCTAGTTAATAGGATAAAATAACTATATTCTAATTACAATTACACCAAATAAAACACAAATAACTAAATTTTTTTGAATGAACCCTTGCTCCTTCTATTACCTCTTCATGACCACCAAGTCCTTTAAGACATATATAGAGTACCATAGATCCTATAGTTACATAAATGACACTTATACATGTTAATCAAAAGTATCACAATTTTTATGTATAATATTTAGAGTTTGGAGATACATATGAAAATATCTTATATCAGATCATAGGTTAGACCTTTTTCTTTTAAAAATATTCTAAAAAATCAAAAAAATAAAATATTCAAGAAAATACAAAAACATGCAAATAAAATCAAAAAATAAAAAATATTAATCACTCACATGTTTACTATCTCCAATTCATATATTTTTATTAGATAACATGTCATTTTTATACATATATATGTTTCACATGTTCTTGAGTGTGATACATGCATACACTAGACCCATAACACTTACACATATAGATGATGGACATTTCCTCTTCCCACATGATATAATACATTGGGTAAATCTATTTAATGGATCATGATTCATACATATTACATTAATTTATGATCATTTATACATTATAATGTTAAACATATATACTAATGATTACACATGCCTACACTCATGCTTAAATCTAGCATAGTGTATTTTATATGCCATGTTACATGACATTTTTTTCTAACACATACATAAAATGACAAGTATGATATGATTCTATTGGTTTCTTATACTTCATTTATTCACATTGTCATTTCTTTGAGTGTCCTTTCCTTGCTTTATATTGTATTTCTTGTGGAACATTTTAATATGTTCTTTATTTGTTGGCCCTTGTGCCACTATACATTTTTATTTTTGAACATTTCAATATGTCATTCCTTTGAGTGTAAGCATTTGAATATTTCCCTCATTTTTGACCTCTTTATACCCCCTTTTTTGTGTGACATTGATTTATATTATGTGTGTACTTGATTATTTAATGAGATTGTGTTATAAATATTAGTTTTATGTTCCATATACTATTAGTTTAGTGATTATAATAATGTGTGATCATAATAAAATTATGGTTGAGTTGATAATGTAAATCACATAAATAGGATTGTGAGAGATAATAAGAGAGATATTATAGGAGATAAGAAATAAATTTCTGAGATAAGAGATTAGATTTTCCCCCTAATTTATAGAATCAAGCATTTTTTTAAATAACTCTCAATTATTTGAGTAAAATTAAGTAATTGAGATTGACCAAAAATCTGTTGAGAGAAATATCAACCATTTTTTAACACTAGTATCAAAGTAGGTACTTTATATGACCTATTTACAATTTATGTCTTGTGTGTAGTAATAACTCTAGAATGTATACCAGATGTAAATTTTCTTTTCATTTAATAGACTATCTTTATTTTTGTCATGGTTATGTAGTATAGAACACTACAAATTCCATTGGCATTCATTATATATATATATATATATATATATATATATATAGATGAGTGTGTTTCAAATTTGAAAGAAGAATAAAGTTCTAGAAGGAAAAATATTGCATTGAATCTATTTTGTAGACTTTGATTGAGGGAGATAATTTTTAATCACTAATATTGAAAGGGAAATCTTTGAGATTGACCTAAATTTTTTACATGATCTTGGAGAGATCTTATTTTACAAGACACACACGTAACTTGGCTCAAGCACATCAACACATAAATAGATAAAAACTTAAGAAACTCCCAACTTGGATCTCATAAGTTTTTCATCTCTCTCAGATTGACACCTCAGCATCAACCCTCCATTATTTTCCATTGATGGTTCAACTTTCACCTTTAATAGACTATAAATATTATTTCCTCTGACCAATGTTACTTTGTATCTTAGTCTATATCATATTCTATTTTTAGCTTCCATATATCATTGGATCCAATACTCATCATGCTCAACTTCACATAACCATGCCCATGCCTCCCATGATGTTATAGCCTACTCAAACTCTCCACATCAATACCACTTTTTCAAACATTGTTTTGAATTACCCCATAATTCTAATTTTACACTTTTCTCTTTTTAGTTTTTAAAGTTTTCATTGTTTTACTATGTAGTTTAGTTTTATTAAAAATTTGTGGTTTTTTTTTGTTTTTTTAGGTAGTTTTTTTTAAGTTTTTATTATGTGGTTTTATTTTTTGTTACTTGGTTTTAGTTTTATATTTTATTGTTTATTGTTTATTAGTAATAGGTTTTGATTTTTTAACTTTTTATGTATTTTGTGGAATTTAGTTTTTCAAATTCTAGGTTTTGTTTAATAAGTTTTTTATTTTTTTTTAGTTTTTATTTTTCATTTAATTTTTTAGCTCATCATTTTATTTTATGGATATTAATATTTTATTTTTTTATTATTATAATTTTTTTTTGGGTTCTTTTTAATGATTAATTTTTATGTTTTGGATTTTTTAATATTATTTATATCTAGTTTGTTTAGGTTTGAATTAAGTCAAATAGGTTTTGTTTTTTTGTTGTAATTATTATTTTTATATAGATTTTTAAATATATATTTTTATTTTATTTTATATTTCAATTCTATAAGGCCATCTTTTTAAAAGTATCATTTAGGTATTATTAAATGTAGATATGAGTTTTTGTTCATGTAAAGTGTTGTGAACATTAATCAATTTTAGTCAAAAGCTTTGAATAATTATTTTAAAGGAAAAATAAATAAAACATGAACAACGGTTGATTATTTACAATGTAATAATATTCTATTTTTATAATGGATTCATTATCAATAGAGCCTGACATTCGCATGTCAAAATTATAGGATGGTAACATAGATATATTTATTCCTTGTAGTTCCTCTCCCCATGTTCACATTAAGAGGGGAGGTGTTAGTAATATTAGTTTAGTGATCAAAATATTGTTGGTTTAGTTATTATAACATTGTGTGAACACAATAAAATTGTGAGTGAGTTGATCATGCAACTCACATAGATATGATTATAGAAGATAATATGAGAGATATTATAGGAGTTAAGAGAGATATATTTTAGGATAAGAGATAATACTTGAATCATAATTTACAATATAAATCATCTATATAAATAACACTAAATTGTTTGAATAAAGTTAAGTAATTAAGAGTAACCAAAAATATCTTGAGATAAATCTCAACCAATTTTCAACAAATTATACTATTAATTTCTAAATATTGCCATGATCTATATCATGCATCTTAGGGCTTGTTATGATTATATACTATGAGCTTTATATACATATACATACACACACACACAAACACACACACACACACACACACACACACACACACACACACACACACACACACACACACACACACACACACACACACACACACACACACACACACACACACACACACACACACACACACACACACACACACACACACACACACACACACACACACACACACACACACACACACACACACACATTACTAATATATGTTACATGATCCATGCATATATTATATAATTATCTTATCCTTTTGGGGTGAAGTAACTACCAGATTCCATGTCCCTCATCTCAAGCAAGTATATCAGTGGGGGCCTATATCATAGAAACATGACCTCCAAATTTACAAAAAAGTTATAATTTACATAATTCCATTATGATTTACATTATTTAGATATACACTTAGGTCATAATTATATTAATTTCACCATTTTTATAGATTGGGACAAAGTTTATCAGATTTGTGATAGAAATTATACATACTTATAGACTAGAGGTTACACTTTGATACATAATTTGGGTTGAGACATATTAGAGATTCATATTCCATAAAATTTCACCAAAAATTACAAATACATATTCAAAATTATCTACCAATAAGCATCGATACTTTACCAAGAAGAATCATTTTCACTAGGATGCACCATTTTGAGCCTTTTATGTCTATAATAGTTTGTTCCCTTTAGTAATATGGTTGAGATTAAAAACCATAAATTTAATAACACTATTTAAATTTTGTAGGCTGATTTGAATACAAAACTAAATCTAGATATTTATTACATTATCACTTGATTTATGTAATTGAGATATAAGGATGTCAATGGTCATGTCACAACTCACTTGTGCACCATATTGGGGGCATAATTAGCTTCCAATATCCCTATTAAAAACTCCAATTTTTAGTTCTAAACGTATATTATCCACAATTTTTCATAATGAAACATATTTACCAAGTCAAAATACAAAATGGAAACATGATTTTATCGACACACAGGTGTAATCCTTCCTTACTCTTTTTCTTTTTAAGCATTTCAACTATGTCAAATTTTAGATTGTATGCACTTATTTATATTGTAACATGCTCTTGGTTACAATTAATATGCTAAAAAAATACTCAAATTGGGATAAATCAAAAGTAAGGCATGATATGTACACCCACATACACATTTATTTCCTTTAACCTAGTATTTTCATCATTATGCATTATTAGATTAAAAGGGGGAAATGTAAATACTAAAATATAGTTTGCATATAATATCAATCTTGTATACTTGATAATACCTATCAGGGATCTACCCTTAATTATAGACCTTCTTTCTTCTAAAAGGCTAGTAATCATCATCTTGATGTGCTAAAATATTTATCTTATGGTCTATTCTTATCGTTTCTGATGATTAATATCTCATACACTATAAATAAAGATTAAGACTTGATATATACTTCACTATTAGTTTTAGATCCTTAACAACTTCCTATCCTACTAGACACTTATATCCCAAACAGAGATACTTACATTGATGTAAGTTTCTAAATTCTATCAAGTGTCTAGCCCTCAAAAGTCATTGAATTTGAAAAAAAATGAATTCTATGGGGTTGGCACTTTTTATTATTGAACCCTACCATGAGATATTTTCAAAAGTTTTGGTATAATTATAAATAGAAGCCTACTCATTATTCATCTATAAGATACCAAACAAGAACTTATTGAAGCTCAATTAATCAATCACATAACTAAGTTATATTACCCTATTCTTTTCTATTCCCATATCATCATAATAAAAATAACATTATAGGTTTGAATCACTCAAATAATAACCCATGAGAAATATTTTCCAAGTTACAAGCTATATCATTACATGCCTTTGCATATAATATATTTCACCTTTGTGAACATGCAATGAAACACCTAGGGGAGAAATACATAAGTCTCAAGACCTCCTTGGATTATTATCTATGTATGAAACACTCATGGATATATGGGTCCTTAAGGTTATCTTGACATTGTGATCCAATTAACCCATTTTGGCAAGGCACAAAGACCTAATATGAAGAGTTATTGTTTAAAATATGCATAATCATCAATAGATTATGTACACAAATCTAATATATCAACTAAAATGTGACATAAAATATAAAGGGATCTAGGTGGTCACTTCAAAATATAGTGAATATCTTGTAAAATATAATTACATTGTGATCAATATAAAATCATTGAATCAAGTGTCCACAGGGTGACACAAGTGTCCAAACCTCCAAAAATAATATTTATAGAATCTAATGACTAGATCCTAATTTACCACTACCTATTTCTAACTATGTACTTATACCTATGTATTTATAAATAAGCTAAGTATTATCTTTTCTTCATATTTGTGAAATAAAACAACCTTTTTAAATTTAATTTTTATATTTATCATAACTCAATATTTTAATTCATAATATTCATTTATCTGAGTTTTCAATTAATTGTCATACTCTAGAATAATTTTATTAATCCTTTTGTATAGGCTATCCTACCCCCTTAACCCTACATAGCTTTTTAAAAAAGGGTTAAATAACTAGTAAATTTCCTTAAATCAAAAGAATCAAATACTACTAAATAATAAATAAATAAATAAAATTACTATGAAAATTAAAAAAAATATTAAGGAGAAAACTAAACAACATGCATGCAAAGAATGCATCTACGCTGAAAAACATAAATAAATAGAGAAAAGGATACAATATTAACCTTCAAAAGATTAAAAATAAAGACAAAAATAAACATTTATAGTATAAAAAATAGAAGACAACTAAGAGATAAATACTAAAACAAAAAATAATTTATAATGAAATTTAAGACTTGAGTCATGTAGAAAAAAGAGAAGATATTTTATTTATAAGTTAAAATATTTTCTTCATAATTATTTAGATAGTAATTAATAGGATAAATAAATAAATTTAAAGTATGTGTGAATAATTATAAATCATTTGTCATCTATATACATGAAGTGTTTATTCATGTCAAGAAAAGTCTAGAAATAATCTAGATGCATATGATAGTTTTAACATTGAAATCATAATTTTTTTTTAAAACATGGACATTTTTTTTAGATAATCAATTTATAAATAATTCATAAAACTACATTTACCAAATTGTATAAAGTGGTGTAATTCACCATAACATAAAGTGTTATTTGGTCTTCCTATAATCATATTCTTTATCTTAGATAATGTTCACATCAAAAAAGCATAGCATGAAATTAATAAGAGCTATTGTACTTATAATAATTATTCTAAAATAATTTCTATTCAAGTCCTTATAAATATTTTATGACAATTTAGTTATAAATTATAACTATAACTAAAATTTATTAATCAATGATAAACATAAATAAATTTAGTTTCAAATTTACATTAAGTTGTTAGTTGTGTTTTTTAAAATAGTAAGTCACTTTTTAAAATGTAAACTAAATAAAAGACTTGAGTATTAATCATTAAGTATTACGCCAAAAGTAGAAATATTATGCTAGGTAGGTCCCACTAAACACATAAATTAACACTTATAATTTAATTATGTTTATCATGGAGTAAAATTAACACAAAAGATTAAATAATGAGAAATTAAATAATATGCATGTAGTGTTTCACTAAAATAATCTAAGTTTCCATATTTTGGAAGATATATTCTCTTTTCAATTGGATACAAAATAAAGTTCACTACATAGTATTTTGAATTAAAATTTTATTTATTAAATCCACTAAAAATAATCATATTTAAGACACCAAAAATATGTTCACATACTTATAATGGAATTTAAAACTTGAAAATTCACAAGAAGGGCCTAAAACTGGGGAGATTCAAGAGGAATAAAAATAATCTAATGCATAAGGGTAAAAAGGTGATTCAAGTATATAGGATCCTTATGATTCATTGTAAATGAGGATAAGGAGGGGACCACACTTAATAATATGGTTAATAAAATGGCAAAATATTGAGTGGAGAGAGTGGTAGTTTTTAGATCTAAGGTAAATTAGGGTGAAACACAACCACTTATACCATCAAAGGTAGGAGAAACATTTTAATTAGAAACCCCAATCAATATCATCAAAAAACCAAAAAGAAAAATGAATGGAGAATTCCCTAGTAGGTAAGTTTCTCGGATCCCAACCTAATATTAATTTTTCTAGGGAATGGGCAACTAGGAAATGGAAACCTAAGAGTCATCTAGATATTTTAGCTATGGTTAATGGTTTTTTTATTATATCCTTTCCTAATAAGGAGGACATGGACAATACCTTGCTAGGAGGTCTTTGGTTCCTTGGTAAAGTAATTATTTTCATAATGAAATGAAAATGAATATTTAACCAATCAATTAAAGAATTAGGGATGTTCTTATTTGGGTCAAATTATGAGTGTTTCAATTGGAAATTTGGGAATAAGAGGTTATCTCTATAATTTTTACATCTATAGGACAAATCATAGGCTTTAAAATTGTTAATAAATTAAGGAAAACATTAATATTTAATAGTTTATGCATCAATTTACTTGTGAAGTAGTTCATTTGACAAGCACCAAGTTATCCTCAAAGTATGACAAATAGAACCAAGATATAGTGTATGAAAACAAATAGACTCTCTAACATGTGTGAAAAAAAGAGGACATGAATCCAATGATTGTCCAAATTTAAAAAAGGATAAAATGTTTGGAGAATAAAATAATATTTATTACCCCCTTATATAAAGGCTAATAAAAGAATTAATGGAGTAATACAATGATAATCCATCTAGAGTCAAGAAGAAAAAATAATAGAACATGGAAAGGAGGATTAACTCCTTAAATCTTCATCAATGAAACTCTAAAATCCAAATTTTGATTTTCTCTAAAATCCAAATGAAGAAGAATTAAGTATAGGAATAAAATATAAAGGAATTCTTCAAAATGACAATTTTTTTGAAAAAAATGAAAAAGTTTAAAGTTGGAACAAATAGAATAAGGAGAGGTTACCTGAGAAGATAAAAATGAGGTATATTTATAAGAGTATAGTAAGTAATTAAAATTTCTCTATAGATAAGATAAATTCCAATAAGTCTTGAATCATCAATCAAAATCTCAAAGATGAAGTTGTGGAAGAGGTGGAGGTGGTGAACTTATCCCTATCACTCTTCAAATTATAATAGGTAGTCATTATATCATAAACTATAATATAAATAGTAAGAATATAAGGATTTAAATGAATATTTATAAGGTGGGTGTTGAATCCAAGAAATGATGATGAAACCACAATGAGATTAGAATCTCATAAACAAAAAAGAAGTAACTAGTGAAACCCAAAGACTCGTTGATGTCTAGAAGGGACTTAAATTATTCAAACCAAATAAATTAATATAATCTCATGGAATTTGAGAGTTTGAATCCTAATAAGAAAATAATAGTTGTGAACTTTAGGAAACTCATACCCTAAACATTATGTCGTTATAAGAAACTAAGATGAATCATAACAACTTCTCCAATAGTAATAATAGTTTATGGAATTTTTCACATTACTCTATTTCAATTATAGAGGGGGATTTAGGGGGGATAGATGTGATTTTGAAACCTAACGAGGTTGAAGGAAGGACTCTCCTTATTAACAAGTACCACTTTTATATGCTCTTCACCAATAAAGAGGATAATAGAACCTGCATTTTATCAAACCTTTATGCCCCAAACTTAAGAGTGGGGAGAAATAGTCTCTGGGGAGATCTAAGGAATTTTATAAGGATGTGTAAATAATTTTCATGGATGATGGTGAGATATTTCAATACTCCTATTTCCCCATGGAAAAAGGGGGTGATGCAAGAATTTTTAGAAAGTGTGACAGATCTAGTAAATTTAATTTTAGATCATTGGTTAGTGGACATGGGCCTAAAGGGTTCTATGTTTACTTGGTAAAACATAATAATGGGGGAATAATTATTAAATTTAGACCAAACATATTTATATTATCTCTATAGTGCCTTATCTCCTAGTTTAGAACCCTTTTTGCTCTTCATAAAATAAGCTCTAACCACAACCCTCTAGTTTTTATCATGTAAACTAAAGGAGGAAGTTATAACCACCTATTTAAATTATTAAAAAATTTGATCCACCACCCAAACCAAGAATATAAATTCAAATATTGGTGTAATGTGTATTTTCAACACTAAATAATATATAGGTTTATGTAATCACCTAGAAGTGGTAATTGGATGCTAAGAGTGTCGTTTTAGTTAACTTATCCCTAAGCTAGTCATAAACATATTATATAGCCTTAAAATTAAATTTAAAGTCATTAAAAATGCCTTAATCACCTATAAAAAATCAATACATACTAATAAAACCTTCATCTCTGACCCCAAACTAACTTTCTCAATAGTCTACCAAAAATACATTAGTATGACATTTGGGACACTACAACCACATGGTGCTAGTTTCCCCAACTGGGTGCTACTATCCTTATCCCCAAATTTTCCCAATAGATAGTTTTTAAAACATGTGCCCCTCCTAAGGTCAGCCTAAGATAATTTTTTAATTTACAAAAGTAATAAAACCCTATAAATACAAGTCTAATGCACCTCTATTCATTAGATGGAAAATAGATGTAAATTCTAATCAAAACAAAGATAAACTTATGAAAAATTAGGGTACTTTATCCTTATTCTTCCCTAATTTATTATTACTACCATCTATAGCAACATTAAATATAGTTTTCAAGTATTCAAAGCTTAAGTACATTCAAGGCATCTAAGGCCACTCTCATTCTAGAATTCACTTGCACATACATCAAACACTAGGTGGGAGAACTACATCATACTTGATCCCTTTCTCAGAGTATTGGTATGTAGTAAAATATATACACAACAGGGTGTTTATGATGTTTAGTCCATCCTAATAACACACACTTAATTCATTCTCATATCACACTTACAAAGATAACTAGGGTTTTCACATAAAATCAGTCTTTCCAAGTACAATACATAGCTACAAGTTTTGGTCATGCAAGAATAAAACATAAAGACATAGGCATAGGTGCTCCTAAAAAATAGGAATAGTCCTAAAAATGGGACCTTAGTGCCAAATTTTGGACACCACACATAGATGGAGTTACTATCCAAACTAGGTGTTACTATCCAATGAGTAGAAAAATACCAAAATCATGTTGATGACATAAACTATTATCCAAATCTCAAATTTAAAAACCCAGATCATCCTCGATAGTTAGTTTTTAGACAAGTCCCTATTTATCCCTATTTAATTTTATTTATAGAAAATCAAAAAAATTTAAAGGTCATACAAAATTGGTATATTAATTATTTTAATTTATTTAACTTGTTTAGGCATCTCAACCCTTTAACCAAACATAGGAATTACTTGTGTGAAACACTAAAAGGTTAAATCATTTGGTGAAGCCATATTACTTTGAGTATTGAATAAAACCATAGATTAAATTATTTCTTATTTTTATGTAATAAATTTATGGCTACATATTATTTTATAATTTTATTTAGACAACTTCACTAATAGAAATCAATATTTTACATTAGGGTTTCATTTATTTTTACATCTAATTTAAACTATTATAAAGAAATCCTAGTTTTAACCCTAGACACAATTAGGGTTTGTATCATTTTTATATATAATCATATTTAAATTCCAAAAATATCAATTTTTTTTGAAATATATTTGAATTTTGAAAATTTTCATAGATTACTATTCTTAAAAGGTTCAAAATATACAACACTTGTTTTCCTATCTTTCAACCTAAAATATCATAATTTAACAATAGATTTGATGAAACTGATAAGCATCAGTTACAAGATTTTATGTCCAAACATAACTATATATAATATTGTTTCATAAACATTCTTCAATATGAACTCTAAAATAACAAAAATGGTCAATATTCAACCCCTCTAGTTAATGATGTTGTTACACCTTCAGTGGGGCCCACTCAACCATCTCAAATAACACAACCCAAGATTTTTGTATTTTAAAATTAGTAATAACTAATCCACTTATGTCTATATATTCTCCTCCTAATGTAAAATTTCTTATGCATCAAATTATTTCTATACACTCTAAGGTGTTACATCTTGATCAGGGAGAAGTTAAGCCATCACATGCCTTGGATTCCAACATTCTTTTGTATACAGCTTTGGGACATCACATTAAGGTAATTACTTTTCCATCTAGTTTATTACCACCAAAATTCACACTATATGATGGAAAGGGTGACCTATATCATCACCTAATAGCCTTTTATGCATCATGTTTGGAATATGTGTCTAATGATTGGCTTTTCACAAACCTATTTCCACATAGTCTCAAGGACTATGCCCTACAATGGTTCTATGATTTACCTAACCAATCTATAAAGACATTCAATCCTTTATTATATATGTTCCTATCACACTTATATATAAAAATAAGTGATGTTATATCATATACTCAAGTATCACAACTAAATCAAAAGTCAAATTAGCCCATAGCTAATTATGTCTTATGATACAAGACAATGTTATCAAAACTAACTATCCCCATGGTAGATGAAGAGCTTAAAAATATATTCAAAAAAATTATATTACTAACACTTCATGAATAAATATTATTCAATAAGTTTCTCACATTTATAAATATGTGCCACATAATTAAGGAAAAAGAGATTTAACTCTTAGTAATGGGCAAACTCAAGTACAAAAATGGATTATATTCAATGATTAAGAGTAGAAATAAACCTCCAAACAAGGTCAGGGCCATAGATAAAAAAATTGATCAAAATTCCATAGTCAATGCAACTTTAGAGCCTTCTCATAGATTGGTTTTATCATTTCCTCAATACAAAGTCTTCACTAATCTATCAGAGTCACCATCACAAGTTCTACAATCACTATTGGAATGCAATGTCATATCTCTCATTCTCATTAAATATCTTGATATGACATAGTCTCTTCCAAATATTTATGGTTCAAATGAATTCTAAAAAAAATAATAGGGAACCAACATACACCATAAAAAAATGCATTATCGTTAAGTAAAAGATATAAGATCTCATTGAGGATAACATTATTGATGTAGTCACACCCATAGAGGCATCGAAATAGAAAATAGAGGAAAAGGCACTTAAGATATTTTTAGATGTTTTACCAAAGCATAAAACTAATGAGATAGGGGTAAAATTAGGTGTTGATAATGTATACTAGGCTCATCCACCACTGAATTCCTATCACATAGTTATAAAGGAGACACATCCCTTGCATAATATTATTGGCATGTATCACACTGCATTGCCACTTAGAATAGTTATCACATTTGTAGAGAATGAGATTGTGGACAATGACCCAAATTTACATGTTCTCTTCATATTAGCATATACAAACCACCATATTATTTAAAATGTCATTGTTGACAATGGGTCAAGCATAAGCTTTTACACCTTAACACTTTTACAACACTTGGGATAAACATATCATGACATATTCTCTCTATATGTAGTCATTAGTGGTTTTAGTGGCCACATTAAGAGATATATTGGGGAGATATTGATTTCATTACATGTTGGACCAACACACAGCTACTCAATTTCTAGTAGTACCTAGTGTAGGTGTATTCAACATATTATTGGGTAAGCCATGGTTATAGTAGTTTTGATCTATCCTATCTATAGTACATTAATGCCTAAAGTATATACATGATAACCAAGTGGTTAATATCAAGGGTGTCCCATATGAGTATCATATTCCCATCCTATAAGAAATTTTAGCATAGTTTCTAGCTATAATTTTAGTAGTGACACTAGTAACAATTCTAGTTCCATTGTTAGATATTTCATGATTATTAGTTATATAAAAGAGTACACCTATTAGGAATACATTATAGTGTTAATTATAGTCCTTATATTAGAATAGTTCTACTTTATAGTTTATATAGGTACACATACTCTCCCATAGAGGCCATCACTAGATAGACCATTACATCAGAGATACATCACAAAATCTAGAGGACCTTCTTCTACATAGTTCACATAAATATAAATTATATTGGGGTTTATGGGTTATAAACAAAGGGAAAATACATCACCTAAAACTTCTACATCTATAATATGGGTCCCTAAGACCCCTATAGATCACAAGACATCATAATCAGTGTCACACCATCCTAGCATCACTACTCAAGTAGTTTCAAGTTTAGATTAAATAACACACTAGATCATGGGCTCACAATTTCCCTTTCACACTACACACATGATCACAATTACACTCTTTAACATAAGTCATGATGATGTTGAGTCTCATATGAGAATCATAGGTTAGTATGGTTTCTACCCTTGTCATACTTGTTTCTCGCTCTCACTCCTACATAACTTATACTCAAAAAACACAAAAATAATATAATATGTCAAAATATAAAAACATTAAAATATTTCAAAAATACAAAATTATACATATTGTATGAATGTTATGTTTACATTTCTATTATTTTCTAGATATTGTATATTACTATCTATGTTAACATAGTCAGCTTTATAATACACATATGATTCACTTGTTATTTTTGAGTGATTGCATATTATAGATAGTAATTCAATCCACTACACTAATCCATATTAGTTATAATTTACCCATTAGTTCCATTTACACTGATCCAAGTTTATATATTGATACATCTACCCACTTAGGGGCATCTCCTAAATAGTTTCTATAACCAAGTTTTATTTTTAAATACTATACATTCTAATGTATTCATTGATTTATCTTGATATTGATCATTGCTATTAATTTCTTATAATTTTTGCTAATAATCACTAGTTAACTTTAGTATATATTCACCCTGGCATCTACACAGACTTGTATTACATATTTATACATTCTTTCATTTATAGTTCCTTGATTATACTTGATTGTATTATTATGTTTATTACATCTTTGAGAACATTTGATTATGTCATTATTCCTTAGATTCTATTCCACTTCTTTATTTGTATGCCTTGGACATGTGCCCATGTCCCTTGTGTGTGCTCTTTCATGCTTCTATATGTGGACATTTTAAGATGTCATTATTTATGGCTCTATGCCAAATTGCTTGTTGCTTGTGTATGTGGACATTTGAACATGTCCTTTTATGTTTTCTTTCTCATATATAGTGACATGTGCCCTTGCCCCTTGTATTGTGGCTACTTGTCCTACCTTTCATATGCCTCATGTACTTGTATGTTTGATTCTTTGTATGATTCTACACCATGACACTTGTATTTACTTGTTACACACACACACAATTTTTCATGCTATGAGGGATCTCTTGTAACTTCCTATCCTAATTAGGATCCTTGATGGACATCATGCCCCATCTCCCTAGGTAGTTACTTATATTTTAATAGTATATACATTGTTTACATCTATATTAACACCCTTGTAAAATGATAGATTAAAACATACATCTTACATTTCTTACTTATGCTTGAATACATTTACATTATAATGTTATGTTTTAATTTATATTGTAATATCATGAACATGATTTTACTAACACATTTTATAGAGATAATTATTTAGAGGGTGTTTATTACATAGTTTTATAACTAAAGAGGGGGAATTTATAGGGGTTTGTCACATAGATCAACTTCTACATTGATTTTCAAAGATACATTTGAGCACATAGGCTTAATTTCAGATATTAGACTCAAGACAAACACATAATAAAATAGAGACTTAGTAGTCAATTCAAACCATATAGAAATCAAACTAGGTAGTCATTAGCACCCAGATTAGGACACTAACACCATAGGGAACTATTTTCCACTATATAGTGCTAATGTCTAGTAGCCCCAACTTTAAGATGGTCCAAGTCATTCAAACTCGTACAGTAGGTACAATACAAATTTTCATGGATATAGTCACAATTTTGGTAGTTATGTTCAATTTTAGATTAGATTCATTCATTTAAGTTTAGATTCATACCAATTACTAATATTTTGGGGCATCATACATGACATGATCATTAATACATGCAGATCAGTTACACAAGTTTAACTACTACATACTTGATTCAGATTTAGTAGACTCAAATAACAAATTAGAGGCATGTGTGTAACACATAGTTTCCATATTATTAGCTTGATATATATTTATCAGATGAAATGGATAAATCCATGTCATTTTATACACTATATACACTAGTTATCACATTCTAGGTTATCATTACATTTGTGTCTTACTCCATCTATAGTGGTTGGCATTCGTGAGTGGCCCAGAGCTACCTAATAGACCTGAGTGGCTACATATTTAAATACATAGTTAAATTTCTTAGTTAAATATTTTCATCACTTTATGGAATATAATTTCATATGACTATAATTAAAATATGTGGCAATGATGGAGTCATGTCTTACTTGATTAATTGATCCACCTAAATGAGAGGGTTTGACACACTTACAGTCTCATCCAATCTATTTATAGAGATCATGATCCACTAAGTAGGGGTGGGTAATGATGGACTCAACACTAGATTTAGTTCTTGCACCACCTATATAAGGGTTAATAATGCCATCATATCAGTTTAATTTATTTAATTTTATGATCACTATTTACATTCACACACATGGGTTTTTTCCATTTTCATGCATTGGTTCACATACCCAATGAGGTGTATTCATTCCCTTTTTCTTCTCTTTACTCAGTGTTTTCATTTCAACATAGTCTTTTGATTTTGATTGTCTCTTAAGTAGGGATTTATTTTTACATGTTTTATTACAATAAATTAATTTGGATCATGTTTCACATATATATACCTAGATTCACATATTCAAACTCAACTATATGGGATTCACTTCCAAGGTAAGTCTAGGTATGCTTGTTTTTAATTTATACTAGTCATTTTGCTTTGTTGTATTAATAAAATAAATGGGGGGGAATGTAATCACATTAAAGTGGAAATTAGATGTTAAGAGTGTCATTTAATTTAACTTATCCCTAGCCTATCCATATACCTATTATATATCCTTAGACTTATATTTCCAATCATTCAACAAACATCAATCACCTAAAACTAGTCAAGACACAATCCCAAAACTATCATCTCTGACACCAATACAAATTTCTTAGTAGTCTACCAAAAGGATATTATCACCAAATTTAGGACACTAAATCCACACTGCACTAGTATCCCCATCTGGGTGTCATTGTTTTTATCCCTAGCTCTTCCCAACAAATAGGTTTTCAAATGTGTACCCCTCCTAAGGTCAGCCTAAGCTCATTTCCTTCTATACACAAGCAACAAAAACCTATAAATACAAGTATAATCCACCTATATTTACTAGATGTAAAATAGATGCAAAAAATATTCAAACCAAAGAGAAATTTATGTAAAATCAAGGCACTTTATCCCTATTTTACATACTACGATCTATAGAAGCCCTATGTCTAGTTTTCAAGTATTTCAAAGCTAAAGAATATTCAAGGATTCCAAGACCACCCTAATTATATAATTCATTTACACATATATGAAGCACTATATGGGAGAACTACATCATACTTAATCCCTCTTTAGAGTATTGGTATGTAAGCACTATTAACATTTTGGCCTCATAAGACAAAATGTCAACCATTATCATTTGAATCTTTGATTATCATTACATTAGATTGATTTTTTATGCCCCATAGTGTCCTTATTTTAAAGAAACAATTACTAACTTAAACACTAAAAGAACCAAACAATCACTTAAATTTCATGTATAATCAATTTGGTAGAAAGCAAAGTGCACAAGGATGTCAAGTTCAAGCATTATAAAGTAACCATTTTAATTCAAATATTCCTAAGTCTAAATACATTGCTAAAAAAGTCAAGATATTCAGTGCCCATATAAAGATCTAATGGTACACGTCAATTAAAAAAGCCATTAGGTCCAAGATAATCAATGATGCATGATCCATTATACCAAAGTAGATCAATGGCACAGGGTCAATCAATAGGTCAAAAGGTCCCTAGAATGAGATCAATGGTTTGCATTCAATCAGATCAAAATATCCAAGGGTGATCAGGTGAGGATGATGTCAGTGGGTCTTTAAGATCTAACAAAGCACATTTAATCATGCATTCAAATATTAATGGAGAGTATCAAGTCAAAAGTTTAGAGGATCCTAAGATTCAATATGTCAATGACAAGTTTCATGATCATATTAACTTACCATATTAACAATATACATTTATTAAGCAAAAAAATATCAAAGGCATGTATTCACTAAGTAGATGAGATCAACAGTGTGAGCAAGGTAAAAAATTCAAGGAGTTCAAATTCAATGTGAGGCCACCACATAGAGAAAGTGAGGAAGCAAATGGAGATGATATTAGGATCTTGAGAAGTGACACATTTATGAAAAATGGCATGATCAAGGAGCCTAGATCAATATCAGTTGCCAATATCAAAAGTTAAATCCTTGAGACTTTAAATGGAGATCAAATATGGCTAACCTCAAACTAAGAACAATGTTTCAAAGGGATATTCACCATTAGATCTTGGTAAAATAACATTAAGTAGACCCAATCATAAAATAAATATTACTATTAATGAGGATCTATTGACATCAAATCTCATATGCAAGATAGATTTGTTTAAACTTAATATAGTCTAGAACAAAGCTATGCAAACTATAGATCTTCATCAATATAATGACTATAAGAAAACTAATAAATTGGACTGGTTTTCAATCTATAATAAAAAACTATGCTCATATTTATTAGTAGGGGTAGATATATGATTATGGAGAAATGTCTCATCCTTTGACATAGTCTTTTCTTCAAGAAATAGGTACCTACAGATGTTCAAGGTAGATATAGTCATGACTCTATCAGATCCATAAATATGAGTATTTTGTCTTTAATGTGAAGGTTATTAATGTAGAGGAGCTTGAGAAAGATTCATGTGGTTTGGGTGGTTTCTTCCTATAGTGGTCTTGACCTTCATGATCCATCCTTCCATGCCAAGAAAAGACACATTGGAATTAATTCAAGGAAGGGCTTGATGAAGTCTTAAGTAGATATTGTGATTTATTTTGGTGTTAATCCCAAAATTGATCATTATAACCCCTTATAAAATCTCTCACACATCCCTTCCCCTCTTTCTTGTCCCATTTTATTATAAATTCAAGCTTTGAGCTCTTGATTTTTCCTCAAATTGCTATAGCAAAGCTCTACCAAAATCACTTTGTAAAACTCTTTTGAAGCAATATAAGACATCCCATATTCTATTTTAATTCTAAGTGTGCTTTATTGATGTTTTATTTACAAAGTGTATGTTTCATATTCATCATTTGTATGTCCTTCATGTACCTTTCTTCAAGTATATTGGTTTATTATAGGCTGTCTAAAGTGTTGGCTAGTGAGGTTTCTATTGAAGTGTCATAATTCCATAGTGTTTTGCTTAAACCTATCTCTTTCTATCCTTCAAGTTGCATGTCTCTTTTTATAGTTCATAAAAAATACTCATTTTTTCAATATTGTCATAGAGTCTGATCTATTCTTGTCCTTATTGGATTCATTAGTAGTCATAAAAGTGTATAAGCTGAGAGTGGATCATTGAACATTCAGTGCATCACCATTTAGACTAGGTTTTATTCCTTTTAGTTTTCTTCCCTTTCCCTTACCCTTGGTATAATTATAGGTTTATGATAATAAATATATTATAATATAAAAGGATATATCCTCATTAAAAACACTAGAGGTCTGACCCAACATTAGGTAACCCATAACCTAGGTTCATTCCTATGTTGGACTAAGTTTGGGTAGAGAACCTAAACAATCCTTTGCTCAATTAGGGTGCAACCTAATCCTCCAATAGTTTCTATAATACTCTATGGGTCATATTATTTTTAGCATATCCAAATTTTAGAGTTAAAAATAATTATTTTCAATAGGGGGAGGCATCCACCATCATTATAAGATAAAAATTCACCAAGTTGAAGAGTTCATATCATCATCAAGATAGCACCTCTCATGACAAGGGTTACTAAAAGGTTAGCTAATAAAGGTTTCAATTTGAATTCATTGATATAACTTATATTTCAAATAAAATATCAATATTTAATAGTAAATGACCTTATCCCCAAAATAAATATTCATCTCCTAGTCATCTTTTTGTTTTAAGTAGTGTAACCCCCTCTATGCAAATGACAAGGCTTAGAATGTAAGTTTTTGTACCCTTAAATGGTTTTTGTACCCTTCAATGGTGGAAACCCTCTTAACCTTCACTAAAATAATGATATCCTTACTACCTATTTGAATATTCCAACATACATTATATGATAAAACTCCACCACCCCTTAGATTACATAGCTAACAATGCAAACCGTTGATCAATACATAACATTACATAAGAAATTATAGCCATGAGACTAATAGCTATATCCTTGAAAATAAAATCCCTAAAATGCTATAGGGGTATAGATCCTATCTAAATAAATAATTAGGATGAGTTTGGTGAGTTCCTAAGTAAACACATTGAGGATATAAGTGACCATGTGTCACTTATTGAACAACTCACCTCAATCAGGAGGGCAACCAAAGAATCTATGGTTGATTTCAAATATAGATTCCAAAATACTTGGGATAGAATCCCTATCATCATTAAAACCACATCCAATTATGATTTTCTTTACTATTTAAGAGCATTATATTCAAAAATTACAGTCATGATCAAATCTATGGGTGGGACAACTCTACCTAAGGCTTATGAGATATCTATAAGGGAAAAAAATTATTTGATACAAGTGGTAAAACTCATACCAAAACCTCTCATTCCACTTTTTCCTGAGCTTCAACTAACCCCACCTAAAATTTATCTAGTTCCCACTCCAACCAATCAAGCCCAACTTGATAATGGTTAAATGTACAAATTTCCAAGGATTGAGATCTTATTGAAGGCACAAAACAATAAGCTAGTGGCTATAGAGAGATAATAATAGACTTCATATAGGCTATACCAAGTTCCCTTTCAATCTTAATACCCTAATTAATCCTAAAATATATCCCCTTACCCATCAAATCAATAAGGCCAATCCCAAATTACTTAAGGTAGATATTATAATAATTACAACCCCACAGTTACAAGTAGATTAGGAGCCTTGGTCCCCATACAAAAAAAGCATACACAAAATGGAAATTAAGAGGGTAGTATAATGAGATATTCATTGTTACAAGTGGATAAATGTATCAAGATCCTAGTTGGCTACATGACCCTTCATTTTAAAACAATGACATAATACCTCCTTAACCATAAGGCCCTCCAATGAATGAAGGTAATATGCTTACCTTGATAACATTAAAAGTTTAAATCTAATAGAAATGGAACATGGTTAAGGCACTAGTTGACACCATGTGTATGAACTTTAAACAAGGGGAGTATATGTTTTAGCATGCAATAGCAAACATGAGATAGACTACACAAAGGGAATATGAACCAATTATAACCCATACAAGGTTTAAGAAAAGGATGTTGGATGTTAATTTTAGGAAACCTAAGGATTATTTAGCATATCTACAATATATTTAGTAGCCTACCCCTTAAAATATAACTAAAAAAGCTCCTACTACTCAATAAATACCTCAACATCATGGGTAGTATTTGAAGTTTCCTTTTATTCCTCATGTCACTCAAGTGTTAGGTGATACTTCTACTTCCAAGGTACAGTTCAAAGGCACTAGTCTTATTTTAAATATTTTATATCATATGAAAAAGGATAACATCATTATGTTTATGTATGATGCTCTATCTATTCTAAGACAGAAAGAGATTCTTTATAAAAAGCTCTCCAAGCCTTCTCATGTGAATGAGATAGTTGATAAGGTGAACATTATCTTTACCAATAGTAGTTAGCTTAGTCAAATTCAAGTTCCTAGTCAAGATCCTAGTCACCAAGTTCATAATGTTATTCATCCCCCTAATGTTGTTAGACCCCCTCCATTCTATTTGGTATTCATCATAGTGGATTGTTTAGTTCACAATTATATGATAGATTCAGGAGCTTCAACCTTAGTTATTCCTAAAGCCGTAATATATAATCTTGAGCTTAAGTATGTACCTAATGAAAAAGGTGTTCTCCATCTAGATGGTTTCCCCACTAAAAGAGTAGGTGTATTTAAATATTTTAAGATCACTTTGGTAGCAAGCCCAAATTGTATCGTCACTCAAGATGTAATTGTTGTAGACCTACTACCATAATTTCCCCTACACATATCTAGGGACTTTACTACAAAAATTGGGGGTTATCTGTCCTATAACTAGTCATACATGGTTTTCAAGACTAGATATAAGACTAGGGCCACTAATAGGTCATATCATTTCTCTAGGTTCCATCTAGATCCCTATATGTCTAACCTTGAAAATGTCAATTGTACCATATTAGATGAGGATGAAAATTCTAGTGAGAAAGAGCCTCATAACTATATTGAAGGCATTTTAGACATATAATTGGATGAATGGGTAGTTGATAATCATGGATTTGATCCCTACACCAATATTTATGAAGCAAGATTAGTGGTGTATTATATGCATGAGAAGGGTGTTATTATACCTTACCTAACTAACACCACTAAATAGAAAGATAGTCTATGGAATTTATTCTTTGATGGATCAAGGTAAAATAATGATAGTGAAGCTATATCCATGTGGTTTCACCATAAAATCATAAGTAATAATCAACTGTAAGAATTCAATTTAGTTACACTTCAAACATAGCTAAATTTGAGGATCTTTTACATGGTTATTAAGAGGCAAGAAGAAGAGGTGTCAAACTTATTCAAGTCAAGGGTGATAGTAAGGTTGTAGTGCAACAAGTGAGAGGCATAAGTACAATTAAGAAACATCATTTGAAAGCTTACAATCATCATGTATGGGATCTCATAGAGGACTTATTAGCATTCAACATACAATCCATACCAAGAGAGGCAAATCAACATGTAGATAGGCTTGTAATCATTGGATCTCAGTATGAGGTTGTAAAAGGAGTAAAAGGAAACTAGAGTCAAGAAAAGATCAAGGTCATATGCAAGATATTTTTACTTTGAAATTAGGTGAGTTGGAAGATTTTTGATAATGATGACCAAATTATATGTTTTTTGATGAAGGAGACATAGTTCTTCCATAAAAATAAAAATAAATTCTAGCATTAATATGATTATCAAATAGTAAAATTGAGATATAACAAGTTACCTAAGGGTATTATAACATTATAAATTATATTTAATGAATATGACCAAGTGAGAAGAGGAAAGGCATGTATCTTAGCCAAGGAGGAACATTATGAAAGGATAGAGAACTTCAAAGATAAATTTTTGAAGTTAAAAAATATTAACATATCATAAGAGAGATATGAATTAATTATTTTATACAAGATTTATCTGATGTATTTTCATGGTAATATAAGGATTTGAAGGGTTTTGACCCTAAACTTACATAACAAACAATTGTACTAGAGAGAAATGCAAAACTAGTCAAGCAAAAATAAAGGCCTATCAACCCAAAAGTAGAGGAATTGATGAGAAGGGAGATATTTAAGTTGATTAAATCAAAGATATTATTTTTTTTTAAACATTCCTCATGGGTGGAAAACCTTTTTCTAGTAAGGAAGAATAATGGGGAAATACAATTATGTGTTGACTTTAGGGACCTCAATAAAGTGTCCCTAAAAGACCATTACCCACTGCCCTCAATGGATCAAATTCTTCAAAAGGTGGTAGGTTCTCATATATTATCATATATTGATGGATACTCTTGTTATAATAAAATTATGGTCAAGGAATAATATAGGCATAAGACTACCTTCACCACAAAGTGGGGCACTTATGCATATATGAAAATTCTATTTGGGCTATCCAATGATGGATAAACTTTCCAAAGGGAAATAGATGTTGATTTTGAAGGTTTGATTAGTGAAATGGTGCTCATATACCTATATGACATCACTTTTTTCTCAAAGGACTTAATTGATCACATTGCCCACTTAAGGTTAGTATTTGAGAGATGCAAATAATTTGGTGTGTCATTGGATCCTAAAAAATGTATATTTAGTGTTCATGAAGGAAGGTTATTAGGCCATGTAGTGTCCAAGGATTGTCTTTCCATATATCCTAAAAGATTTGATTCCATCTTATCCTTACCATTTCCCAAGCAAAATAAGGGTTTATAGATTTTTTTAGGAAAGATTAATTGTATAAGAAGGCTTATCCTAGGCTTTATAGAACTAGTCAAGCCTCTTACTCACAAGTTAAGAAAATGCAAGGAGTTTACATGGAATAAAAAAGGTAAGATGAGTTTTGGAGCCATTAAGGAGGCCATATCTCATGCCCCTACACTTATTAATCCTTATTTTAACACAATTATACTTGTATGCCTTCTCTACATTGATGTAATCTCTGCCATGTTGATGCAACAGAATGTGCAAGGTTTGGAATAGCCTATTACTTTCTTCAATTAGCACTTAGAGGGGTATGAGGAGAGGTATATATTTGTGTAGAAACATGTACTTGAAGTAGTGACAAGTTTGAATAAATTTAGGCACATGGTCTCCAAAATTAATATCATACTTATGGTAGTACCCAAAAGTAATAAAAATCTTATACTCAACAAAGACCTCCATTAGAAAAGAACTAGATGGGTGGAAAAATCCACGGAGCATGACATTGAAGTTATAATTAAAAAAATTGTAAGGGATAGAGGGTTATGAAAAAACCTTGTATTAGAGGTAAAACAAGATAAATATCAAGTGTTGATAGTCTATGACATCTAATAAGCAACTGCAAGCAACACACCTTTTAGTTGGACAATTGATATACTCAAATTTCTTAAGTTAGGCTAATGTACAATGGGACTAGATAGAGCCAAGAGAAGGAAATTTAGGTTAAAAAGTATATCTTATGTCTTTATAGACGGATTAATTTTTAAGAGAGACATAAGAGTCATGTTTTTGAGGTATGTGGATTTATACCAAATAGACAAGCTACTTGAGTAGTTCCATGATGATCTAGATGGTGGGCACATTGATACCAAGACCAAAACCTCTAATATCATTAGGGATAGGTAATTTTGGTGAAATTTTTTTATATATGAACACTCTTGGGTAAGGAAATTCCCAAAATGTGTAATGTTTGTTGGCAAGAAGAAAATGGGTACCCTTCCCTTGAAACCCATACAAGTAGAACAAACTTTCATGTAATGCAGCTTTGATTTCATAAGGATGATTCACCCCCTTCAAGTAAAGGACATAAATTTATCATTATAGATACAAACTAATTTATAAGGTGGGTTGAATAAACTATCCTCAAGAAATCTAATGAAGATTATGTTATAGAATTTTATTATAGCCTTATGTATAAATTTGGTGTGCCTTCTACAATCATCTACGATGATGCATTAGCATTATAAAAACAAGGTATTTGAGTGGGATATTTCACATGGAATTTATCTCAAGGCATCCTATAACTATTACCCATAATGCAATGGAATATTAAAGTCCACAAATAAGAACTTGTTGAGGATTATCAAGAGAACTATAGGAGATGGTCAAAGCAAGTGGCATACTAGACTAAAGAATATCCTATGGGAAAATAGAGTGACACCTAAGAAATATATTGGATTATCTGCATACCTTCTTGTCTATGGGAAAGAAGCGAAACTTATTATATCTCTTAAAATTCCTACATTAGAGCTTTCACATAAAATTGAGCTCTTAGAGAATGATGCTATGTAGATAAGGTTGAATGAGCTAAGATAGATTAAGGAGATAAGGGAAACTAATATTCCCATTATTTGGTCTAATAAACACCAAGTGAATAGGTCATTTGACAAGATAGATTCCTCAAATAAATTCCAACAAAGTGATATAGTCCTCAAATCAGATGAGGACCATGAAAAACTAGGAAATCACTCCAAGTTTGATAGTATTTAGAGTGGTCCTTAGGTTATCATAGGTTGCAAGGAAAAAACTGCCTTTAAGATTTCTAGTTTGAATGGAGAGATACTTCCCACCCTTGTAAATGGGAGGTATATTAAATTCTTCTACTAGTGTTATCTCATTATCTTTGTACATAGGTAGATATGTTTGTCTTTACCTCTAAGGGGTCTTGCACATTTCTCTATTTGTTATTTTTATGTTGTTAGGTGTGTTGTTTAGTGTTAGTTTGTTGATTTTTTGTGTCTATTTGTGTATTATTTCTACTAAAATTCTTTGAGGTTTCAATATTATAATTCAATCTAAATTTTCATCATCTTATGCTTCTTTGTTAATTCACCTTGTCATAGAAATGTCTAGGTTCCATGACCAACAAGCTAGTTAATCCATCAGAGTTACCAAAAATGTTAACATGTTGGCCTTACAAGACAAAATATCAACCCATATCATTTTAATCTTTAATGATCATTGCCTCATCTTGATTTTCTATCCCTCATAGTTTCCTTGTTTTAAATAAAAAATGACTAACATAAATGCTATAGGAGCCAGATCATCATTGAAACATCATCTAGAAGCAATTTGGTTGAAGGTTATATGTGTGGGGATATCAAATTCAAAAATCATTAATTAACCATTTTAATTCAAATATTATTTATTCTAAACACATTGTTGACAAGTGTCAAGATATTGATTACCCATATGAAGATCTAATGTCAAATGGTGACTGACAATACTAGTGTGTCCAAGATGATCAATGGTGCACAATCCATCATACCAAATTAGATCAATGGCACATAAGGAGTAAACAGGTAAAAATGTACCTAGAACAAGATCAATGGTCTATGTTCAATCAGATAAAAATATCTAATGAAGAATGCTTAATCATGCATTCAAAGATCAATGGTGAGGATCAAGTCAAAATGTCAAAGGATCCTAAGATTAAACACATCAATAATTAGTGTCATGATCATAGTGACTTAATAGATCAATGGTGTACATTTGATTAATAAAAACAAATATCAATGGCATGCATTCACTAATTAGACGAGATCAATAGTGTGAGCAAGGTCAAAAAGTTAAGGAGAATAAATTAAATGTGAGGCCACCACATGACACTTGCACAAAAGCAAATGAAGCTAAAAAAATGATCTTGAAAAAGGATTTATCATTGATAAATAACATGATCAAATAGCCTAGATCAATATTAATGGCTGATATTAAAAGTTAAAGCCTTGAGACTTTAAATGGAGATCAAATATGATTGAGGTTAAACTAGGAGAAATGTTTTGAAGGGATATGACACCATTATATCTCAATAAAATAAAATAAATTAGATGCAATCATATAATAAATATTTCTAATAATGAGGCTCTATTCCCATTAAATTTGAGATGTATGATAGGATTTTTAAATTTAATATAGTCTAGAATAAAGCTATGCGATCTGTAGATATTCATTGATATAATGAATACATGAAAAACAATAAATTAGATTAGTTTTCAATATATAATAAAGACCTATGATCAAAATTTATAGTAGGGATAGATATATGGTTATGTAGAAATGTCTCATCCTTTGAAATAGTCTTGTCTTTGACAAATGGGTACCTACAACTTCTTAAGGAAGATATAGTCATGACTCTATAATATAAATAGATATGAGGATTTAATCCTTATAGTGAAGGAAATTAATGTAGATGAGATTGAGAAGGATTAATGTGTTGGGGGTGGTTACTTAATGTAGTGGTATTGACCTTCATGATCCATCATTCCATGCCAAGAAAAGACACAGTGTCATTAATGTATGGAAGGGCTTGATGAAGTTTTAAGGAGTTATTATGACTACATCCAGTGGTAATCTCAACCTTCATCATTATGAACTTTCTCCATTTTCCCATACATCCCTTCACCTCTCTCATCTCATTATTCTATAAATTCATGATTTGATCTCTTGATTTTGATTACTTAGCTTGATATACTAAAGTTCTACTAAATTCACTTTGTAAAACTCTTTTGAAGCAATATAATACATCTCATATTATAGTTTAATGCTAAGTGTGATTTATTAAATTTTTATTTATAGAGTGTATATTTCCAATTCATCATTTGTATGCCCTTCATGTACCTTGCTTCAATTGTATTAGTTTCTTATAGGTTGTGTGAATTGTGTGCTAGTGAGGTTTCCCTTGAAGTGTCATAATTCCACAGTGTTTTGCTTAAACATATTTATTTCTATCCATCAAGTTGTAGGTCTCTTTTCAATATTCATAAAAAATAATCATGTTTTCAACCTTATCATAGATTTTGATTAGTTCTTATCCTAATTGTATCATTAGTAGTCATAAAAGTGTCTAAGTTGATAGTGGATCATTAAACATTTGGTGCATCACCATTTAGGCTAGGTTTTATTCCTTTTAGATTTATTCCCTTTCCATTTTCATTGGTATAAGTATAGGTTTAAGATAATAACTATATTATCATATTATAGGAGCTAGCCTCATTAAAAACCCTATAATTTTGACCCAACATTAGGTAATCCATAGCCTAGGGTCATTCCCATATTGGATTAGGTTTGATTAGAGGACTTAAACAATCCTTTGCTCAATTAGGGTGGATACTAAGCCTCTAAGAGGCACATATATACACAATAAGGTGTTTAGGATGTCTATTACAGCCTACTAACACACAATCAATTCTTGCTCATTATTGGAAATATTGTCATTGATGTCAAAGGTCTAACATTGTTAGTGATAAAGGCCCCATTGCATTTAATATTGTTTTAAATATTCATATCTTGGATAATGTGTGTTAATATTTATTTAATACTTATGAATATATTTTTCATTACATATAAGTCAAAAGAGGGCCCATGGAGAAGTCAAATATTCATGGGGTAAAAGATGAAAGAGGAATGGGATGCATTTTCTCATGAAGAGTCGTCTTGAGGAATTCCAAGAGTCACCATGTGAAGACAAAATAGGTATGGCACATTTTTCCATGAAGGGACACTTTGATAAATATGAAAATTCACCAAGATAAAGACAAAAGAGGAAAGGATGATTTTACTTATGAAGGGTCACCATATTACTTTTCAAATGCAAGGATATGAAGGGTCATGCAAGTTTGGCACCATTTTCCATGAGGATTGAAGGGTCACAAAGGGTGAATGCCAAAGGTCATTTAGAAAGATATAAATAAAGGCTTGAGAGGCCATTTGAGATATGCAAGAGAGTGTATGGTTTTTATTTGTTTGTTAAGAGAGAAAAGTAGGAGATATTGTAGAGTTTTATCATTTGTTGAGTAAGTAACATTGAAAGATACTTGTGTTTTATACACAAGAGGGGTTGGTAATACTATGGGTTGGTTCTCAAAAATCTTTTTAAGGGGTTGGTGCTCCTAAAAGTTGGTTCTCATTAATATACTTGAGATTGTTCTCCATGGTTTTTCCCACTTTGGATTTCCATGTAAAAATATGGTGGCTCTCTCTCTCTCTCTTGTGTGGTGTAAATTATTATTTTAATTTTATTGCATATCTTGAATGTATGATTGAGTGTTTAAAGAAAAGAAATCATATTAAGAAAAATATATATAATATATTGATTCACCCCCCTCTTAGTATATTTCATGCTTGACAATTGGTATCAGAGTAGGTTCATTTTGAAAAAGTTTTACAGCTTGAAGGAAGATTAGGAAAGCATGATGGCTGGATCACATGAAGGATTTTCTACAAATAAGGCACCTTTGTTTGATGGGACAAATTATGTTTTTTGGAGCATAAGGATGAATACTTATTTTATGGCCCTTGGATTTGACATATGGCAAGAAGTGGTGGAGGAATATGAAGAGCCACAAACACTTGTAACTACTCTTGTAGAAAAGAAGGTAAGTGAAAATAATGCTAAAGCTTTAAATGCTATTTTAAGTGGTTTATGTGAATCTGAATTTTTTAAAGTTATGCAATGTAAATATGCTCATGAAACTTGGGTAAAACTTGAGAATATTTACAAAGGTGATGGAAAGGTTTAGAAAACTAAGCTTTAGACTTTCAAAAGATATTTTGAGAGTTTGAATATGGAAGAAGAAAATATAGCAAGTTATCTCTTGTATGTTGATCAAATAGTTAATCAGATTTAAGGTATTAGAGAAATTTTAGAAGAATCAGCTATGGTTTAAAAGGTTTTGAGATCTCTACCATTGAGATATGATGAAAAAAAATTAGTAATTGAGAGATGAAGAATTTATCTAAGCTAAAGATGGATGAGATTCATGGTATTTTTATGGCATATGAGATGTGGACTGAAAAAGATAAAACCTAAAAGAAAGAAGTAGCCTTCATGACATCAAAGAAAGAGAAGGCTAAAATTAAAGAATCAAGTGATAATTATAACAATGATGAAGATGACAATGGAGCTCTATTCATTTGCAAGCCATAAATGGCATAGGTAAATATTAAGGAAAATTACCTTTTAAATGTTTTAATTATGGAAAGATTGGACATTTTGTAGCTAAATTCCCAAATAAGGGTAATGATGACAATGAATAAGGAAATTATACATACAAGAAGAATTTCAAAGGAAAATTCAAGAATTATTTTGAGAAGAAGAGTTTGTATTCTAAATATTCTAGCTCAGCTGAAGATAGTGGAATCAGTGACACAGAAGAAGAGATTTTATTCATGACCAAACATGAAGATGCCTTTGAAACCAAAAGTATAGATGATCAAGAAGAAGAACATGATGAAGCTTAAGTGAATCTAGAAAGAGAAATCATTTGTGCCTTATAAGAGTTAAAATATCTTGAAAATAATAATCAGATATTAAAACTCTAGATCGAGAAAAATGAAAAGGAATCAAAGGAAATAATTCAAGATATACAATCACACTTTGAAGAAGCCAAGAAGAATGAAGAATATCTAAAGACACAATTGAAAATAGTAAGTAAATAATGTGAAAGGTATGTTATTGAAATTGCTTCTTTAAAAGTAGATATTGAGAAAACAAATTAAGTAATCAATGATAGAGCAACCAATGATTCAAAATTTGAGAATAACACTAATATGTTGAATAACATATTAGAAAATAAAAGATCAATGTCAAATAAGATAGGTATTGGATTTGGAAAAGAGAAAGAGGAGGTCATTACTTTCATAGACAAGGAAAAAAGAAAGAGCTATGCTAAATCTCTTACAAAAGAATAAATAAAAAGGGAAGAAGTTTAGAATATAGAGGACGTCCCAAACAAAGAAGGCTAGAGGGAAAAAAGTTACAAAAGGCAATCTAGTTAGAGATACACAAATAGGTCCTATTTTTATGGTTACTATTTTTATTGCAATGGCTATGGTCATAATAAATTAGAATGTCAAAAAAGAGCTAACAGTTTTAGAAATAAGGAAAAGGAAATTCATACAGAGTAAAGTAAAAGCCATAGCGCTTTTGGTCATCTATCAAGATTTAATAAAGAGGACATAATATGTTTCAAGTATAAAAAATTTAGACATATAACCTAGTAATTTAGAATTGTGTTTGATTTAGTCAAGAAGGACCAGAGTTTCAAGGCTCCATTCATCAAGAATAAAGTTTAGATAGATTCATGGCAAAAGAAATAACTTGAAAAATCTATGTTGGTGTAGACAACTTTACATACAAGAAATGAAGAAAATCCATGGTTCATTGATAGTGGATTTTTTAGGCACATGATAAGAGACAAGATAAATTTCATAACCTTGAAGAAGATCAATGGTGGTATATTAAAATTTAGAGACAATACTACTACCAAAATTACTGGAAACTGTACACTAAGTTTGGATAATGGTAGAAGTAAAACTGAAAATGTTTTATATGTAGAAGGTCTTAAGCATTATCTATTGTGTGTAATTCAAACGTGTGATTAGGGTCACACACTAAATTTTTGTGTAGAAGGTTGTGAAACTAGAAGAAAATATTCAGATATGTTGGTTGTAGATGCTTATAGAACATGCAATAATTTCTATATGCTATCAGACATCAAAGGTCAAAGATATTGTTTGAGTTAGATTGAAGAAAGTTGGATATAGCACAAGAGAATGGGGCACATAAATTTTTACAATCTTGTCAACATAAGTAAGAATCAGGAAGTAATAAATCTTTCAAATATTACAAAGCCATACAATATGTTTTGTGAACCTTGTCAACATGGGAAGCAGGTTAGAAGGTGGTTCAGAATAAAAGAATACTCGACTACTCAGATGCTAGATCTTGTTCACAGTGATCTATGTGGACCTATGATAACTCAAATTACTAAAGGTGATAAGTATTTCATGTTCCTTATTGATGATTTTTCAAGTATGACTTGGGTAATGTTTTTTTTAAAAAAAATCAGAAGCTTTCAAACATTTCAAAGCATTAGTTGAGAATGAAACCAGTTTGAAGATTAAGTGTCTAAGATCATATCAAGGATTAAAATTCATGTCAGATCAATTTATTGAGTTTTTTAAAGACCATGGAATAAAGAGACATTATTTAGTAGCTAGAACTCCACAACAAAATGGAGTAGTTCAATAGAAAAATAGAATAGTTCAAGAGATGGCAAGGATAATGCTAAATAAATCCAAGATATTAAATAAATATTAGAGTGAGGCAGTTGCTACAACAATACATATTTAGAAAAGAGAATTATTGAGAGTCAATAGTGATAAGACTCCTTATGAGCTATGGAAAGATAGTTGATTATTTTAGAGTTTTCAGTAGAATATGCTTCATAAAGAGAACATATGAAAAACTTGGTAAGTTTGAATCCAGACAAAATGAATGTATATTTATTGGTTATTATTGAAAAATTAAAGCTTATAAATGTTATTAAAAAATAACCAAGATTTTTTTTAAAAGTGTAAGTGTTAGGATAGTAGAAGATGGAACACAAAGAATTATTGATCCAATAGACATTATTGAAATCATTAAAGAGGAAGGTTTTAAAGAATCAAATGAAGAAGAGAAGGAGAAAAATAAAACCAAAACTCCATCCAAATATGTTTAGAGAAATCATAATGAAAGTGACATCATCAGGGACATAAATGAAGGAATTCACACTAGAAGAATGATGGTAAGTGAATCTGAGCAAGTTAATTTTTCTTTGTTATCCAAAATTCAGCCTAGAACTTTTTTAGAAGCTAGACATGATAAGAATTGGGTTAAGGCTATGAATGAAGAATTAAATTAGATAGAAAATAATGATGCTTTGGAATTAGTTCCTAGACTAAAAGGTCACAATGTGATAGGAACAAAATGGGTTTATAGAAATAAGTTGAACGAAAATGGAGAAGTGACCAAAAATAAAGCAAGATTAGTATGTAAAGGATATGCTTAGATTGAGGGAATAGATTTTAAAGAAACTTTTGCACTAGTGACAACATTAGAGGCTATTAGAATGTTTCTTGCATATGTAGTGTTTAAATTTTTTAAAGTGTTTCAGATGGATGTCAAATCTACCTTCCTAAATGGGAATCTAGAAGGAGGTCTACATTGAGCAGTCTGAGGGATTTATTCTCTCAAATATTAGTATCCATGTATGTATATTGAAGAAATCATTGTATGGATCGAAATAAGCTCCCAGAGCTTGGTATACAAGACTTGATAAGTAGCTACAGGATTAAGGTTTCAAAAGAGGATTTGTTGATAGTAATCTCTACATCAAAATAAAAGGTGAGCATCAATTGATTGTTATGGTATATGTTGATGATATCATTTTTGGAGGAAATATTAAAAAGCTGACAAAAGAATTTTTTGATAATATGCAAAAATAATTTGAGATGTCTATACTTGGAGAATTGTCATTTTTCTTAGGATTGCAAATATTTCAGTTAGATAAAGGAATTTTCATTTCTCAAAGTAAATATGCCAAGGAAATGTTAAAGAAATTTGGTTTTGAGGATTGTGCACTAGTTGGCACACCAATGTGTATAGGAAATAAGGTGAGAAATGATGAAGATTCACTTGTTATAGATCAATATTTGTATAGATCTATGATTGGTAGTCTTTTATATTTGACAATATTGAGGCCAAATATCATGCATGCATTAGGTATGGTTGAAAGATATCAGTCATATACAAAAGATAGTCATGTTCAGTTAGTGAAAAGAATATTTAGATATATCAAGGGGACATTGGATTATGGAATATGGTATCCCATCGGTAGAGATTTCACTTTGGTTGCTTATATAGGTTCAGATTGAGTAGGATGCTTTGATGACAAAAAGAGTACAAATGGAGGAGCTTTCTTCCTTGGTGATATCTTAGTATCATGGCTAAGTAAGAAGAATAATTTAGTATCACTGTTTACAGCTGAAGCAAAATATATTGCAGCAGTATTATGTTGTACCTAAGTGCTTTGGATGAAGTGAACTTTGGAAGATATCAAGGTAAATTATGATGACCCTATTTATATTTTTTTAATAATATAAGTGTTATAAATATTTTGAAGAATCATGTGATGCATTCAAGAACAAAACATATTCCCATTAGATATCACTTCTTGAGAGATCAAGTTGCAGATCAATAGGTTAAGATGGAGTATATCAATACTACAAATTTAATTGTAGATATTTTTACAAAGGCACTACCAAAAGAAACATTTGATTATCTACGAGAGAAGTTGGGAGTAATCTCTTTTACTTCCTACCATTGAGGTTTAACATCAGTTGAGGGGGAGCTAAGTGTTAGCTCCAAATAGGCCCTTTTCCATTTATGCCAAAGGGGGAGAATAATAGGTATATGTACAGGTGGAAAAATAGGTATAAGGAACAGATATAGGTTGCTGCTATAAAGGGGAGTTACTATATGTTTTTCAAATGGTAGTATGTGTAGGTTTCAGGATGTGGTAATTTTATTTTGAGGTTTCCATCAATGACAAAGGGGGAGATTATTAGAAATATTGTCATTGATGTCAAAGGTCTATCATTATTGGTCATAAATTCCCCATTGCATTTAATGGTATTTTTAATATTCATATCTTGGCTAATGTGTGTTAATATTTATTAATATATTTTTGGTTGCATATCATTCAAAAGAGGGCCCATGGAGAAGTCAAAGAGTCATGGGGTAAAACATGAAAGAGGAATGGGACACATTTTCTCATGAAGATTCATCTTGAGAAATTCTAAGAGTCACCATGTGAAGACAAAAGAGGTATGGCACATTTTTCCATGAAGGGACACTTTGAGGAATATGAAAATTTTCCAAGATAAAGACAAAAGAGGAAAGGATTCTTTTGTTTATGAAGGGTCACCATATGACTCTTAAAATGCAAGGATATGAAAGGTCATGCAAGTTTGGCACCATTTTCCATGAGGATTGAAGGGTCATAAAGGGTGAATTCCAAAGGTCATTTGTAAAGTTATATATAAAGGCTTGAGAAGCCATTTTTGATATGTAATAGAGTGCATGGTTTGTATTTTTTTTCAAAGAGATAAAATTTGGCAATATTGTAGAGTTTTATCATTTATTGAGTAAGAAACATTGAGAGATAGTTGTGTTTTATACACAAGAGGGATTGGTGCTCCTGTGGGTTGGTGCTCATGAATCTTTGTAAGGGGTTGGTACTCACAAATAGTTGTTGTGTTGGTGCTCCACAAAGGGGTTGGTGCTCTTGTAAGTTGGTGCTTGAAAACTTTGTATTTTGAGTTGGTGCTCATTCATATACTTGAGATTGTTCTCCATGGTTTTTCACTCTTTGGGTTTCCATGTATAAATTTGCTCTCTCTCTCTCTCTCTCTCTCTCTCTCTCGTGTGTTGTAAATTATTATTTTACTTTTATTACATATATTAAATGTATGATTAAGTGGTTAAAAAAAAGAAATCAGATTAAGAAAAAGATATATAATATTCTGATTCACCCCCCTCTCAATATATTTCTTCCTTAAGACTCATATCATACTTACAAAGATAACTAAGGTTTGCACATCAAATTAAGATTTCTAGGTACAATACATAACTATATGTTTTAGCCAAGTAGGAATAAAACATATTGACATAGGCATAGGTGCTCCCTAAAAATATGAAAATTCCCACAAAGGGGATATTAGTGCCATGTTTAGGAAACTACACATATATGGTGTTACTTTCCAAACTGGGTGTTATTGTCCAGTGAGAAGATGAATACTAGAATCCTGTTGACGACACAAACTACTATCCAAATCTCAAATTTCATAACCCATATCATCATTATTCAAGTTTCAAATAAGTCTCTATTTATCCCTATTTTTTATATAAATTAAAAACAATTGAAAGGTCATAAAAACTTTGTACCTTAACTATTATAATTTGTTTCACTAATTTAGGCATCTCAACCCTTTAACCAAACATAGGAATTAATTGTGTAAAACCCTAAAAGGTTTAATCAATTTATTATAAAGTTGAAAATGTTAAACTTAATATTAAAAAGTGCAATAAGGAGGTTTTTGGAAATATATTCAAATAAAATGTGAATATAATGAATGAATTTTAAAAAAATAAAGGCATGTCCCATAATCTCTTCCAAAAAAATTTTAAAAAAACTTGATTAATGAATTCCACTCTATTTAACCTAAATAACATGCTTTATGGATGTATAAATATATAAACATAGGTATTTATGAAGGAGATAAAAATTATAATATCTTCCACATCTTGACTATCAAATGAAGGTATTTGAACAAGATAAGTGTTTTGAGTGTGAATTATGGCTCTCAATGTGTGGAGTTTATATCTATCAAAGAAGAAACAATGTCAATTTTCAAGGAACTTCTATCTGGGGATGTACATCTCTAATAAACAAAGGATGAAATGACCCCAATTATGTTCTTGAGCATCATTGAGTCAAATTTATAGCAATATATGGTTTCCCAAACCAATGTTTGAAGAAGTGAAGTTTGTGGTGTTTTTAATGTAGGGGGACAAAGCCTTGAGACTAAATGTTTTCCCACTCTCTTCTTCTATTTATATTTTGGAAGATCATTTAGTGGAGAAAGTAGAAGAATTTACTCATTATAATTTTTTTCAAAAAAAAATAACAATATTTTCCTCATCCTCATAACATATTTAGTGGGGGGTAAAGATTTTAAAGAATTTATACCTATTAGTCATTACAACACTATTTACAATATTTTATCAAAATTTATAGCTATAAGAATTCATACCTTTATTCCTAAAATTATATTTATCCATGAAGAGACTTTCTATTTTGTATACATATTATGGATTTCATGGTTACTATCCATGAATCCCTTCATTCTATTCATAATTTCAATAGATCTGGGATGTTCCCCAAACTTGAGATGAACAAGGCCTATGACATAGTCTCATGAAGATTTTTTAAAGAATATTCATGAGAAACATGGGTTCCATCAAATTTTATTAAAATAATATATTATTTTATATACACACTCATGTTTTTTATCTTAATAAATGTTTTTTTAACCTAGTTCTTTTCAGCTAAAATGGGCTTAAGATAGGGTGAACCCATTTCACCTTATCTCTTAATCAAGATAACAAAATGTTTGCAAAAAAGTTTCAATAAATTTATGGATAGCTTTGTTTTAGATGTTTTCAAGTTTCTCATAACATCTCAATTTCTCAAAAAACATTTGTGGATAACACATTCATCCTAGGGGATGTTAATGTTTAAGAAGTGAAAGTTATCAAAATTTTAATTTTATATTGTGTATAAATTTCAAGCTAATGCATTAATATGGACAAAAGTTATATTTTATTCCTTATCACTCCCGTCTCTAGAAAACATATAATCTCAAACATTCTTAATTTTCAAAATTAAGTCTTTTTATTTACCTCTTTAGGTATACCACTTTTTAAAGGTAGATTGGATTTCAATTACTAGAATCCATATTGGATAGATTTTAAACCAAATTGGTTGGTTATAAAGGTTGTCTCCTCTCCCAAGATAGAAAATTATAGATCCTAAAGAGATCATTACATACTCTCCAAGGAAAATATTATATCTTATATCCTTGTTTAAGGTTCCAAGGAAAATATTAAATACAATCGAGTAAATATAGAAAAGGTTTCTATGGGAAAGGGTGGAATAGAATAATATATTTCACTTGGTGGTTTGGAATAAGGTTTGATTACCAAAATCCTATGGTGGAACATGCTTTAGAAAATAAAATATATGAATAAATATCTTCTTATAAAATTGGACGGAGATTCCTAAAGGAGGATAACTTATGGATAACTACTATTAAGGCCAAATTTCTTAGGGATAAAGAAGAAAATCCATTTATTAACCTAGAGTAAACTAGTCTTAGATTTTATTTTTGGAATAATATCATTAAAATCGTAACCTTGTTGGGAAAGGGGTGTAAATGGAATGGGTAGGATGGAAATAAATTGGTGTTTTGAGATATAACATGCTTTCTTAGTGAGCATTTGAGCATTACTAACCTAGGGAAATTTATAGCACCTATAATCACATAATATTAGGGGGAAATTTATTGATTATATTTAATTCATCGATGGAATAAAATCATGGATTGATATGAAAATATATTATTCCAATCAAAATGAGATAGTGGGTCCTTTTTCTATCCAAGAGTTGTTAACTAGGTTCTAAATTTGTTAAACACCAAAAGAGGATGAACTGATATGGGAAGGTTATAAGGATGAGGATGATAAGGATAAATATGGTAACCTTGTGTATTTTAATCTAATTTTGGATGGATTCCCTTGGATTTTTATTTATAACCATGATCTAATTCATAAAGATAACCTCTTGTTTTGGTTATATGTCTAAAATAAGATCATTCCCATGGATAACCTTTCCAAGATAGGCTTCATCCTTCCTAACATATGTGTTATTTATGAAGTTAATTATAATTTTATCTTGATATACACACATCAATTAATGTTTAATCAAAGAACATTCTCTTGTGACCATTACACACTTAGTTCTAGAACTATCTTAGGTCCCCTTGTGATCACTTTCAAACACCTTTTGCGTGGAAGACTCACTCTTCTAAGTTGATAAATTACCCTTAAGTATACTCCTCTATAATATTATCATCATTATTAATATTTTAATCCCTAACTAACACTCAACATGATCAAATTACCCATTGGACTATAGTTCCCTTTGGGAATATAATGCACCACTCTAGTGTTTGTGTCCCCTATTTGTCTTCCCATAAAATAATGAATAATTTACAAATTCAGAAGTTATGGAAAAATCATACCATGTCCCTAGTGACCCCCATTAAAATAAATTTCAAGGATATGACTACATAAACAAATTTAAGATCATTTTACACACAAGAGGCTTCCACATTAAAAATTGTCATAATCATAATTTCACATTAAGAGTAAAGCACCCATTTCTCCCAATTCTAATTTCATACAACCTTAGTAAGTAAGAGCTCAAATATTAATACATATTCTAGGTCATAATTCATGGTCAATCCACTTAATCACATAAATATTTCACAAACATCTAGTAATTTTCACAATTTATTCACACACCACCATATTTGGGATAACAACATGAATTTTGATCCTTCTTCAGAGTATTGGTATGTAGGAAATGTTCAACATGTAGGGTGTTGAGGTCCTACCCAAATTCAACCTTAAACTATTTTTCACCCATTGATTTTCATTTTTATTCACATGTAAAAGAGTTAGGGTTTTTAAGGAAAATCAATCTTGTAGTAGTATCCATAATTATTGTAAGCTCTAACTCTATATACATGCTCTGTAGATGAAGACATAGAGAACTCAAAAACCTTGATTTCATCACTATAAGTGGACATGATTTCCACCCATCTAGCATCGAAACTATGGGGTTATTGTTTAGGCCTTGATCTAGGACTATATCCTTAATCATAGTCAACATATAGCTGCACTAAACAAGTTTCATCATGTTATTCAATTTATAACACTATTTTCAAGTTAAGTCATTGTTATATATTGTAATTTTTTATTTTTAGTAAGTTTCTAAAATTTCATAGTTTAAAATTAGTGACTAGTTGATATTTATATATTATTACCTTTTATTTTACACATTAGTTTTTCATGTAAGGTTTCATATTATCCTAAATTGGAAAAAACATATTGGTGAACCCATGTATTATTTAAATGTTTCCAAATCCTACCCATAGATGTGGATAAGGTTTGTATACTTATTAGTAATGTTTTAATTTTTATGTTTTAGGATTTTTAGTTTTGTTAAATTTAATAATACTTTAAATATTTCATCATTTTAGTTTTCTTAGCATATAAGTTTAGAAAATTATTTTTTCCTACTTTAGCCATGGTATTATAACAATTTTTTTCCAAGTTGAATATTTTAAAATTTACATAAATCAATCCATAATTACATAACAATGAAATAATTTTGATGACATAGATAAGATAAAATTAAAATCATCTCACTCAAATAATAAGGATATGCAAGGTGAATTTATCAAAGTTATTAGAGAGGAACTTAAGAAATTATTTTATGGACAATCATCCGATACTTTAACCCTACTAATCCATTGGATACAAATTTTATACCATATTCCATAATGTGGGAACTCCTGGGATTCATAATATTACTATGCCATTGGAAACACTACCTTTAATTAACACACTTTATTCTTCTCTTGATGTAAAATCCCTTAGGTGAGAGATTCAATCTTTGTAAACTAAGGTGTTAGATTTGGATCAAGGTTATTTGAAACCTAATTAGGCACTAGGTCATCATGTTTTACTACACACTCCATTAACACATCTTATTACATTATATCCCATACCTAATAGGTTTTTGGCATCCAGGCTTACACTATATGATGGAAAGGGTAACCTTGAGTAACATCTCAAATCATTTTAGGCAACATGTTTGGACCAGACATACAATGATAAATTATTGACTAAGTTATTTCCTAGAAGTCTTAAAGATTATTCACTAAAATGGTTTCATTATTTACCACACCAATTTTTTCATGCATTCAATCGATTGGACAATATGTTTCTATCACTTTTTTTAATTAACATCAGTGAGAAAATTTCCTATGCTCAGATTTCTCTATTCAAAATAATATATAATGAGACTATCATTGAAAAATTATTTATATACAATACCATATTATCCAAAATGACATATCATATGGCTAATATATACTTACACAACATCTTTAATAAAAATTTACATCCATCCTTGCATGAATATATTATGTTTAATAAATTTATTTCATTCATATATTTGTGCCATAAAATAGAGGAAAGACTAGTTATAGTTTGGAAATGAACAAGATTAAGTATACAACCAATTCAACATCACATACAAATAGTTAAAGTAATCTACCATACACAGTAAGGTTAAATCATAATAAGAATGATCAAAAATTAATACTACATGCAATTTTAGATCCTATTCAATGCATTATTTTATCATCTCCTCCTAGAGATAATTTACTACTCTCCCACAATCTCCATATAAGGTTCTAGAAACACTATTGGAATGAAATTTCTTATATCTCAATCAAATTAAATATGTTGATGTGAATCAACCTCTTCTATAATGTTTTGACCAAAATTCCTTTTTTGATTACAATAGGGTACCCA